>CM059866.1:51106763-51706763 GCA_030490815.1 Acer saccharum
TTATTAAAAAAAAAAAAAAAAAAAACTAAATCAAATTAAAATTAATAAAGAAAAACAAAAATCCAAATAAAAAAGTGGAAAAGTCATTATTATTCTCCCAAGAAAAGATGGAGGAGGCTGCTCAATCCTTAGAGTAGAAAAGATGGCCTCCAAAATTTATGAGGACTGCGGCTACCCCCACTCTTTTAATTTTGTATTTTATAACATTCTCTCCGGAAAGATGAAGACATAGGATAGGAGATGTCTACGTTTTTATTTTTTTTATTTTTTTTATTTTTTTTGTGTTGTTCTTTTTTTTATTTTTTTATTTTTTTATTTTTTTATTTTGTATTAAAAAAAAAAAAAATCTAACGGACATCAAAAGGTGCAAAACAGAAAACTTATATTTTAGATATATTTTTTAATTTTTTAAATTTTTTTTTAAAAAGGGTATATTTGGTAATGTGGGGGTGTGATTACAAGATTTCCTATTTTAAAAAATTGTAATGGGGTGTACATATAAAAAGGGGTGCACATGCAGTTTTTAAGAAATGCAAATATCGCCACTCATTAAGGATATCCACCAAAAAGACTAATCCAATCCATAATGATATACCAGATCCATAAACACATGTCATGTTTTTAAAAGGAGACAATGCTCACCTCTTTTTAAGAGGGTGAGCAAAGTTTTGACACGTGGAAAGCCACGAATAGTGCTCACTCAAATGGCACGTGCAATCTCTTATAGTAGTTGCTCGCACGTGTGAAGCACTCTGTATAAATATATCCTACAGCACACACTCTGTCAGCGAAAGCGACGAGATAGAGTCCTAGAGAATCCATCGCCGGAATATTCCTCACTTTCAGGTAAAACTAAAAACTTTATCTTTTTATTTTAATTTTCAAATTTCCCGGAAAATGGGTTTTCTTGTTGAATTCTATTGTCCTGTTTGGTTGCTCAGAAAGTGAAGGAATCAAGTAACTAACTGGTTGTGTGATGCTCATCGAAGTCGAATAATGTTATTCATCAAATACTTGTATGTATGTTTAATTGCATGTAAAACTGTATTTGATTCAGATATTATTAGGGTTTTTCGTTTTTAAATCGGAAAAGTTTTAATTTCATTATAATATAAAAATTTATGTTTTCTGATTCTATTGATTTTCATTGGTCTTCTTAGCAACCAAATTGTCTTTTACTTAGCTTAGTTAGATATATAATCATTAATCAACGTAAGTAATGTTACGTGTAGAACGTTAATTTTATTATGTTATTTGAATTATTAGTTTTATTGTATTAGTTTAATTGATTGTGTGTTAGGAATTAATCTGATGTCTTTAGTAATTAATTAGCAGAAGTTATTTTTCAGTTTAGTTTATTATGTATTTATATGTTTGTACGATGAATGAAAGGAGGACAGGAATTGAATTGCTAGTGAAACTCTTCTGTATTTCTGTTGTCTTTTCTGGAGATTGGTTATCTTGAATTCAACCACTTCTTCATTCCCTATTCTATCCAAATTCTTTTATTAATTCAAGTTTGTACATTACAGTGAACTGTGAAGAGAATAATCATTTTTCTCTTTTTTGCAGGCAAATCACAACCATCATTCTTGTGTTGTCATGCCGTACCTCGTTCGTGAGAATCTATTCATTGGAAACATAGGTGACGCAGCAGAGATTCTTCAAAATGGTAGCAGTGAAATAACGCATATTCTATCCATTTTGAGCTCTGTGTCCATATCGTTTTTCACTGAATGGCGTAGCAGTCTTTCAATCCCCTCTAAGGAGATTAAGAAGGTTTATGTTGGTAGGCCTGATGGTGGTTCGGGCTCTGAGGATGATTCAGGTGATGGGTCAAAGAGTTCTTTGTCCCCGGAGAAGCTCTTGTACTCATTGGAAAATGCTGGCAAGGATTTGAAGCTGGTCAGAATGGCAGTACCGATCAGAGATATGGAGAGCGAGGATTTGTTGGATTATTTGGACGTCTGCTTAGATTTTATTGATAGGAGTAGAAAGGAAGGGTCTGTTTTGGTACATTGCTTTGCAGGAGTGTCAAGGAGGTATATTTGATATTAAATTTCCACATTTTAGGACATTAGTGTGCCTACATTTGCATTTTTCTTTCTATCAATTTTAATCATCTAAGGTGAACACCAATGTGGTTTTAGAGCATATCTTATGAGGTTTTAGGGCATCAATTGTTTTATTTGAGCGTACTTTTAATTCGGGTAAGGTTAAAATGAAAGAATAAAATGTTGCTGGATGACTGTAGGAGTCAACTCTGAAGTCTGCTGTGTTTGTTTCCTGATAAAAAATCAAAGAAATCTAATGTTTAATTACATGGTAGTGTGGAATGATGGTTATGCACTTATGCTTATGACAAAATATATACTAGTGTACTGTCATTAATTTTATGATTCTACAATCAGATTTGGAGTTCCTATTTTATGCTCACATAACATCAAATAATATATAAATCTTGTATCGGCCTGAGAATAAGTCAAACCTGAGGCGAGGTTTGTGTAATTTGTCCTATACATGATTGACTATGTTTTTCTTCTTCACCTGCACACTAGAATTGTATTTGTTGAGGGTTCCAAGTGAATTTGGCATAATACGCACAAAGATATAACTCTCTTGTCCTTCAAAGTTTTCAAGCTGGCCGAAATGCATTCTGCTATAATTTATTCTGGTTAATGGTGTGAAGAGTTTTCATGTTGTGTTGACACTCATTAAATGCTAGATTGTTACTTGTTCAGCTGTTCTTGCTCAACAGAAACATGTG
The DNA here is from genome assembly GCA_030490815.1 of Acer saccharum. Classification (NCBI taxonomy): domain Eukaryota; kingdom Viridiplantae; phylum Streptophyta; class Magnoliopsida; order Sapindales; family Sapindaceae; genus Acer; species Acer saccharum. Next base: position 51,109,531 of record CM059866.1, read on the forward strand.
ATTCTATATTTTTATTAGGGGCACCTTTAGGTATCCTTCAGTGTAGAAATAAGTTTTTGTTACTATGTCAATATACCGTTTCTGATAATTAAAAAAAAAAAAAAAATACTCACTATATTGATATTATGTCAGAAATTGTTCAGAACAGGCCTACATTGTAATATTTTTTTCAGTTTTCGAAATTGTAAAGTCTCAAGGGTTTACGCCTTTCTTTGTATGTGTTCATTGCAGTGCAGCTATCATTACAGCATATTTGATGAAAACCGAACAACTGTCTTCAGAAGGTTTGAACAAATCCATTGCTTGGTTGGAGTAATGTGGGTCTACTTGTTGGTACATGATTGTGGCTTTTATTTCATTATTATGTGAAATCTGTACGGGTGTTGTCAGATAAGATTATAAATATTGTATTGGCGATTATCATTTAAAACTTATATATTGCTTTTTCTTTTTCCATTTTTTTCTTTCTTTTTGCCAATATTCCTGCAGATGCACTTGAATCTCTGCGGCAGAGCTGCGAGTCTGTTTGCCCAAATGATGGCTTTTTAGAGCAGGTGATGTATGGCATTGAAATTTTAATCTTTGATTTACACTGGTACTGAATTTTAGCTCTCTAAGTTTAAGATCTCAATTGTCTAGTCTGCTTTGAATTTGTAAATGTATTTTTCTTTCATATTGCAGTTGAAAATGTTTGAGGAAATGGGTTTCAAGGTTGATCATACAAGCACCATTTACAAGCGGTTTCGCCTAAAAGTTTTGGGTAGATTGGTTACCTTCTTCATTGCCCTCTTCCCTCTGTCTGATTTATTCAAAGTTTTAGTTGAGGCTAAGAATTACATTTTAACATCTGTTAATTAAGTTCCTTCTACTGTGTGATTCTGTAGGCTAATTAAACAAATAATAGAAACTTCTTAATTATCTTGAGTCATTTGTTAACTCGAAAGAACAAGAATAATTGACTATAGATTGAGAAATTTGTTGGATAATTTGCAAAATTTACCATGGCTTGGTCTGCTTTAACTCGTTTTTCCCATTGAAATGTTGTTTAAAATAGGTTGTTCTTTAAATAGCCACTCATTTTGTTTTTATTTTTATTTTTTATGTTTAATATTAGCTTACAGGTAAACACTATTATAATTTGGAGCTCTATATATCCCTTGCATATCCTTAGTTACTATTTTCTTTTGTTTTTTCCTTATATTATGAAATTTAGAAGAAGTGAAGGTAGATTCCTATGTGCATGTTTTAAGAAAGGTTTTCTGCCCTATGCTCACAGGTGATTGCTATAACCGTGGAGAGAAAATAGACAGTTCCAAATTTGGTGCTGATCCTGGCTTGCCTGTAGAAGTTTCATCTGGAATGGAAGTATCACCAAATGGAAGAGGTACCCCTGCTTATCGCTGCAAGAAATGCCGAAGAGTTGTTGCATTGCAGGAAAATGTTGTGGATCACATTCCAGGTGAGGGTGAGAATTCCTTTGAGTGGCACAAGAGAAGAAGTGGCAGTCGTTTTAACAAGTCTGATGAGTCTGAGTGTTCTTCTATATTTGTCGAACCTCTTCGATGGATGACAGCAGGTAACATAATATCTACTGAAATTCTTACTTATAGAATTTAATAGAATTTACTGAAATTCTATATGAGCTAGGACTGCCTCTTATATAGCTATTCTTTCAAAGAAATGAAGTTAATAGCACAAGCGTGCCTGTTTTCTGTTTAATCAGTTGTGGTTTTAGATGCTATTACTTTTTTATTGTTGACTGCACCTGCTGTATGTCATAAAGAAACAAAAGATGACATAAAGGGAAAAAGAAAGTACCTGTTCGGTAACTTTGGCATTGGACGTCCCCAAAACTGGTACTATCAGGTTGGGTGAATTCAATAATAGGTGCATGTTGGCATTCCAGCCTTCCTTCTCCTTTCAGGACCCGTCTGAAAGAGAATACAGTATGTCTTCATCTTTGGTCGTGAATATCTGAATAGGGTGACCTGCCCTGTGGTATCTTTCCTTGCGAACAAAAGAATTAGAATAGGCTCGTCAACTGGACTGTGTGTTATCTATATAGCGGATCTTCGACTTGAAGCAGTTCAAAGTGTTTCGGGCTCTAGGATTTTACACGATATATTTAGGTTACTAATGTGAATAATTCAGGACATGCTAGCAAACAACTGCGGCTCTGCATTTTGAGTATTTGGGTTACTTTTTCTTTCTTTTAAATTCAATTCCTTTGGGTAATGTAATATGATCCTTGTTTTCCATCTCCATCATCACTATGGCAAGGACAGGTTTTAGTTGTGCTAATATCTGTTTTGAATCAGTTGAAGAAGGTGCATTGGAGGGGAAGTTGTCGTGTGCTCATTGTGAAGCACGACTGGGTTACTTCAATTGGTCAGGCATACAATGTAGCTGTGGGAGCTGGATCACCCCAGCCTTTCAGCTCCATAAAAGCCGTGTAGATATCAGCAGTGTTTAATTTGTCTCCACTAATAATTTTGTACAACATCATTGCCGCTTATACAGACATATAAAGCCGGAGTATCCTGCAAATTATCGAAGAAACGAAGGTATCAACGAACTTTGAGGGGCTGCGGCTTTTGGAGAATGGAACTAGTGCAAATGGCATCTTGTTGTAGTGGTATGTATACTGATAATCATAAGATCTGGATTTACGAATAGGTGAACCATTTGGCTTGATATTCATATGCAGGCCTTCTCTATGTAATGCTTTCTATTTATTTTATGAAAATTCCTTGAGGTTTTACTTTTTACACAAAAAAATATATATATATTTCTTTTCCAAAAAATTAACTTTTTCCTGTCTGCTTAGTGAGTCACCGTTAAGAAATAAAACATTGATTAAAAATTCATTTATCAAATTAAAATCCTAAATTAAAATTTATAAAGAAAATTATTACAAATAGAGAACAGTAATGGAGGAATAGAGGAGACTTATGGCATCCTCCTATATTTGGGAAGTTGTGAGCTTCTTCTCGTAGGAAGGAGAAGGTGTGAAACCTCCTCCTCCCAGTTTTGGGAGGAGGCTTTACACCACCTCCTATCTACGAGGGGGTTGACTATATCAGGGGTAAATAGTGAAGCATTTGGTCCCATTCAAAAGGTTAGGAAGTCACTTTTATACAAAGGCTTTTTTTTATTAAAAAAAAAACACTTTTTATACCATGTTAAATAATAAAATTGTACCAATGGCCCATTACCTTGGTGGTTGGAGTCTCCCAAAAGGGTGCTCCACCACCACGGTTCAAACCTTGGCCTTGGTATGTATATAAATACATTATTTGTCCCACCTTGAGTGTGGGTGCTCTCTCCCTGATAGTTGCTTTGGAGTCTAATCTCGTTGGTCCCGGTAGTTGTTGTGACATCAAAATAATAATAATAATAAAATTGTAAAATTAAATTTCATTGAATTATATTTCTTAAGACAATAGTAAGTTTAAGTATGTCCACTAATCTATCCATATCCCAAAATCTCGAATTATTGTAATATTTATAAATAAATAAAAAATTATATTTCTTGAAAAGTGTTAAATGAATAATTGTCTACTTTAATAAATAAAAAAAATAAAAATAAAAGTAATTGTGTATTATATGTTTAATTCTTTTAAACGGAAAAAAAAAAAAAAAATTATGTGTCTTCATAATAATGAACATCAATTTTAATTTCAAATTATTTATCTATTATTGTACAAATATTATTGTCAGAATTTCAAAAATCGTAAAATGGTTACCGAAGCCATAACAGTGGTTGCTAAAACCGTGAAATTGGCTACAAGTTAACATTTTAAAAATCGTAAAATGCTTACCAAAGCCGTAAAAATGATTTTCGACGCTGTAAAAATGGTTATCAAAGCCGTGAAAGTGGTTACAAATCAAAATTTTAAAAATCGTAAAATGGTTACCAAAGCCATAAAAATGGTTACAAGTCAAAATTTTCAAAATCATAAAATGGTTATCAAAGCCATAAAAATAGTTACCAGAGCCCTAAAGGTGGTTACCAAAGCTGTGAAAGTGGTTACAAATCAAAATTTCAAAAATCGTAAAATGATTATCAAAGCCGTAAAAATGGTTATCGAAGCTGTAAGGTTACCAAAGTCGTGGAAGTGGTTAGATGTCAAAATTTAAAAAAATCTTAAAATGGTTACCAAAGCCGTGAAAATGGTTACAAGTCAAATTTTTTAAAATCGTAAAATAATTACCAAAGCCGTAAAAATAGTTACCAAAGCCATGAAAGTTGTTACAAATCAAAATTTTAAAAATCGTAAAATGGTTACCGGAGCCGTAAATGTAGGTACCAAAACCGTGAAAGTGGTTACAAGTCGTAATTTTAAAAATCATAAAATGGTTACTAAATCCGTAAAAAAGTTACTAGAGCTGTAACGGTGGTTACTTGATACCATTTCGGTATGGAAGAAAAAAGGAAGTTACGATAACAAAGATTAAAAGGAAGATGAATAAGAAATTTAAAACCAATTCACCACTTAGAGATATAGAAACACCACCCCAAGATACAGAACTAAACATAGGAAATCTAAACATTAGTCAAACAGCTTTAAATAAAACTAGGAAATAGCTCAAATTCAGATTTTCAAAGAAGTCATAAATAAACTTAATGAAAACTAGATTCAGCCCCCTGCAACTTAAAGCTTTCATCCCTAAGTAACTAAATGGCTGTTGGCAAAAGTAAATAAGACTTGAGACCCAACTGGAGCATATGGACCGAAACTTGAAGCAAAATTTGAATCCATAATTTGGGCTGTAACACAGGCTGAACTTGATCCATCATCATTTATAACACGGGCTGTACTTAATCAACCCTCATCATTACTAAAACCATGAAAGTGGTTATAAGTCAAAATTTAAAATAAATAAATAAATAAAATAAAAAATAAATAAAATAAAAAATTGTAAAATGGTTACCAAAGCCATAAAAAAGTTATTAGAGCTGTAATGATGGTTACCAAAGCCGTGAAAATGGTTACAAGTCAAAATTAAAAATAAAAAATAAAAAAATCGTAAAATGGTTATCAAAGCCATAAAAATAGTTACCAAAGCCATGAAAGTGATTACAAATCAAATTTTTTAAAATCGTAAAATGGTTACTAAAGCCGTAAAAATTATTACCGGAGCCGTAAAGGTAGTTACCAAAACCGTGAAAGTGGTTACAAGTCATAATTTTAAGAATCGTAAAATGGTTACCGAATTCGTAAAAAAGTTACTGGAGCTATAATGGTGGTTGCCAAAGCCGTGAAAGTGATTACAAATAAAAATTTCAAAATTATGTGAAAAAATATAATTATTTAATTTATATTAATTTAATATGATTATTTAATTTTGTAACTTTTTTTTAAAAAAGTTATATTTGTTTTATAATTTGTTTTATTATTAATATATATATTTTTATTAAGAATTAGGGAACAACCAGTTACAAACCGAGTAAAAGACTGTTCCCTTGAATTCTTTAATGCCAAACATTGAATGAATGGATAATTTCCAACTGCACATATAGGGATTTTTGAATCTATGTATATTAGTCAGCTCCATCCACCTACGGGCCATTCGATGCCGGTGGAGTCAACGGCAACCTCTTTTTGATGGGCCTTTTGTTTTTTTTTTTTTTTTTTTTTTTTTTTACAAAGAGTTGGTCAACAACTTTGTCTAACGGCAGTCAATATTTTCCTAGAGAGAGAAGAAAAGTTGAATATACATGTTATTTCACCTCAAGGGTGTTTGTGCAATTAATCCTAAATATTTAAGACAATTTGCATAAACATCTCTTGACATTTTGGGGCCGTTTGGTAACTTTTTCGTTTTTCAGTTTTTGTTTTCTTGTAATCTGAAGTTTTCGAAAAACTGATTTTTGGATTTTTTAAATTCGAAAACGCATTTGGTAGCAATGGTTGAAAACGATATTCAAATAATCAAAACATAAAAAACATGTTTGGTATAATATTTTTAAAATCATTTTTAAAAGATTAATATTATAAATAATGAAAAAGTGATATTAAAATAATTAAACATTAAAACTAAAAAAATTAAAATTAAATAATAAATAAATTTAATTTTCATTATCAAACCTATCGAAATCATCATCATCCTTTGATATAGATCCATGAAGATCCAAAAGATGGATTTGGTTTGAGTAAATTTTATTGCTAAAAAAAAGTTTTCAAGAATACTGAGAATAACAAATTGTTGTTCTCAGAGTTCTCAATTTTTTATTCATTAAAACTGAAAACTGTTCTCAATGTTTTATAAAACAATTTTTTGAAATCGTTCCACCAAACGCGTTTTTCCAGTTTTTGTGACTCAAAAAACAAAAAACAGTTTTTGAAAACGTTAACAAACGCGCCCTTAGTGTATTTTGCACATTGATATTGGTGTAAATTTGGAATTGATGTTGGTGGCACTGATGTTTTTAAATCAAGTAGTTGGGCTAGATAATAGGAAAGAAACAAAGTATGAAGTAAACAGAACTTGGTTTTCCTTTTAGAGAAGAAGCCTTGAAGGCCTGAACGTTTTATTCCTGAGATCGCTGCCAATCAACTCAACCTCTCTCCATTTCAGTTTTGATGCAGAGCTGGATTTACAAACTTAACAGCAACTAAATAAGATATGCATGAACTGTCTCTGGAACTTGTGAGAACATGCACATTTAATGTTGTAAACAATTTGTACAGGCTCCTAAGCTGCAGTTATATCAGTGTATAAATATGGTCATGTCAAAACTCGACGCTACATTACTAAATAAACGGCAAAGAAAAAGATAAAAAAAAAAAAAAAAAGAAGAAAAGTGACGAGCAATGCTTCAGAATCCATGAGTACCATGATGTTCCTGGAAGCTAATCAATTTTGGTCACCATAATGGGCATTTATCTTTTAACTGCTGCTTCTTGATATCAGCAATATTCTTCTGCCTCTGAATTCAAAATAGAACAGGTTATCACATTCTTCGCAATAAACTAGTGTGACTGTGCTTCAAGAAGAATGTTTGTTGCTGCATTGATGTCATTTCTAGCATGCACAAGTGCCTGCCTGGCTGAATTCCTGTCAAAGCCCATAGAAACCAGCACAGCGATGGAGTCTTCCGTCGGCTCTATGGTGGTTGGCACTGGAGAAGGGTAGGTTCTCTGAAACCAAGCAGAACAAAAGTTGTTAATTAGAAATCACATTAAAGAATATATTTATCTCGTATGCATAATTTAATCAAATTACTTTCTTCAGCTAAAAATTTTCATTAACCAGGATAACATCAATGTTGAAGAATTACTAAAACGTCAACTTATATCAGATTTGCATTTTCTCTTTGTAAGCAGCAGTTCAGTTCAACCAAAGATTGTTTCCTTAACATCTCATTCTCCCACTCACCAGTCACCATCCATTAAAAGGTCATTTTCGCAAGATATAGAGATATTTGTATAAATAAATAAAAACTAAATCAAGTCTAATAATCCTTGGATGCATGTTCCTGATTGAGCTCAGCCAAAAAAATTTAGTGCTCACGTGTAGGGTCTAGTAAGATTCCAAAAGCAACCCAAACAAATTGTTACTACAGACGTTTTTTTATGCAATAAGTTGACCAAATTCAAATTACATATGATATACATAAGCAAGATCATCAAAAATGTCCTGAGGGAACAATGCCAACAGATGAATGTGCATGCCCTTATATGTGAGTTAGCAGCAATCTAGTTTATAATGAAAACAAATTGGAGGAAAAGGGCAGAGTTTAAACATTAAGCATAGCACTTGCCTCCACTTGGCGCCCTGCATAGGATGGTGCACCTCCTACAACATTCCTTGTAGATGCAGCAGGTGAACTCCCCATAGATGGCCAAGAAATCCGTGAAAAGAATGAAGTAATGAACTCAGGGAACTGTCACACAAGAATAGACACACATATATATATAAGATACTCGTTTGTACTCGTGGAGCAAAAAAAGCTCGAATCTTAATCTGCACATACATATGAGCATGCATACATCTCATTAGTTAACACAGTATAGAACTATTATTTAAAACAATCAGAGAGATGATTTTTCATCATCATATTTTCTTACAGTGGTTCATTCAGAAATGGATATGGAACCTATTATTGTGGCAAATCCTATTGATATCATTACTTGTGATGGAAGCCTTCATGGACATGTATAAAAAAGTATATCACATGTAAGCTACCACACACCCATACCAAGCTAACCACTTAAAATTATAGTTGCAAAAAAGGAAGGCTTCTTCTTCTTACAAACACACATGCACGCACAAACAAATATATACACATAATTATCATTTTTTTTTTAGTTAAAAAATCATCTTTTTATTATTTTACAACCAAAATTTCATTCAATATCACCTTTGCCTTGCGGATGCGAAAGACATTTAGACGATACAAGGAACCAGCAAGGATGCCACATAACCCTGGCAACATAGATCTTTTCCAGGATGATAAAAAAAGCTGCAAAACAAAAAGTGGAGTTAGATTGCTAGTGCCAGAGGGAAAAGCAGTGCAGGTGTGGCAAACACTAATATAAATTATGCTCACTCTTACCTGAAGACCGGCAAGATATATGAACGTCTTATCAGAAAAACGGACACCAAACACACGAAACCTTGTTGAAACTGGAATGTCGAAGTAAAAGGGTATGAATGAAGCAAATATAAGACCATATGGTCCAGATGTGAGTAGGTTCATTGCGGGATCTGCAAAAATTAGATATAAGTACATTCTGAAGTTCAAAGCAGTTTAACATTGTGGCGTAGAGAGCATTAACACTTGACTATGCAGAAAGATGACGTGAATCCTGTCATCAAAGTCTATAATTGTAACACTTGACTAAGCAGAAGGATAGGGATGATAAATGAAAAGCTTGGCTGCTAATACTTTTCGTTTTTCCTTAGAAGTAAACAATAAGAAACGAGAAAAAACCACTAGACATTCATGCAGTTTATAATGAACCATATTATTCCATAAGCAGCAATATTATAGACTTGATTCATGCTTATCCTTATCTTGAATTCCTAAAACCAAGATCAACCAGAGACCTAATAATCTTAATAAGTCAACTAAATTGCCAAAATACATACATTCCCTATAAATCAACTAAATGTCCAAATGTCTTAGACTAACACACCAAACTACAACTGATTTAAAATCCTAAACTAAAAGTAACATAATTTTCAAAATCATGTGAATCTAACATACATCGAAAGTTATATGAAAATCCATTATTAACCCTATTCTACTGAAATTTTGAAGCACATAGAAATCAGCATTTAATCCTTTCTCCATGGCTACATAAAAAGTGGTTCGCTCATTTATTAAAAGTCAATGATTCACTCACTTTTTTAGTAGATATGCAAACTTTTGAAATGTCTCTGCTACCTCTTTTGTGAAATTAATGAAATTTAACAATCTACAAATGTGGAAAGAAAAAAAGATAAATAAAAAAATTTAAAAAGAAAAAAGAGAACCAAATAAAACAGGAATATTAAGCAGTGTGAAGAGCATAATAAACGATGTATTTACAAATTAAAATTTGGAAGAGTATATAAAGAATCATAGATAGAATATGTACCTTTAAGAAGTGCTAGTGTAAGGACCTCAAAGAGTAACGAAAATGTTACAGAGAACAGGATGAAGACCTGCACAGTCACAGACACTCGAGTTTAAGAAAAAGAAAAAGAAAATACGCCGTTTTATATCTTTTGATGATTGACGGTACCAAGGACTGGCTATAGTAAAAAGACTAACATGGATAGTGTTTGATCAAACCATACAAACCCAATTTACCAAATATCAGATTCTAACACCAGCTCATAAAGCTAATAATGCAGAAAAAACCATATTTGAAGAAACAGCAAATGTTGTTGGTATTTAACCAAATATGTGACTCTAACACAACCTAAGAAAATCTTTGACACCAGTATTTAAAACTGCAACTGCATATAACACATTCAATATAATCAGAGACAGGACTGGTATACAACACGTGACTCTTCCTTAAATTGCATAGATGGATTTCAAACTATTTTTTTTCTCTCTTAATTCTCTTTCCATTTCTATGGTCATGGCAACATAGGGGCTATTTGTTTTTTTGCCACTTAAATCTTTAATTCCACTTAAGAATTAAATTGAGTGAGTTTAGATTGTTAGTTTTTTATTTATATTAAGTTAAAGCGTCTAAATTTAATTTAATTACTTACCTCATAATGGAAAAGTAATTCATCAATAAATTGACATTAACTTCCTAAATAACCTTGTACCAGTAAGTTATTACCAAAATGTCATAAACAAAAAATCTATGACCTTAAACAAACCCTAACCCTAACCCTAATCTAATTTACTAACTTCAGTCAGAGGGGCTGCTGGCGATGATTGGAGGAGGCCGCACCTCCTCCCATACAATTCAGGAGAGGAGGCTGCCGGCGGCATCCATTCTGTTGCAGGTGACCTCCTCCATTCAATTTTATTTTATTTTTTACATTTTATTTCCTATTTTAATAAAATTATAATTAAAAAGTATTAAAAAATAAGCATTTTAAAAAATTTATATTAAAAATAATTCAAATTATTTATTTTAATTAATTCAAATAATTAAAATTATAAAATGTTATGCTTATCAAAATAATTTTGATTAAATATCAAATAATATTAAAAGGTTATAAATGTATAAAGCAACTCACTCTACATTTGTATTAAGTCATCTCAAAAGTAAAAAAATAAAAAAATAAAACGCATTAGGAAATCTTAATCATTAAGACTTATAAAAATTTTAATCAAATTATGACCTATTAAGATGTAAGACGAAAAAATTAACGCCACGTAAGTCAGATCTTCTTCCTATCAAGAAACATGATGTTATTATCTGCTTGTTCAGAAATCAACTCTCCCAATATATAGAGCAAGTTAGCAACTGCTTCTTGGTGGGCAAAAGTTACACTATCCTTCACTCTTTTTTTTTAACCCTCATGTTCTTCCTTCTCTTTAGCCTAACTTGCATAGTCCTCTCCTAATTAGGCAATTAGTGATAGGATAATACATTTCTGAGTTTTATTCAGTAAATTAAATTGCCACTTGCATACTTCTGCTGTTTCTAATCTTTCAATTCTACAAACAAGTATCATGTTTTGATTGCATAAGCATACAAGCAGATTCCATATAAAGCTATAAACAAGCCTTAATCAAAGCATCATAAAGAACTTCTTTTTAATTCATTATCCTGGTTATAAAAGCAAGTAAAATAAAACAAATTTAATCCACTACATTGGGTGGACAAGTATTTCAGTCTACTTTACAAAACAAGGTAATTAGATAAGATGCATTGAAAAAATTCATGAGTGGCATAAGATGTAAGATTACTCACCGAATACTTATTGGAGCCTATCTGTCTCTCAAAAACCCTGAAGTAGTATAGCAAGTATAATCCAAACATTAATTCTGGTGCAGATGAAAAGGCAAAAACCGACACAATCAACTTCCAAAGGCGAAAATTCCTGAAAATATCCTGCCAATAAAAAGAAGAGATCTTATTACAATGCGTCTTATTGAAGAGCTTGTGGTATAACTAGCAAGGAGAAAAATACACTTATTTATGCATGTACACAAAATATTGTAAATGTAATACAACTCCTATTCCATTATGCAATAAAGATTATGAACTTGTCCTAGAAGAGGATTTCCTTTTCTTTGTTTGCTAAACTATATGCAATTCTAATTAGTAACTTAGGATTTAAGAATGCGCTTGCTCATATTTAGGACCATAATAGTAATTCCATCAATTCAATATTTTTTAGAGCAAGAAAATGGAGTGATGAGTGAGAAAGAATAAGAATGAGAGAGAAGGACTAAGAAAGGAACTCTTGTAATGGAAGGGCACTTTTGTCCTCAAACCTCATTTAAGTTATAAAATAACTTAAATTCCAATGTTGATCAAGTATGATATTTCCCCAGTAACTATACTGATCCAATATAGTAGTAAAATCGTTACAGTTATGTCAGAGTATATTATTGAAATTATAAATATGGGATATTAGGGGGATTTTGGCACTTATTTGAGTCTAACTTGATTACAATAACATCAATTTGGTCTATAATAAATTTAGCTTAAATTTATTCAATTAAAATTATCTTGACTTAACGAACCCTAATCTTATTAGGATAAGAAAAAAGTCTACAAACACCTATGTAATATAATACTTTCTTACGAACTGAGGAACTGACTAAAAACTGTAGTGTTATTTGGTTTATTAATGAAAAATATGGATGCTTAGTGTCTTCTTTATTTTTCTCTTCAGTTGCTGCGCTGGCTATTGATTTCTAAGTCTGCTCTCATGATTTTTATTTTCTGACAATTCTAGCTCAAGTTACAAACATCCACCATTCATCAGACTGTACACAGTCACAGTGTAGTTTCTGTTGTATTCAAATGTGTTCAGTGTTTTAAAATTCGAACCGAGGCGCTGCCTCGTGGCCAGAGGCACCTCAGGGCAGCCTCCTTGGCCCTCAACTGGCGGGTACGCCTCTTTGGCTTGAGGTGGCAGCCTCAAGACCAAGTCAAGGCGACTCGGTCTGAGGTGGTACTGATACACTGTTCTAAAACTCGATCTAGGCGGTCGTCTAGTTGCTCGGTGGACCCCTGCCATGCTTATTAGACCCTAATCAACGAGCCTAGGTGGCAAAGCCAACGCGGCCTAAGTCAATTGTTTTTTTTTTTTTTTAAATTAAAAAAAATAAAATAAAAAGAAATAAAAAAAGACCAAAACAGCGTCGTTTTAGGGTTTTGTTTAATGAATCCCAAAACAACGTAGTTTTGGGATTCATTAAACACATAATTCTTTCTCTTCCCAGTTTTCGAATTGAGGTGGCCACCTCGAGCCCTCGACCACCTTGCACAACCTTTCGCTTTTTAAAACATTGAATGTATTGATTTCACAACTTTTCAAGTTTGTAAAATCAAACAAATTTCTTTTAAAACCATAACCCCGAATCTCAAATCAAGATACATTTTTACATGTACCTATATTCTAAAATCCCGAATTTTCAAGGCTGTCCTGCATCAAATTATCATTTTCAAACCATATGGCACAAAATACATTTCAAAGCAAAAACACTGTTCGATCATTATTATATAAGTTGAAAAGAAAAAAGTTATTCAAAATGATAATCAAAAATTCACAACAACAAAGGTATGCTTGCTTTAACCATCTGTTTCAGAGTGAAAAAGATTATCATACATACAGGTTCTTGTTGCTCTACCTTAAAGGTGTTTTATTGATATTTCAACACTGCCACATAATGAGCACCTGAGTTTTTTCCTAATTAAAGATGTGTTTCATGGATCTCATGATTAAGGTTTAGGATCTCATAGATTGACATCTACAACTACCATAGATGTTCCTGGAAAGCTTTAGAATCAATTCATAAACCATGAAGCTTTAATCAGGTTAAGTGTCAAATGAATTAAAATATTTCTAGAAAAACATAAGCTACATACATTACATCAATTGCTGTCAGCTGAGTTGTTCTGCAGAAAAATCAGTCAAATTTGTACTCCCAACCAAGTTGGATAGAATTACAGAAAATATTTAGTCCTTAGTTGAACACTAAAAGGAAACACCACATTGCAACCAGACAATTACAGATGATTTCCATAAAGAAAGCTTACATTAGATAATACATGGAGTTAAAAAAAAAAAAAAAAAAAAAAAAAAAAAAAAAAAAAAAAAAAATTGTAATAAAATGGTTGTAAGACATTGGAGATTCAGCATCATGGATTTATAACAACTCATGCAGATCATCATAAATCAGCCAACATAAGCAGTACAATTCAAGCCCAGGAAGAACTACTATACTTAAGTTCAAATAATAATAGAACTATCGAGAATATGTTGTATATTATCTACCTCTAAAAGAAAAGTTCAAATCATGGCTCCAAGAAAATATAAAATCTAGAGAAAAAGTTAAAACAAAGATCTAATTAATTCACTAAATATACCAATAAAAGAACCGCACGTATCCTAAAACAAAATAAAAGGAGGTTAGAAAAAGTCATCGATGTTAAAGATGATATATTTTTAGAACTTCTACAGTAGAAAAAAGGCAAAAATGAATTCACCAACCTTAAACTTGTCCAACGAAAGACTAACAGATTCAATTCCAGATGTATGTTAAAAGCATTTTTTACGACCAATGTTTTAAAATGTGCAAGACGGTTCTGTCCTCGCAAGGCGAGGCGGTCGCCTCAATTCGAAAAATATAAATAATGCAAGAAAAAAAAAATTAAAATACTAAAATAGAAAATCATCCATAACATTTAATAAATAGTCCTACATTGATATTCACAACCAAAGAAATGAATCATAAATTGACAAATCAAAGACAAAGAAAGTTTTTGAATCATTTAAGGAGCCAGAACAACAATATTAGAAAAGAGTAAAGCTCATTAAAATATTTGTTCTTTCTTCATTGCTCATAGTGTTGCTGTAGCAACAAACATCGTAGTTCTTTCAATATAAATGCAGAAAACTAACCTTTCAGGTTAAGAGTTCAAATCTCCACAAATCAGAAGTGGAACTTGGGATTCGACAATTGTTTCTAGTCCATGAACAAGATCTGCAACCTTAGGCAAAAAAAAAAAAAAAATGTCAAATATATATTAGTTATTTTCTTTTAAGGAAAATTTAATTAGAAGAAGATACATTTAGATAATAAAATGCAACTGACACAATTTTACATCTAGAAGCTTAGGATTTGCATGTATACGAGTGTTTGCCTGAAATGAAAAGCATAAGTCAGTGCAAAATTCCAATAAATTGAGATTTAAAGCTCTAAATAAAATGCACACCGTACCACACGTATTCTAGTTTGGAAGGCATCATCAGAGCAGCCATTTTCTATAGCTTCCAATACAACAAGAAGTGAAACATTGTCCTGCAAAAACAAATTATTTAAGTTGAAGAATACATGTGACACGGGAAACAATTAAAGTGGGAATAGACCATAATTCATAGGCAGGGCAGTTTAAGACATTAGTACATTCATTAGTCGAATGCAAGCTTCATTTGCTAGTCTAGGTCCAAGATCATCAACCAGTGGTAATGCTCTATTGGCAAACTCAAGTCAGAAACCACAATCATCAATTTAGAATGATTAAACCACTTTTAACCAACATCATTATACACAAATTACAATTTCAAAATTTAAAACTGTATTCGTGTGTATAATGATGTATGTTGAAAATGGTTTAATCATTCTGAATAGATGACTGTAGTTTGAGTTTGCCAATACAGCATAGCCACTGGTTGATGCTCTGGGAACTAGACTAAAAAATGAAGCTTGCATTCGACTGATGAATGTACTAATGTCTTAAACTGTCCTGACCAAGAATTATGGCATGTTCCCACTTTAATTGTTTCCTGTGTCACCAGTATTCTTAAATAATTTGTTTATGCATGACAATGTTGTACTTGTTGTTGTATTGGAAGCTGTAGAAAATGGCTGCTCTGATGATGCCTTCCAAACTAGAATATGTGGGCTACGGTGTGCATTTTATTTAGAGCTTTAAATGTTAATTTATGGGAATTTTGCACCGACTTATACTTTTCATTTCAGGCAAACACTCGTATACATGCAAATCCTAAGCTTCCGGATGTAAAATTGTGTCAGGTGCATTTCAATTTCTAAATATCTTCTTCTCATTAAATTTTTTTGAAAAGAAAATAACTAATATATATACGAATTTGACTTCTTTTTTTTAGCCTAAGGTTGCAGATCTTGTTCATGGACTAGGAACAATTGTCGAATCCCAAGTTCCACTTTTGATTTGTGGAGATTTGAACTTTTTACATGAAAGATTAATTTTTTGCATTTATATTGCAAGAACTCTGATGTTTGTTGCTACAGCAACACTATGAACAATGAAGAAAGAATAAATATTTTTATGTGGTTTACTCTTTTCTAATCTTCTTGTTGTGGCTCCTTAAATGATTGAGGAACTTTCGTAGTCTTTGATTTGTCAATTTATGATTTATTTTCTTTGGTTGTGAATATCAATGTTTAGTGGCTTGGAGAAGAACTTAGGGTTTGACACTTTGATGGTCTTGGTTCTTGGAGTCTTGGAGTCGTGGATAGGTGAGAGTATGGGTGAGAGTAATTCTTCTGCAGAAAGTACCGACTTTTTGTTCTAAATATGAACTTAGGGTTTTATGGGTTATATAGTCTGGATTTTTATTTTTTATTTTAATAAAGATTAGAATTCGCAGAGGTAAGGCCTCAGGTAAGGCCTTGCACCGCCTCAAGGCCAAAATCGCATTAAGGCAGGTCTGAGCAAGATTAAGGTAGAGGCGGCGAACTCAAGGTGCTTTTGGCCATGAGGCAGCTGAGGAGCACCTTGAGGTGCCACCTCAATTCGAATTTTATAACACTGTCCACGACAACAAACAAAATGATCTTGAATAAGATCTAATAAGTCCAGTAAATGCACAAAACGATGAAAAAAAAATCAATAGTGAATACCACAATTTCTTATAAATGGGCAGCAAAGTTAGATTCTCAATGCAAGCTATCCTCTATACCTTTATCAATGATAAATACAAGTTGAGCATGACTTCCATTAAAGAAATTGTCACATGAGCTCTAGATCATGCACCAATATATACAACGCAACAAAGCCCTCAACTAGGTTAGACTTGTAGATTTTTTAAAATGAAACAAGAACTGGATAATTGAAACCTGATCACAATTCAAGGTTTTTAAATATAAAACACGGGATAAACTTCGAGTTCGATCAAAAGTGATAGGTCAATAACTAAATTCCCTTAATAACTATACCTCAAACAGGAAAATAAAACAGTACAAACTGGATCAAAAGATACATTAAAAGTGCAAAACAAGCAAATCACGTCGTATTATTGCTTATTGATTGTGATGTCTATAATTTATACCTCCACAAAAATACAATAACCACATACCATTTCTAATTATACTGAAACTGCAAAAGCACATCGCCTAAATGATCTCCAATAATGGTAGACAAAGAAAAATACAACCCATGATATAATTTATTTATTTTTTTCTATTTACTCTTACACCTAGACTTTTGAAAACCAAAATAGTGAAACCCAAATATAATCAAACTTAACTTTGAATACCAAAATTGAACTTCCGATCATGATCAGACCATTACTAGCGGAAAAAACAAAAAACCCATTTGCGATTAAACAAACAAAATTGAGAAAAAAGAAACCTGATATGATAAACCAAGCTTGTTGAAACGGCCTTGGATCCCAAAGAAGACGGTGAAGAGGGCACAAGCAATGACAAATATTCTCGTGACTGGAGCATTATCTTTGATGCGAACAAACCAACAAAACAAAACAAAATCAGTACCAAAAAATGGAAATCAAGAACATATCATCGAAGTAACAAATCAGAAAGACAGGTGGGTACTCACTGAAACCAGAGGGGCCGCCGTTCATCTTCTCCTCTCAGAGAAGTAGAAACCAACGACCAAACCGTCTTATGATGTCTAATTTACTCGTAGTTGAGTTAGCTGTGTTTTTTTGTGTTTGGTTCTCTCTCTCTCTCTCTCTCTCTCTCTCTCTCGCAGCTTCTCTTCTCTATTTATTTTCTTTCTTGGAATTTTATTTCGTTTTAAACTCACATGGTTTAATTATTTTTTTTTCTTAATTTTCAATAATGTTTGAAATTACTAATGTTTATTATTTTACCACTTTGGGCAATAATACTCTTGTTTTTCATATTAGCACTCACTATTAGATCAATAAGTCAAGTGCTTCAATAAGTCTCCAAGTTATAAAAATAAATTTCGAATGCATAAAATGAGTCTCAAAAGTATATATTAATAAGTGTTATTATCAATAAGTCTCGAAAACACTAATTAAGTTTTGAAAACATACATTTAGTTTTGATAGCATAACAAAGTTTTAAAGGCATAAATAAATCTTGAATGCACAAATTAGTCTCGATAATTAAATTATCGGAGTAAACTATTTTTATTAATGTTTGTTAATCAAACACAAAATAACACGATTTTTGGTTCTAACATCCATGAATAGTTCAATTTGATAGTCCACATATTGTCTAGATGGTAGCTTCTTTGAGAGTTCATGGGGCATGACATCATGTAACTCATCAAGGATGGCTTTTATTATTGCGGGCATCAAATCCATTAGGGTGGATGAATCATCTCCATCATTTAATCTCAAAGAGTTGCAATAAAACTTACTAGAGAATGGCATGAGTAAGCTGATATCATAAGAACATATTTGGACATAAGGCTGCTCGAAAGATTAAGAAATGAACAGACAGAAAAGGGTGACACGTTGAATTCAATGGAGGAGACTTAGTGCTTATAAAACTCTTGCCTCAACAATTCAAGGCCATATGTCAAGTTCACAAAGGGTTAGTGAGAAAGTACGAAGGCTCGTTCCTCGTCATCAAACCCATGGGTAAGGTCTCCTAGCAGGTGCAACTTCCATTAAGCCTTATCATGCCGACAAAGAGGACCCGAGCAGAGCACTAACTGCCGTAGTCATCACATTCGACAAAGATGTTGAGTGCATCCCTGTGGATCGCTGATTCGAAAAAGATGTGTCCCAAACTATACTAAGTATTTAGAGAAGTGGAAAAACCCACCCGACAATGAGGCTAGTTAGGAATGTGAAGGTACATTATGGCAGTTTAGTGAGCACATTAAATACTGCAAGGAAGAAGGCGTGACAAGGACGTCACGAACTTAAGTGGGGGAAGATGTCACGACCCACCCAACTTTGTTTGCTAGGTCATGCCCAAACTTGGTACCCAATTATTTGGAAAGGCTCGGCTCACTCTCTAAGCCTAACTTCTAGAATGAATTTATTGTAAATATGTTGATATTTTGGAAGAAAATTATAGATAGTGGTAGTTATGGTATGTAAGAGCATTTATGATGGTAAGTGGGGTAGATAGGAAAATTTATGAAGGTCAATCATCACCCTTAGATTAAATAAATCATAGTTATCCATTGAAGTGCGACATAAATAGGTACGTTCATTTAGGGTGCGTTTGGTACACGAGACGGGACAGGACAACATGGGACAGTTTGTTCTTGTCCCACGTTTTGCGCGACCATTGCATGGGACTGGATGGGTCAAGGTGGGACAGAAATCACAAAAAACTGTCCCACCTTGCCCTTTGGCCAACTTGTCCCATGGCATGGGACAAGTGCCAAAAAGACAATTTTGCCTTTAAACATTTTTAAAAATTACAATCCTGTCCAACATATAACGAAAACCTATTTTCCCTTTCTTTCTCTCATTTCCTCATCTGCCTCTCTCGATTGTTCTTGCTCCCATCGGCCGAAATCCACTTGAATCTCTTTCTTTTGCTTGAATCAACTCGAATCTTCAATGAACAGGTATGTAGTCTACTCTCAATCTAAATTTGTGCTTTGATTTAACGAAAATATGTTTCTTCTTTCTCTATTTAGATTGAATTCGATCTAGGGTTTGGGCTAGGGTTTTGTTTTGTGAGAAATTGGTTTGGATGGTTGGGATTGATGATTGCTTATGTGCTTACTTGATTTATACTTGTATTTAGCTTCAAATCCATCTCTCTTCAGTTTTCTATTGTCTTCGTTTTAGTTTTCTATTGCCGACGTCGGGGTTCTCTTCTCGTCACTGCTATCTCCTTCTCTCTATTGCGTCTTGAATCTAGTGAGTTTCCACCAGTACTTGTCTTCTCTTCAGTTTTGGTTTGGTGGGCTGCTCTTCTTTGGGCTATATTTCTGCCATGTTCCTCTTTGTTTTGCTGCCTGTTTCATCAGGTCTGATTAATATATTTGTTTCAGCTGTTCAAAAAAAAAAAAAAAAAAAAAGTTGTTACATTTCATTGTATTTAAATGACATTAATGTTGTGTAATAATGCCCTTAAATTACTGTTGTCGATTGATTATCATGTAATTTATTTGAATATCATTGAGATGGATAAGAAACATATATAAGAATTTCTTCTTTACAAGATTTTTGTTTATGTTCTTTTTCATCTTTTTGTTTTTTTGGGGGTTGTTCTAGTGCTGTTGTTTTGTGCCACTGGGGTGTTGTTTGTTGGTTGTTTGGGGGGTTTCTTGGCTACTCTTTTGTTAGTTTGGTAGCCCAGTTCCCTTGCTTTGTGCTGTTTCTCCTGCTTGCCGAGTGGCCTTTATAAAGTTTACCATTTTCAAAAAAAAAATATATATATATATATATATATGGTATCAAATATATATGGGGTATATATATGGTATCATATATATATATATATATATATATATATATATAATCTGTTATGCTGTGCTATTTGTCTCTGTTTTGTTTTGGTCTTGTAGTTGGGTGTTTTGCATGGGTTCTTTGTGTTGCTGGTCTCTTTGAATGCTTGTGTGGCCTCCCTTTGGCCTTTAATAAAGTGCTTATGCTATTCATATATATATATATATATGGGCTGTAGCATATAGATGGATATGGGACTGATGCATATCTACATTTGTCTCGTTTGGGAGATTCACAAGAACCCTTGCCATGAATTAAGGTTGCAATTTCGAAGTAACTTAGATTGATTGATTATCTCAAAAATCAATTCATGGAAGTTATGTGCTATTGTCAATTTATGTAGTAATAAATTGGCAGTTTTTTTTTTCTCCCATGTGTATATTATTGCTCTTCATTTCCTGTTATATCAATTGTTAATCCATTATCTTAAAAAAAAAAAAAATTATTATTGTGGTTGTAGCATAGATCTTGTTTATTCACGAAGTATATTGGTTGGAATATACAGACTTACTCCTACCCGGAATTGTGCCGGTAGAGTACACTTATGATACAACGCCACGTATTTATGACTGAATATATGATTTAGCTTATGAATAATAATAATCGTATACTTGGATCATAATCGTATATTTATGAACATGTGATTTTTAATTTAGCTTTAGCAAGATACATGGATTAATTTGACTGAATATATGCTTGTTTTGTTTGATTTTTATAATATAAAGCTATGGATGAACATGACAATCACTTGATAATACTCATTAAAGCTTGGAGGTTTTACGTACACATGATGATGTGTTTTGCTGCAATTCATATTTATTTATTTGAATACGAGAGAAGACATGTTGAAAGGAGAATTTTAGGTCAAAAGGCATTTTCTAGACTTCAAATTAGGTTAAAAGAAATAGAACATATCACACGTGAAAGTGATACTAATTGTGTATGAGAGTTACGAATGGATAGGAATGCATTTGCAATATTGTGTGATTTGCTAAAAACTCGTGGTGGTTTGTTAGATGATGGTAATGTCACCATAGAGGAGCAAGTTGCTACTTTTATAAACATATTAGCACACCATAACAAAAATAGAAGTATTCAGGTTAGATTATATAGGTCTGGTGAAACAATTAATCGGTATGTCCATTGAGTTTTACGTGCTTTATTGCGTTTGGAAGATGTGATATTTATCAAACCAACTCCCGTCCCAGATGATTGTACGGACTTGAGGTGGAGATGGTTCAAGGTAACCATTTAACAAAACTATTATATACATTACATATTAATTTATATTATTCATATAAAACATGGATTGTCTTTGTTTTTTAGGGTTGCCTAGGAGCAGTAGATGGAACATACATAGAAGTGACTGTACCCGAGTTCGATAAACCAAGGTATCGAATAAGAAAAGGACATATAACAACCAATGTATTAGGTGTATGCATTGTTTTAAAAAGCGGTTTGAGGCGGCCGCCTCGAGGCGGATTCGGCCGCCTCGTCGAGAAAACGCACTGGTGCGGCCGCACCAGCAGATGAAGTTCAATCGCCCGCCTCCGCCGTATGAGGCGGCCGAATATACGCCGAATCATGTTAACTCGGGCGCCTCGGTCATGACTCGGTTTTTTTTTTTTTTTTTTAAAGAGATCCAAAACGCAATCGTTTTGGAGAAAGAAGAAGAAGAATTTTTTTAATGACATCAAAATACCCAAATCGAAGCCCTAGATTCCATTTCAACTCTGTTTCTGTTCTTCAACTTCAAGGCTTCAACGGCTACTTCTCCTTCACGATCGATCGACGACTGCTTCTTCACTTCTTCACTCCGGTGACATCGACGACTGCTTCTCCTCTCTGGTGAGTTCTTCTTCTTCTTCTTCTTCTTCTTCTTCTGCTTCTGCTTCTTCGATCTTCTTCTTCTTCTTTTCTTCTTCTTTTGCTTCTTCGATCTTCTTCTTCTTCTTCTTCTTCTTCTTCTTCTTCTTCTTCTTATTTTTCTGCTTCTTTGATCTCCTTCCCCTTCCCCTTCTTCTTCTTCTTCTTCAATTTGCAATCTGCGATATGCTTTTTTTTTTAATTTTTTTTTTATATCTTTTAACGATCTGCTTGTGTTTTTGTTTTATTTTTTGTTATCTGTTATCAGTGTTGAGTTTAACACTTATACTGTTATCAGCATTTTTATATTTCAATTTTTATTTTTTTTTTGTTATTATCACCCAAGGCAGAGACAATATTTTTTGTTTTTTTATGTTATCAACATAGTGATATCTAGCAATTGTTAGTGTTGACACGACATAAAAGTTGGCAATTATTAGTGTTGACACATATCACATATGACATAAAAGTGTTGGTAATTTATATTGTTATCAGTGTTGTTGGTATTTTATTAGTGTTAACAGTGTTGGATTATTTTGTTAGTTTCATTTGCTCATAGCTTGACTTGATTATTTTGTTGTAGAATTTTAGATGTCGAGTCGAAAAGATCCGGCATGGAAGTATGGGGTTGAGGTTGAAACAGATGAACAAAAGGGATATAAATACATCCAATGCAAATTCTGTGATAGAGTATTGAAGGGTGGAGTGTTTCGGATGAAGGAACACCTTGCGGGTGTTCAGGGTAATGTTGTCCCGTGTACAAAGGTCACCCTAGAAGTGAGAGAGGAAATCAAAACGTATATCTTGAAAAATGAGAGTGCAAAAAAAAGGGCACAATTGATGCGTGAAGAAAGGATTGATAATTGTGTCACTCTAAACAGTTTATCCAAAAAAGGTTCAAGCTCAGGTAGTGTTACTGAAAGAGGAATTAGAGGACCAATGGATCGATTTTTCGTGAATGTGGAAAATGATACGGTGGAGGATTTGGGGGGAAACGATAGAGGAGTTAAAGGACTTGAGAAGGAGGCACGTGAAAACACATGTTTGGACATAGCTGAATTCTTCTACGAGAATGGACTCGCCTTTAATGTTGCTAGTAGTCCATCATTTGTCAAAATGCTCCGTTCGGCTGGGAGTTACGGGCGTGGTCTAAAACCACCTACAGCACATGAGTTGAGCACATCACTATTGTCCAAGGTAGAAGGCAATACCCAAGCAATCGTAGAAGAAGTAAAGAAAACATGGAGTAAAACAGGGGTGTCTATTATGTCGGATGGGTGGAAGGATATCAGAGGAAGACAGTTGATTAACTTCCTTGTAAACAATCCGCATGGGACCGTGTTCTTGAAGTCGATTGATGCTAGCGATGTAATTAAAGATGCTAGGCTATTGTTTAACCTACTGGATTCGGTGGTTGAAGAAGTTGGAGAAAACCTTGTGGTTCAGGTGGTGACGGATAATGCATCGAATTACAAGAAAGCGGGTGAAATGTTAATGCAGAAGAGGACACGGTTATGGTGGACACCGTGTGCAACTCATTGTATTGATCTAATACTTGAGAAAATTGGATCTCTACCTCAACACCAAAATGCATTGAAGAAAGCAAAGAAGGTATAAATCATTACATAAATACTTTATTTTTAGTAATAATCATTTAATATATGTTACTATTTTTATTCTTGGGCTGTAATAGGTGAGCAACTTCATATACAACCATGGATGGGTGTTGGCTTTGATGAGAAAGCACACTAACAAAGAATTGATCCGTCCCGCTCCTACACGATTTGCTACTGCATTCTTGACATTAGATAGAATGTTATCTCTGAAGCAACCTTTGGAGCATATGTTTACTTCAAAGGAATGGGATGGATGTAGTTGGGCAAAAAAGCCTGAGGGAAGGGAAATCAAGAAGATCATCTTCAACGACAGTTTTTGGGGTAGCATGTGTTATGCATTGAAGACAACTAGACCTCTTGTAAGTGTCTTGAGGATGACGGATTCTGAACAACTGCCCCCAATGGGATTCATTTATGGCGCCATGGATAAGGCTAAGGAGGAGATAACCGCAAATTTGGGAAATGAGGAAGGAGCTTACAAAGAGATATGGAAGATCATTGATGATAAGTGGGAGATGCAATTGCACCGCCATTTGCACGCAGCTGCGTACTATCTGAATCCTCGATTCCAATATTCAGATGGTTTATCCACTCATATAGAGGTAAAGAGAGGGTTGATGGTGTGCATGGAAAAATTGATTCCTGATGAGGAGGCAAGAGTCCGGGCTAATTTACAACTTAATCTCTTTAAGAATAAAGATGGGTTTTTTGGCTATGGACGTGCAAAAAATCTGATCGACAATCTTAGCCCTGGTATGTAAAGTTATTGTTTGTATCAATTCCTTCATGAAATTTATAGTATTGTTTTACAAGGAAATGAACAATGTTTATTATACTTATTGTAACAGATTGGTGGAGTGCATATGGAGACGAGGCTCCAGAACTTCAAAGTTTTGCTGTGAGGGTTTTAAGTCTCACTTGCTCATCCTCGGCTTGTGAGAGAAATTGGAGTACATTTAACTTGGTATGAGTTTACTTAGAATTCTAATTACTAGAGTAAAATAAATTTAGTATTCCCTAATTGACAATTTCCTACAAAATTTTTGTAGGTTCATACAAAAAAGAGGAATCGATTAAGTACAAAGAAAATGAATTCCTTGGTGTACATAATGTACAATAAAAGGTTGCAGCACAAATTCTTGAAGAAGAAGGCACTAAAGGATGATGATGATCCACTGGTTAGTGAAGATGTGCCATCGGATAATGAGTGGATGGTTGATGAAGATGTAGTTGGGGGAACGTCCACAGATATGGACATGAGTCAACCGAGTGGAAGCCAACAAGTAGGAGAAAAGAGGAAGAAAAATACAAGTAATTCTACAATTAAATTTAACAAGTTTTATTTAGATAGAATGCTATATTTAATTATATATTTATAATTAAACTTTACATTTTTTTGGTAGACAAAGGGTTGGCATTGCAACAGGTGGATGAAGAAGGAGGGTGGGAGGACATTTCAAACCAATACAACTCTCCAAGAACTTCAGATGATGATGATGAAGGGGATTACCCTTTCGATCCACATTTCAAGCCAATAGACACAAATGATAGTTTATGGGATGGATTAGATTAGTGGTCATTTATCGTTAGGATGACGTTTTTATTTTGTAATGTTTAATTTGTTTGAGATATTCTTGGATATGACTTATTTCTTGTATTTTATGGAATATTCTCTACTTTACTATTTTTTTTATAATTATTATAAATTTTTTAACCATTTTCGGCTGAGGCGCCCGCCTCGATCGCCTCGAGGCACCCGCCTCGCCTCACGGAGGCCTACCCGCCTCGCACCGCTTTCCGCTTTTTAAAACTTTGGGTGTATGCACTCGTGATTTGAAGTTAGTATATGTCTTATCTGGTTGGGAGAGCTTAGCTACCGATTCTAGAGTTCAGCTACCGATTCTATAAGTGTGCCGGTAGAGTACACTTATGATACAACGCCACGTATTTATGACTGAATATATGATTTAGTTTATGAATAATAATAATCGTATACTTGGATCATAATCGTATATTTATGAACATGTGATTTTTAATTTAGCTTTAGCAAGATACATGGATTAATTTGACTGAATATATTCTTGTTTTGTTTGATTTTTATAATATAAAGCTATGGATGAACATGACAATCACTTGATAATATTCATTAAAGCTTTGAGGTTTTACGTACACATGATGATGTGTTTTGTTGCAATTCATATTTATTTATTTGAATACGAGAGAAAGCATGTTGAAAGGAGAATTTTAGGTCAAAGGGCATTTTCTAGACTTCAAATTAGGTCAAAAGAAATACAATGTATCACACGTGAAAGTGATACTAATTGTGTATGAGAGTTGCGAATGGATAGGAATGCATTTGCAATATTGTGTGATTTGCTAAAAACTCGTGGTGGGTTGTTAGATGATGGTAATGTCACCATAGAGGAGCAAGTTGCTACTTTTATAAACATATTAGCACACCATAACAAAAATAGAAGTATTCAGGTTAGATTATATAGGTCTGGTGACACAATTAGTCGGTATGTCCATTGAGTTTTACGTGCTTTATTGCGTTTGGAAGATGTGCTATTTGTCAAACCAACTCCCGTCCCAGATGATTGTACGGACTTGAGGTGGAGATGGTTCAAGGTAACCATTTTAACAAAACTATTATATCATTACATATTAATTTATATTATTCATATAAAACATGAATTGTCTTTGTTTTTTAGGGTTGCCTAGGAGCAGTAGATGGAACATACATAGAAGTGACTGTACCCGAGTTCGATAAACCAACGTATCGAACAAGAAAATGACATATAACAACCAATGTATTAGGTGTATGCACTCGTGATTTGAAGTTATTATATGTCTTATCTGGTTGGGAGAGCTCAACTACCGATTTTAGAGTTCTTCGGGATGCCATTACTAAACATGATGGATTAAAAGTCTCATTTGGTAAGATAGTAATTTAAAACTAAAACAATTTACGTTACATAGTTATCTATTATTTGGTTGGTAAAACTAATGTGTAGTTATTATAGGTAATTATTATTTAGCCGATGCGGGGTATCCCAACGGTCAAGGTTTTCTTGCACCATATAGAGGTACAATGTATCATTTACAAGATGGGCAAACTTTGATCGTGCACTTAGGAATCATGAGGAATATTTTAATATGAAGCATTCACAAGCTAGGAACATTATTGAGAGGTGTTTCGCTCTGTTGAAGAAACGTTGGGCTATACTACGAAGTCCTTATTTCTATCCAATTAGATTTCAAGGGAGAATGATCATAGCTTGTGCTTTGCTGCATAATTTTATCAGGATGTACATGGATGTTGATCCTGAGGAATACACGCCAATCACACTTGATGATTTACCTATTGGGGAATATGTACCAAATGAGTTAAAATCTATTGTTGTCGTTGAAGGAAGCAATGAATGGAGTCAATGGAGAGATGATCTAGCCCGAGAGATGTTTGACGCTTGGAGATGATTGAGCGATGAACTTGAGAGACTTTTTTTTCATTAAACATTATTGTCTATGAACTTGATATATATATATATATATATATATATATATACAGTCCTTCTATTATCAGTTCGAACTGATAATAGAAAAAGTTAGGACGAAGCATCCTAACCTTTAGATTCATCTAATGGTTATGGTTTTTTGAGAAATAAATTATAAAATCAAAATAATGTCCGACAACTTTTAATGACCGTATTAATTAAGCTCTTAATTTCTTTGTTCTCTCTCCTCTGATGAATGGCGACCTTCTCGGCTTCTCTCTCCCAACTCTCAGACTTTCGTTCTCTCTCTCTCTCTCTCTCAGTTCTATGACTTTCATTCTCTCCCTCAACTCTCAGGCGATTTGTCTATTCTCTACCAATCTCCGACCTGGGAAAATATAAGGTATTTCGTTCAGTTTTTTTTTTTTTTGGTTTTTCATTATTTTTTTTTCCTGTCAATTACTTTGTTATTATGGTATCAATTTTCTTTTCTTCAAAAACACAAATCTCTAAACTAGAATCGTATATTCTACTCGAAATTCTTAATTCTTCCAAACAATATCGAGAATCATGATGGTAGGTACTTTTTTTTTTTACTGTGATTTTTCATTAAATATGCTCACTACCTGTTCGACAAAATGTTGCACAGAGACCATATCTATGCAATTGTATTGGCATTGATTTTTAGTGCAACTGTGCAACATTGTTATTATGGTAGTGATACTCTCAGTCTAGTATTACTGTTTTAATGTCAATAGTTGATTTGTAGTTAGTTTTTTAATTTCGAAAGTCAAGTGATGTCCATACTTGTGCTAGTTTAGGTTTAAATCTAAATATACTATTATTTTTGCTTTTCAGGTTTTTTTTTTTTTTTCCTGAGTATGGGAGATACAAATGATGAAATTGAGGATCATTCTCAAGGACTTAACTGTACCATGTTCTATAAATTTGGCATAGCTCCAATATTCAAGAAGCTTCGGCAATTGACCGAACTTCAGCTTTTTGCTTTTTGCTTTTTGCTTTTTGCTTTTTGCTAGACACAACTTCAGCTTGAGGTTTCATTTCTGAGGGATAGTTAGTAGCAGTTTCGGTGGGGGTGGCCTCTTCACTTTGCTTTTTGCTGGACACAACTTCAGCTTGAGGTTTCATTTCTGAGGGACAGTTAGTAGCAGTTGAGTCCGATGATTTTGAGGCCTGCAAAAAAAATTTGGTGACCAAATTAAATAACAGAATCATTTCTGTCTGCGTCCCAAATCAAAGAAACAAGGACAAAAATATCAACAAAGAAAGCTGCAAAAAAGGACAAGAAATAAATTAATTTCATTGCGGCCCTTTATACCTGACAAGAAACCTCTGTCAAAGCTACTGAAGATGTGCTCTTTATCTTGAGAGATGGGACCCTCTGAGATGTTTTCAGTTCAGGTCCTTTAGGGCTCGTCAACGTGAGTTTGCACTTTGAAGTAGCGTGTGGCAGTGAAAAGGCTTTAATATTACGGTTGAACTTCTCCATCATCTCTGCTGTTGAAACAAATGATGATGGTTTTCGTTCCCGAACATAAGGCTTAAAAGTTCTCTCAGTTTTGATCATTGTCATAAACAGTTACAACAAAAAGAACATAAACGAAACAGGGAAGAGAAAAGTTGGAAATGAGAGTGGAGAAGAAGCTGGAGAATGAGGGAAATGAGAGAGAAGAAGAAGAAGGTGGAGAACATATAATTGGAAAATAAGAATTTGGGAAGAAGAAGCAACGGTAAAAAAATTAAATGACTGATTTTTTTCTGATTGAGTTCATTTACTGGAGTTAAGTGGAAGTCTAACTCCAAGTGGCATGATATTAAATGGCTTAATAAGTGAAATTGAGTTCATTTATGGGAGGTTGGTGGAAAAAGTTTGAGTTCATTTATGGGAGGTAAGTGGAAAAGGTTTGACTACAAGTTTGAAGGACATATTAAATGGCGTGACTGAAAGTGGAAGAAGTGATATTTTTTAATATAGAACTACTAAAAACCTAACCATAAATAACTACTAATACATCACCAGAAACATAATAAACCTAACCATAAATAATCAGAGACCCAAACACCAAATTTCCAGATTTCAAAACCAAGCTTCTTTGCTGTTTCCTCATCTTGTTTAAACTGGAAACCATGTCAAGTATAAATCATCCAAACTTTACTAATAAGAATCGAATACAAATTACAAACATATCACACCACAAGGCCATCCAACAGATCCAACACTAAAATTAGTGCTAAAAAATTGGAAATATTACCATAACGGCAAAACATGTGCAAAACAAAATGAAACGAATGAAAGATAAATATTCAGCAGTTTATGATATGCTCAACACAAGTGGGTTCGGTTGGGATGACACTCGCAAATGTGTTGTTGTCGACAGTCCTAAAATCATACATGAATACTTGAAGGTTAGTTGTTATATTAATTCTTATATATATATATAATAGGTTTAATGTTCTAACATATATTTGTTTGTTGTGATAGAAACATCCCAACAAAAATTATGCAACTAATAGACCATTCCCACACTATGAACGACTAGTAGTAGTTTTTGGGAAAGATCGAGTAACAATCAATATGGCTAAATCCGCAGCAGATGCTTTGGATCACATGGGACTGGAAAATGATGAGTTGGACACGTCTGGTTTCACTCAGCCTATGTATACTCCCTCCAATGTTGCCTCTGCTTCCTCTACTCCAAGTACAAAACAAACATCAAAGCGGAAGAGAAAGAGGTCTGTTAGTTCAGCAGCAGCAGACATCGCCAATAGATTTGAAAAAAGTATGGAAAAGGCATTTGCGGATATTGCTAAGTTGACTGAGGCTATTACGGGAGGGGATGCAATGACTCGTTTAGGTGTTGAGCTTAAGGGTATGGGTCTTGATCGTATGCAAGTGATACGAGTTGCAATGTATTTCGGAAATAAGTCACACCAATTGTGCACTTGGAATGGCTTGAATGACTCCTACAAACCAGATTTCGTGAAGGCAATTTTAGATGAATGAATACTTTTATATGTTATTTGATAACATGTTTGAAACTTATATCTTGTTGGAATTGTCAATTGTGAACATGTTTGTGTCACGGATTATATGTTATTATATTCATAAACATTTATATTATGCTAACTTTTTTGTTGGATCATATGTTATTACATAGTATTAATAATTTACTTGAACTATATATATTAGGCTAACTTTGTTTGAGAAATATTACTTGAACTACATATATGTTCGATCCTCAAACTTCATTTATTTGAAAAAGAATAATATAATCAATAGCACAATAGAATCAATATTGCAATAATAACATGTTGATCTTTGTTTTTGTTTTGTTTTCGTTTTGTTTTCTTGTGTGGTTGCTGTTTTCTATTTTGGGTCTTGTATTTTTTGTTTAGGCTTTGGTCTTTTGTTGGTGTTGTGAGACGATGTGTTGCTGCCTTTGCTGTTTTCTTTAGGCCTTAATGGCTTTTTGAATAAACTTGCTTTTCAAAAAAAAAAAATTACACATTTTTTTTTAACATGTTAACCTTGATAATAAGACACTTTTATAATTATAAATATGATGTTTATTTTAAAACAAAATTTAATATTGTCGAATAAATATTTGAAATGAAGAAAAAATGAAAGTAGTATATATACAATTATTATTGTAATTGAATTTTGAATTTATTTGATATATAAAAAAATTTATTTAATAAAATCAAATAAAAACTGTCCTGTCCTGTCATGTCAGTATTTTGTGGTAACAAACATTAGACAAGACAAGAAGGGCACTCTGGTTATTTGAACCTCTTGTCCTATCATGTCCCAACCATACCAAACGCATAACAGTACAATCCACTATTATGTCCAAGACATTCCAAACATAATACAAAACAGCTGTCATGTACTGTCCCGTCCCGTCCCGTCATGTCCCGTTCGCGTACCAAACGCACCCTTAGGGCTCGTATGGTGTGTAGGATTGGATATGATTTGACAATATTTATAGGATTTGATTGGATCGAATAGGGTTTGACTACAATAATACCGTCTCTTGTGTGTTATAATATGGGATTGGGTAAAAAATAATTGAAAATAATTGTCTTTTGTGAGAGGTTAGTATAAAATTATATTAAATTAATTTTTAAATCAAAGAAAAGAAAAGAAAAATAAAATTATTTTCAATTAAATTTGGTTAAAAAATTATTTAAATTATTTTTTGAATAAAATTATTTAAAATTAATTTGAAATAAAATAACATTTAATTTTTAATTGATATTAAAAAATATTAGAATAAAATATATTAAAAATAAAAAAGAATAACATATATTAAATTAATTTTTAAAACAGATTAAATAAATTTATTATTTTTATATATAAATAATTTACTTAAAATAAAGAAAAAAAATATACAAAAATTGGGACAAAAGATTATCCCAGCCTTTGTGGCGGTACTATTTGTGATTGGAGAAATCCAATCCAGTATAGACCACAAATGTTGGATTAGACTGAGATTAGTCCAATCCCACTTAACAAGCATGCACTTAATTGTAAGGCATTTAAGCCAAACATTCATGTTAACACTCTATACAATTATGTATGTTGTTTCTCAAGTTCTTGTTCCTCTACTTCTCAAGTCTCTCAAAGTGTGAGTGAAAATGAGACATAGGCTTACTTATCAACTACGTGTTGGTGTTTTTTTTTTCCCCGGTAACTATATTGATTCAAGATAATATAGTTATTTTAGAGTATATTATTGAAATTATAAATAACCCCAAAACTTTAACCAATCATCTTAATATTAAATTTCCTTAATCCTAAAAAATAAAAAATAAAAAAACAAAGAAAGAATTGTATTTGGATTTTTATATCAAATGACAAATATAAATATGTTTTTTTTACATGATTTTTTTTTTTAATATCAAATGACAAATATAAATATTTACTAAAAATGACACATGGTCACTTGCCATGGTGGTTGGCCTTCCCATGGGAACTTCCCACCACCAAGTTTCAAGACCTGGTGTATGCACAATATGTGCAAATTTTCCCACAAAAAAAAAAAAGTATAGGTGTTGTCCCACTATATGTGGGTGATGTCTCTCCTCTTGTGAGAGTCGCAATCCGGGCTAAGCTTGTAGAGTCCAAATCTCGTCGGTCCCGGCAGTTGTTGTAATAAAATAAAAAAAAATTTACTAAAAAGAGTGTCAAAAGAAATTAAGTTCATCAAAAGGAGAAAACTCATTTGCCCCCCAAAAAAGGCTAAAATTAGTTTAGAGTACTAATGCACTTCACTATGGAATATAGATTCTTGAAAGCTATAAGATATATAACCCTAGAAAGTATGTTCAATTCTCTCTCTCTCTCTCTCTCTCTCTCTCTCTCTCTCTCTCTCTCTCTCTCTCTCTATAATTTTCATATAGAATTAATAAAAAAATAATTTAAAATATTGACAATTTAATTTTAATCCAATAAGTTTGTGTTACAAATATTAAACCAAATTAATCAAAATAAAAATAACATATTAAAAATGTATTTTTATTTTTTTAAGAGAGAGGTTATGTTACAAGTTTTATATAATTGAATCAAAATAAAAATAATTTAAAATATTAAGAAAACATAAAAATGCAACCTTAATGGGATCCATTACTAGAAATATTCAATGTTTATGGACTTAGGGAACCGTTTTGTGGGCTAAACTGGGCTACAACCCAGTTGGCCCATTGAAAAAATATATATTATATTAAAAAATTAGTTATAATTTTTTTTTACAACAATATTATTTGTTTTGAAATTTTAAAATAAATATATTTTTCACCAATTGATCATTTAAGTTTTTCCTTATATTATAATTCTAATATCTAATAATAGAGCTTTGTCTCCTTCCATTGAAAACTTTAACTACAAAGAGAAGTATTTTCATCTTTGTTTCCAAGCAAAAATGGTGGAAATTAAACCACCCATTGTCACAGACAATTTCAATTTTCAATCACCATAGCTTAATGAAAACATGGATTTGCTTGGAGAAAAAAAAGAAAAAAAAAAAAAAAAACTAGTCAGGATTTTCCCAAACATGGGACTGGACCTCAGTGTGTACTCATTGAAGATAACATTTCTTGGTACACAAATTACATTATAAATATTTAAGGATTTGAATCCTTTTCAGAGCCTCTAGTGTGAAGAAGAGCAAAAGCCAACTATATATCTTTCCACAACTTCTTCTATGAATTACGTTTACGCCGTTTCAACTCAATTAACAAGAAGGCTAATTAATTATGTACAGAGAGAAGAGGAAAGCTTCTTTTGATCATTCTATTAATATTATTATTCATGGATTTGGCTTGGCCGGAGGCTCTTCCACATTGAGATTTCCTCCTCCTTGTAAAGTTTTCTGATTCCTCCGTAAAAGCCATCTGCTTCGTTGCCTACTTCCCGATGGTCTTTCCTGTTTATCGTTGTTTGTCTCCATCGCGACCCAGGAGGGTACTGATTAAACTCCAAAATCACCATGTCTGTCACCAAATATGTCAATGTCAGCTACTTAAATGACAAGTCATGGTGTTCATCAATGTACTAAGCTAATGTTTTCGAACGAAATTTTCTCTGTGGCTCAATGCAGCATAAATTGGATTCAAAGATGATGCTGGTGTAACAGAATCAATGAATCAAAACCAAATGAGTATCACAGGCAATGTCAAAACGGTAGCTAATAAACTTCCTGGGCTCATATAAGCCTTTTCATATGACATACCGAATACAGAAATCCAAAATTTCAATCTTCTCATCTTGAAATTAAAATTTATAACACCGCGAAAAGACAATGGCTGCAGTAAAATATGATACGGGTATGGAAACATTTCAATCAGAAACATCGCATGAAACTGTAATAATCTCTACTTGTTTCATCTAAAGATTCAACATTTCAAGTTCACAGTGGCCAGGGGGCAAAATGCCATACATTTGACAAACACACTTAGAAAAGCCGACTTTCTTTAAGTGTTCGAATTAGTATGGTTAATGCAGGCAATGCAGGCAATGAGTACTAGTTCATTAGATTCTAGATTAGGGAAATGCAAATCACAAGTTCACAACCAAGTTTTTAATCCACTTTAAACAAAATAGAGCAAAATCCACATGAACAGAGATGATTTTCTCACCACTATAGTGACAGCGGCAGTGATTCTCGTTCCTGTCACATGAATCCAAATGACCAACAACACCATACCACCAACCTGCAATATATGTTGAGCTCAAATTATCACACAATCTACCAATAAAAACAAAACAAAAAAAAAATTCAATGAACAATTTCATAATCAAAACATACCATAAGGGAATTCTTTGTTTCTTCTCCACTGGATCTCTATATGATCATTTGGTTTCAAATCATTTAAAGTATCTGAAATGTGAAGAACATGTGCAGGAGTGTCAATTGGGGGTGCTCTTAGCCTACCCCAAGCTATATTTTCCTCTATGGTCCTCCTTCCATGGGGTGAGTACCTGAAATACATATATATAAACAACATGTAAAATTAACTCATTCATCAACAACATTCAAAGTTGATGGATTTACATTATAAGAATAGCATCTGATCTGTTTCTATATATATATACCTTGCCAGAAAAGTGTCGGTCCGCGAATCATAGCTAAGCTGAGCATCATAACATGATAACATAAACCCAATATTTCCATTCTGCAACCAAATCAATCCAAACACACACAATTCCATTAAAGAAATTGTTCAAATCCAAGTATATATATATAGCAATGTAAAAAATTAGAAATAGTTTGTAATTACCTCACGATTGTAAACCTGAGCTGGGAACCAGAATTTGCCACTCTCAAGAGAGACATAAAAAGCCATGATTGAATCAACTGGTAAACAAGTTGTAGTAGTAGTAGTCTTCTGATCCAACTTCGGTCTGATAAGGCCATAGAGAAACCTGAAAAATCCATTGTTCTTGGTCTGATTGATGAGGGTTTCTCTCTTTTTTGAAGCTATATGCCATTGCCATTCTCTGTAAGCAGCATCACCAATTAGTCTTCCCCATTTGTGTTTCATGTGTTTTTCCCACAAATGATCACTTGTACACATGTCCCTTAGAGAGCTACAAACAGCTGACATGTTACACAACCCATCTGGTGAAAGCTTCTCAAGAATGCATTCAAGAGTCAACTCTGGCAAATCCAGCAGAGAAATCTTCTTCTTCTCCTCATCTTCTTCTTCCTCCACTACATTATTCTCTGGCTTCTTTGAAGAACCAAGACTCAACATCATCATCATCTTCTTCTTGATGATCATTGGAACTTGGTAGAAACTAATACCCTTTTGTAGCCAGCTTGACAAATCCTTCCAAAAACAAGAAGACAACAACAATCTCCACTGACTACTCTTCATTGGTGACAGCAGAATAAAAGAAAACGAAAAACAGGATATCAAGAAGAAAAGCATTTCTGGAATTGAATTATGCAAAAGGGGTTTGATTTGAATTAAACTTTTATAAGCATACAAATGGAAGTAAAAGAGAGGGGGACATTAAAGGTGTCATGCAAGCATAGGGAACATGTTGTATGTGTTTGATAATGACAAAAAACGGATCCACCAATGGAAGATAAAAAAGTTGTGTTGGTTTTGGAGAAATCAACGGAGTTATGTCGACTAGTGTATGGAGTCTTTTAATTAAAAAGACATCTGTAGACACCTCAACCGACAAAACATAACATTGATTACTGGTTAGTAGTTATTATTATGACACCACTACCACCACCACCACCATTACTGAAATACAGAGCAACCAAACATGAGGGCTGCTTCTTAAATGCACTTTTGAGTTTTGAATCTTTTGATCCATCCACTTACAGTGAATTATTCCACCACCTATGGTGATTGAAAGTGGAGGACAACTGGCACTCAAAAGGGTTTCAGGAAAAATAAAAAAATAAATTATATGAGGAATAAAATCTATAATTAGATTTAGATTAGCTTTGGATAGAATTTGGACACAAGTCTCAACAACCTAAACATGTTTGCAAGAGAATATAAAAGATATGACTTGGGTCTTGGTAAAGGACCACAATTAATTAGGTGAAATTGCACTAACAAATTTTGACAAAATGGGACAGTTTTAGTTTAACTAAAAGTCTATTAAAAATTGGGATAATAAAGGAAAGTTACAGGAATTTATGATGATTTTGTTTTTAAAAGTCTGATAGATTTTTTAAAGTGTTTTTTTTTTTAAAGAGTAAAGAGTTAAACTTTATGAGTTGGGTTGGTTTGGTTGTCAAATGTGATTTGTCACAAATGCTAAAGCCATAAAAGCACCAATAACCAACCGACCATTTGCCTAACTTCCACCAAACTCTCATCAACAAGTACAACCATGGAAATTGGAATAACTAATCATCAAATTAAAAAAAAATTAACCCCTCGTTAAGATAATGTGAAAGTGACTATTTTATTTTTATTTTTTAATTTGGGTCAAGAGTCTTCTAGGATCTAGTACCGGTGCGGTCTGGATATTCTTACAGCATCAGGGATAAAAATACTCTCCATGAATGTTTGTAAACTACGTATAATAGAATTCGAAACTCCTTACCATTAACGTGGAAGGGGAGTTACACTATTTTTTTTTTTTAATTTGACTGATCTAAAGGGAAAAAGCATTACAAGCGATCATATACTGATTACTGAAAAACCTTAAACAGAAAAAGTTTATATTAAGGGAGTTGCACTATTACTTGTGCTGCTAGGTGAAAAGATGAAAGTAACTATTTGTTTATATGGCTTTGTTGAATTCAATAGTCAATGGGTTAATTTTATTGCTAGTGCCTTGTTACATAATATGATGATACCAATGCCTTTATGTGTTGTTGTTTTCCATACCCTTTATAATAATAGGACTCTATTGCCTAACTATTTGTTTAATCAGGTTTTGTCATTCTCTAATCTTAATTAGTGTATAAACAAGATGCCTTCTTGTGTTTGGTAAGTCGGTATCCCATTAATTTTAGTGAAAATTGTCAATTTTGACGGCATAAGTCTTAAAAAATTTATGCATATTTATAAGTTTGATTGCTATTAATCAAATGTGGTTTTTTTTTTTTTACCCCATAACCAAAAAATTATTGAAATAACCCTCTAACATAAGAGTATCCCCAATAAACAAAAAAATAACACATCTTTGACTATTAATAGGGAGGATAGATCGGAAATTGCTCCAACAACCTATCTACTTCCCTCATCAAATTTTTTTCCGACCCAAGTAGGGATGTCAATGGGGGGGGGTACGAGGTGGGGATACCATCCCCATTCCCCAAACCCAAATATAACTAAGATTCTCGTCCCGGCCCCATTCCCCACTTGGGGTGGGGACGGGGAATCCACATTTGGGGAGAGGGCTCCCGGTACCTGCCCCACCTTGCCCCGCCCCGTTTGATTAATACAACATTAATAATTATATACCTTATATTTTAAGCCACATTCACACGTGTCAATCAGCCTTTAAAAATATTAAATGATTGAAGAAAAAAATTTAGTTAAAAAAGTAAATAAACTCTAATTCATAGTAAGTCTATTGCAAACTAAATTACCAAACGTATGAATATTACACTGTTCTTTTTCAATAAAAATTAAATTGAAATACAAAATCATCATAATTAAATCCACCAAAAGAAAATAAAGATTGAAAGTTTAACTCCTAATACTTGTCTAAGAACAAGTGCTGATGACAAAAATGTGACCATGCATCTTCCATCTCCATGGATAATTGTATCAAAAAAAAAAAAAAACATTACATTTGAATTGTTTATAAGAAAAAGGTTTCTTCCCAATTATATTTTGAAAGTAAATTGAAGAAAAAAATTGTAATATAACTGTGTTTCTTGTTTCTTAATCATCCATGCAACATGTTAATTGGGGTATGGGGCGAGGACAGGGCGGGGACCAAAATACCATTCCCCGCCCCAAAATTAATTGGGTTTTAAAATCAAATCTCATCCCCGCCCCATACCCCAATTAACATGTACCAAACTCGTCTCAAACGGGGTGGGTCCCCATGGGTCCCCGTAACCATGGGGATTTTTGACATCCCTAGGCCCAAGCCTCCCTAAATCTAAGGAGACAAGGCATTCTCCCTATTTATTCTTTCTCATTCCTCAATTAAAATAAGTGATCAAGATGAGTCCACCTCATTAATATTCAATGGTCCAAATTCAATGGCTCTTTTTTTAACCCAAATTCAATAGCTCTTAAAAAAATAACAATATTTCTTTTTTAATTAAAAATAATTAAAAAATAATAAAAAGCCATTTTTAGGGAGGCTTCTTGAGTGTTAACTCTTTATATGGCTCCTTATTTGTAAAAAAGTACACCAAACTCCCTACTTGTAAGGAAAATATAAGGAGTCTTATTGGGGATGCTCTAATAATGTAATCTTCCTCCTACCTTTCTTCCTCTCTGTTTGAATCTCTCTTCTCTGTCTTTCAAAAAAATCTCTTGGAATCTTAACAACATTGATCTAAGTATGTAAAAACTATTATTTAAATCCGTTAATTTACTTTGAAACATCATATATATTTCATGGTTATAGACATTTTTTGCATTATTTTTTTGAAGTATTACAAATTTACAACTTTTACAATCAAACTACCAGACTTACCAAGATCAGACAATATAATGTACAGTTCGGATAACTACTCCCACAAATCGAGAGAAAACTAGAAAACTCTTCACACATATATGCTTGTAAAATGTGTATGATTTGACTCAACCCCCATACCAATTACCATCAAGGTGGAAGAGAGATGCACTAACATCTCTACTAAAAGGTGAAGTGCCATTTTTTTTAGATTATTTAAATATTTGAGAAATGTAAACATTGAAAATTGATCTTCGTCATTTTATAGAAAATTTCACATTCATGAAATCTGTTTTAACACTTTTAAATTATCTTCGCTATATTACATGAAATCATACTATGAAAAGTGAACATGTATACTTTGTGGAATCATTTTTGATATACTTGGTGACTATTTCTGGAGAGTTATTTATGAAAGTTTCCTCAATTTTAATATTTACTCCATTTTTGGATGCATGAATTGGGTGATTCCAGGGCTGCTCAAAATCTTATTATTATATTTTTCTATTTCTAAAATTTTAAAATTCAAACGTTGGAAACGTAGATTACAATTTGGATACAATGTTTGAAAATATTATTTTATTGTTTTCAGATTTGAACTTAGGTTTTAGAATTATATATAATAACTCAAAAGTTGTTTTAAAATGTACAACCAAACAAACCTTGAACTAGTTTACTGAAATTTCAATGCATAATTATTAATTATCGAAGATATAGCCGAATGGGACAATATGAGGTTGGTCCGGTGGTAAAGCCTCTCAAACCGCAAGGGCAAAGCCAAAAATTCAAGATTAGGGGGGGTCAGTATACCAAAAAAAAAAATATTGGGGGGACCAAAATGAAAAAAAAAAAAAAAAAAGTTAAAATTTTGTCACTATTTTACAATTATTTTTAATATAAACTTTATAGATTTTTTTGAGGGAGAGGCCCCCTCTTCCACCGCCTTGCTCACACCCACGCTATGAGGTTGTGGGTTCAAGTTTCTCCCTCTCTGGCCCTCCTCCATAAAACCCCGAATTATTGTAATATTAAAAATAAAAAAAATAAAAAAAAAAGATATAGTTGAATAGAGAAGATGA
Organism: Acer saccharum; assembly: GCA_030490815.1. Lineage (NCBI taxonomy): Eukaryota > Viridiplantae > Streptophyta > Magnoliopsida > Sapindales > Sapindaceae > Acer > Acer saccharum. The sequence continues at coordinate 51,149,543 of CM059866.1, forward strand.
GATTGGCTTAATGGTAAACCCGTTGCACCTGCACCATAAGATTACGGGTTCGAGTCTTACACCTAACAAAAAAAAAATCTCAAATTTATGTTCGTAAAATATATATATAGTCGAATGGGCCATGGCAAGATGACCAAGGGGGAAAACTTTGGGTGTGATGGATGCAGAAAGTTGTCAACAGGTCTATTCACTTACAACATGACATGTGGAAGCAATATCAAAATGTGATTCAGTTAATGCCATGATGGAGCACCCAAGTTTTTCTCGATATAAAAAATGTTGTTATTACTTATTTATAAAGCAATATTTACAACCAATCATGTATTGGTGTGAGTGGTTCGGCACTCTCATCCCTTAAACAAGGTCGTGGGTTCAACTCCCCTTGTGAACGGAACTACACATATTAGGAGCACTTTACCCCTTAGTGGGCCAACCCGGTGCGAGTCCGAATTAGTCGGGGTGTGGTCTGGGCTGATTGCACCGTATGGTGGATCCGCTTCACCCGGAAACCGGATGGTTTAAACAAAAAAAACAGCAATATTTACATAATTTAAAATGTTTGTGCTTTATTAGCCTCTCCTACACTACAACCCTTGTTTTACCACTTTTTGTTATTATTATTATTGTTACTTAATTAGGTTATAGTAGTTCACCAATTGAGAAATTTATTAAATTTTAAAAAAAAAAATTGAGAAATTTATTAATAATAATCTCATTTCTTGTTCATATAACATGTTGAAAGAAATGATGATTAGAATTGGTCAAATTATTTGTAATGTATTTGTTATCATATGTGGGGTGGGTGGACAGATGAAGCTTCTATATTTGATAAAATGGATGTGCTTGGTGGATTTATCACTATCATGGTCCGACGGTGACTCCATATGTCATGACGTAATACAACGGTGACCCAACAATCTATCTACTTCCCTCATCAAATTTTTTTCCGACCCAAGTAGGGATGTCAATGGGGCAGGTACGGGGTGGGGATACCATCCCCATTTCCCAAACCCAAATATAACTAGGATTCCCGTCCCCGCCCTATTCCCCACTTGGGGTGGGGACGGGGAATCCACATTTGGGGAGAGGGCTCCCGATACCTACCCCACCTCGCCCCGCCCCGTTTGATTAAGACAACATTAATAATTATATACCTTATATTTTAAGCCACATTCACACGTGTCAATCAGCCTTTAAAAATATTAAATGATTGAAGAAAAAAATTTAGTTAAAAAGTAAATAAACTCTAATTCATAGTAAGTCTATTGCAAACTAAATTACCAAACGTATGAATATTACACTGTTCTTTTTCAATAAAAATTAAATTGAAATACAAAATCATCATAATTAAATCCGTCAAAAGAAAATAAAGATTGAAAGTTTAACTCCTGATACTTGTCTAAGAACAAGTGCTAATGACAAAAATGTGACCATGCATCTTCCATCTCCATGTATAATTGTTTCAAAAAAAAAAAACACATTACATTTGAATTGTTTATAAGAAAAAGGTTTCTTCCCAATTATATTTTGAAAGTAAATTGAAGAAAAAAATTGTAATATAACTGTGTTTCTTGTTTCTTAATCATCCATGCAACATGTTAATTGGGGTATGGGACGGGAACAGGGCGGGGACCAAAATGCCATTCCCCACCCCAAAATTAATTGGGTTTTAAAATCAAATCTCATCCCCGCCCCATACCCCAATTAACATGTACCAAACCCGTCCCAATTACTTGATGACTATTTCTGGAGAGTTATTTATGAAAGTTTCCTCAATTTTAATATTTACTCCGTTTTTGGATGCATGAATTGGGTGATTCCAGGGCTGCTCAAAATCTTATTATTATATTTTTCTATTTCTAAAATTTTAAAATTCAAACGTTGGAAACGTAGATTACAATTTGGATACAATGTTTGAAAATATTATTTTATTGTTTTCAGATTTGAACTTAGGTTTTAGAATTATATATAATAACTCAAAAGTTGTTTTAAAATGTACAACCAAACAAACCTTGAACTAGTTTACTGAAACTTCAATGCATAATTATTAATTATCGAAGATATAGCCGAATGGGACAATATGAGGTTGGTCCGGTGGTAAAGCCTCTCAAACCGCAAGGACAAAGCCAAAAATTCAAGATTAGGGGGGTTAGTATACCAAAAAAAAATATATTGGGGGGACCAAAATGAAAAAAAAAAAAGTTAAAATTTTGTCAACTATTTTACAATTACAACATGACATGTGGAAGCAATATCAAATGTGATTCAGTTAACGTCATGATCGAGCACCCAAGTTTTTCTTGATATTAAAAATGTTGTTATTACTTATTTTTAAAGCAATATTTACATAATTTAAAATATTTGTGCTTTATTAGCCTCTCCTACACTACAACCCTTGTTTTACCACTTTTTGTTATTATTATTATTATTTTATTATTATTATTAGTATGGTTACTTAATTATGTTATAGTAGTTCAACAATTGAGAAATTTATTAATTTTTTTTAAAAAAAAAATTGAGAAATTTATTAATAATAATCTCATTTCTTGTTCATATAACCTGTTGAAATAAATGATGATTAGAATTGGTCAAATTATTTGTAATGTATTTGTTATCATATGTGGGGTGGGTGGACAGATGAAGCTTCTATGTTTGATAAAATGGATGTGCTTGGTGGATTTATCACTATCATGGTCCGACGGTGACTCCATTTTTCATGAGGTAATATAACGGTGACCCCAATCCGAGATATTTTTATTTATCAACCTGAAGATAGATATGATACTTGAAGTGTACATATAGACAGTGTTGCAGAAGTCGGCGACTAGGGTCGACTAGTCGCCGACTAGTCGCTCGGCGGTGCTCTGCCGACGCGATTCGAAGGCAGTCGGAGTATTAGGCGTTTTCAGTCAAGGTCGGTCAAAATCGGGCCTAGTCGGACCTAGTCGGACCAAATCGCACCTAGTCGCCGAAATAGTGCACTCTCTTCTTCTCTCGCTGACCAGTGAACACTGTGATTCACTCCTTCACTGATCGTCGCCGATCGTCGTCGTCGCTAGTCGCCGATCGTCGTCGTCGTCGCCCGTCGCCGATCGTCCCTGTCCTTCACTTCGCCTGTCGCCGATCGTCCCTGTCCTTCACTTTTCACTTCAGTTCTTCGTCGGCTTCAAAAAAAAAATTTGTCAACAGAATAAGGAAACTTGAAAGATGTGTGGTGTCAGTGTGAGTTAGTGACTTACAGCTGTGTGGTGTGTGTGAGTTAAACGTGTTAATGTTTGTGTTAGTGTGTACTGTGTAATACTGTATTGTTGTTACAAGTTTACAACTTATTTTTCTTTTTAATTATGCTTAGCTTAATAGTTTATTTGAACTTTATAATTATATATGACTATATAAGTGTTAAGTGTAACGTGTTACAACTTTTCAATAGATGAAAATATATGAATTAGAATGACATTTACTCATTTTCAATTTAATATAAAAAATTATATATAAAAAATATATTTCCGGTCGGTCGTCGACCGGCCGACAGACGACTTCCGACCATCCGTCTAGTCCCCGACTAGTCCCCGATTAATCCCTCTAGGCCCTAGGCGGTGGGTCGCCGCCCGACTAGCGCCTAACGACTTTTACAACACTGCATATAGAAGTTGTCCCATAACATTACAAAGTATAAAGAAAGAAGTGTCCAAATTGCTATATTATAAAAAGAATAAAAACATGAACAATAGTACAAATTTGTGGGGGTGGGGGGGGACCCTCTATATTTGGGAATCACAATCCCACAAAAACTTTGTTATTATTGAGATATATATAAATATTTGATGCTTCAAATCTTTTGATCCACTAAATAACAAAACTAATTAGACCACAAAATTCATGATAGGAGAGAACCCACTAACCAATTCAAGGTTTTAAGATTGGTGTGATGTCAACATTTACTTGGATGGAATCCAATCCACACAAAAGAAGGGCCCAAGATGAATGGGTTTCTTTTTAAGACAATTAAATGACACTTTATAATCAATCAAAAAAAAAAAAAAAAATTAGGTTTAATTTAATTAAACCAATTTTTATAATTTTAAATAGATAATTAAATTGCTTCTTTTGTGTATGTGCATGTGGGGAACATATACTTTTTTCTTCATTATTATTTTTTTTCCCAATTCCTTTTTTCTTTTTGCAATTTTTAGTATCTGATTCAACTCCCCAAAAATTTTGGCAGAAAAAAAAAAAAGTTAAAGGGTCCTAAACTTTCTGTTTGCCACTAAAATGGCACTATAGTCTATAGGTATCTCTGTACTTGTCTTGACCAACTAGAAATTAACATTATTTTCTTTATCCAAAAGCTTTTGAGAGATTTTTATGTTGTTGCCTGTTGGACTGCCTATACATTCAAAATTGGTCGGCCAAGCCACCGTTGCATTGAGGCTTAGTTTGGCATTAATGTGAGGTGGGGTGATTGAATTTGGTTATGCTGTGGAGAGAATTGTTTTTGGATTTGCTGTGAAAAGAATCAACTGAATGTTTGGTAAACCGATTTTTAAAAGTGATATGAGAACCAAAAGCAATTTCAATGTGTTTGGTAAACTGTAAGCGATTTCAATGTGTTTGGTAAACGGTAAGTAAAAAATGTTTGACTGTGCCAATAATCTATTGTCTTTTTATTACTGCTTTTTGGGAAGCAGTTTTCTAAAAGTTACAAAAAATAGCTTCTCAAAAATGCTATTGGGGAAGTCAAAAGTGACCAAAAGCACTTTTTTAGAATTTTACCAAACACTCTAGATCCAATTCGGAATCACTTTTGGCCCCAAAAGCAGTTCAGGACGTATTCCCAAATTGGGCCTGAGTCATTGAGAAGCTTTAATTTATAGTGGCTTTAATTTTATGATATGAAATTTGTTTTAATCACATGCGACGTTTTAACTCTTAATAACCATATTCTAAAATTTCTTTTTAATCCATAACCATTACAAAAGTACCGGTAACAATTTTCTATGATTAGTAAAAGAAAAACATGAAATGTTGGAAAAAAAAAAAGTAACATCTTGAAGAAAAACGTGATTTGTTGAATTTTTTTTATAACTAAAAATTACTACAATAGGCATTCCAAAATCTTGTTTTTAACTTTTGTTATAGGAAAATGCCCGAAATATTCCTTTAGTTTCTGTAATTTTACCATTTTATGTTTTAGTTTTTTCTTTTTCTTTTTCTTTTTCTTCTGCCAATCGATAACACCACCGGGAAGGGCTTGCCCTAATGGCGTTGTTCCCACGCCGGTGAAGGTGGGAGAAAGGGGATGGTTGCCGAAGGTGAGGGAAGAGAGAGAGAAGTCAGAAAGAGATGAGAGAGTTTGAGGAGTGTTATTATACCTGTAATATGAGTAATTGTTAAAAAAAAACATGGTTATCAAGAGTTAAATTTTCATATGTGGTTAAAAACGAAAGTAAAATATTTTAAGAGACTATTTTTTACTTTCTCCATTTGTTTTTACATCATTGATTATTTCACTTTTGATTACTTACCATTTTGAAAAACTACTCGAAAACACATCAATATAATTTTGAGTTTGAATTACGTCTTTCTCCCTTAACTCCTAAATTGGCAACAACAAAAAAAATAATAATAGTAATTTATGGATTCTTCTAATTGACCCAACAATCAAATTATAAAATTTGATTAAACGAGGTGGGAGACACAATGCCCAAAAAAAAAAAATAATAATAAGAGTTGTTTAGAATGTGATGCGGCAACAGAGGTAGCTTTAGTAGAATCATGGTAGCATATAATATAATGATGATATTATTCTCCAAAATCCAAATCTTTGGTGCTCTTAAGAATATATGTTGTGCTTCAACAACTATAGTCTATAAAGAACCTCACCCAGCTAGACTCCCTTGTATCCAGGGCCGGCCTTGAGATTTTCGGGGCTCGAGACGAACTATAGAATATGAGGCCCTCGATACTCTATGTATGTTTATTTGATTTTTTCTCTCTAGTAAATACTTGTAAAAATCAATATAATAATTCAAACTCAAGTCTATAACACAACAAAATAGTAAAAAAAAAAAAAAAAAAATTACCGATTTTTATTTTTATTTTTATTTTTATAATTGCATCAAAGAATATATTATTTAAACCTTACTTGTTTCACATTTTTAGTAACAAAAGTACTAATTAAGCTTACATGTTTTCGAAACAGAAAAAAAAAAAAAAAAATTGTAGTGTATTGATTTAATTACTTTTGAAACAACGACTTCTGAATTTTCATATAAAGAGAGTATTGAATTTTTTTTTTTTTAGAGATATAAAAGATAATTATATATGACAAATACGAGTGTTGTTAGGATTCAACCCACCACCACCCTTGATCCAATGTTGTTGTTGTAAGAATAATAAATGAGTTTCTATTAGTGGGCCTTTAAAAAAAGTTATATATGTATAGTGGTTCATTTTTAAATTTATTTATGGGTTGGGTTTCCATTAGTGGGCCTTTAAAAAAAAAATTATATGTGTATGGTGGACCTTTTTAAAAGTCATTTATGAGCTTGTTTTATTTAAAATCTTAGATGGACTATATTATAAAAACATTTTTTTTAAAATACAATTTCGGGGCCCTTTACAATCGGGGGCCCTAGGCGGTTGCCTCACTGGGCTCCCCCTAGGGCCGGGCTTGCTTGTATCGGTGGTTAGAGAGTAAAGAGTTTAAAATGAAGCTCCATCATCGGGGTTCAAACTATACTATTGTGAATATAGGTTCATATTTACTCATTAAATTGTAAAACGTGAGAAGATTCTTCCACTGTTGTGAGAGTTGCAATTAGAGCCGTGCTTGTAGAGTCTAATCTTGATCTCGTTAGGTCACAACAGACTCTTAGTCGACAATTGTATCAGCTTAATAAAAATAAAAATAAAATAAAAAAACATCCCAGTCCCCACTCCCATCATTAATTGCAACACCAACAATTTTAAAGGATGGTTAGGCAATGATGTCAACATAAATAAGTGTTAAGTGGTCCACTTTCAACTAGCAAGAAAGCAAATGGCCCTAATCAAAGTGACATTTGCCTGTTCCTTGTGCCAATATGCCATGACATTTACAAGTTCTAGGGATCAGGTGGGCTCTTGGAATAAATGTGCTATATATCTTGGATAACAATATCCAATTTCATTAGCTGCCACCTTTTTTTATTTATTTATTTATTTATTAAGTTCCAAATTGTCTAGTAAAATATCATTTAAGAATTAAGAGTAAATAGTTAATATACAATTTGATTTATAAGAGCATCTCTAATGCAAAAGTGGTTTGCATACCAATAATCGTTGACATGGTAACAATGTTGAGAGACTTGCTTCCTATGTGGTATAAAAACAGACTTGATAGACAATCAACTCAAAATTTGGTCTCCAATGCTTTTATCTAAAACATAATTTTTTTAATGATGTGTCCATTTTTTTTTTTCCCTGTTTTATTTTATATTTTATTTCCTTACCAAAAATATATGAAAATTAATATTCGTTTTAATTGTTTGTTGAGTCAACCTAAAAAATAGTTGTGCAGTAGACCGTCTGAAAGTAGATAGTTATGTGGACAATGTCTAATTTTTTTTTTTGCCACGTCAGTTTAAAGTTGAATATACACGGATGCATTGAAGACATAAGTCACGCTTGCATTGGAGATGCTCTAACAAGTTTTGAGCCGTCACTCTTGTCGCTACCTCCGTTAACATGTATTGTGTTTTTTTTACTTTTATTCTAATTGTGTGTTTGTGACAGAGGAATCGAGTAATAAAAAGTTAAATATGTATTAATCAAAAAAACAGTTTGTCTTTCTTGTAGAATCATTTTATAATTCATCCCCTTTTCCCTCATGCACTCACAGAAATTTCCAATTGTTGAACTTTGAGGAGAATCAGTCTCCATTCGAATTTCAATGAAAATGCTTTCATGTTTTTCAAAAATAATGAACACAAACAGGAAGATAAATTATTTTTGTCTTTTTTTTAAGAAGCAACAGAAATTCTCACTTGAAAATCTTACCTGATAACCCAAACGGCAACCGAAATTAACCTGCGGTAAGGAATGACAACCTACATCTCCAGCTTCACGAAACAGAAATACTGGCATGATTATATTTTGTGTGGGTGAGAATGAGAGGGAGATAAGAGAGAGAGGATTCAACAACAAACATACAAAAAAAAAAAGGAAATAAAAAACCATTTAAAGATTGAATGTCTTTATCCGAGATCTGAAAATCCCAACAGCAGAAAATATGTTTCCTAACAAGCCATAGGTATAATAACAACACAAGAATCAAATTTCTTGCACAGGAGTTCAACAAAATGTCACTCGACATTGTTGAGAGAGTTGGGAGAGATCCTGACTTGATGCTTAAAGACCTAATCCAACAGTGCGTCCATCTCTTCGTCGAAGTCCTGCAGTGTACTGCTTCTCCAAATCCAGCTGGAGTTCTTTCTGCTTCTCGGCTTGGAGTAGACCATCGCCATCTTGATTGTTGGGTTTGTTCTCTACCTTCAGCTCGCCCTTCACACCCTACAATTGGCCATATGCACCAAGGCAACCTCAGACTCTAAAACTGTGTTAGTACTTAGTAGATGGATAAACTGACTGAGAGAATGAGTCATAAGGAACATACAACAATAGGCTCTTTCTTAGGTTGGCACTGCATACTATAATATGAACAAATTGACAGACGGACACTGGAACACCCACACACACCACAAATACAACATAAGGGAGAAATATGAGATTTACCATGAGCTTGTTGAACTTCTCTTGTCGATCACGATCACCAAATAGACTAGTATCCCAGTGGTGACCAGACTGCAAAAGTTGTCAACGGGCATTTGACTAAAAAAATTAGGAAGAAAAGGAAAAGCAAAAACTTATGGTAGATTGCATTGGGGATCTACACATCCAACGAGACAAAAATACTCAGAAGACCAGAGTCATCAGAAATACCTCTTCTGCAGTTGTGCTCTTTTTGCTCCCCCACAGTAGCTTCTTCTTTTGGTCAGTAGACATGTAACCCGTCCCAACAAGGTTCTTGTTAACTGTACCAAAGCAAACTTCCAAGTAAGAACAATGGCGAGGAGAATTATGGTTATAGAATCAATTACTTTAGAAACTAATATTGTGTGTTTGGGCATTTCGGTTTAAGATAGAACTTTTCCATTTGTTTAAAAGCATTTGAAGGCATATTAAAACTCTGGAGTGAAAGCTGTTAAAAGTGTTTAAATAATGTTGTTGGGCCATTTCCTATTATAGCTTAAGCTATGGTACCAGAGTCAGTAGGAGTCTAAAAAACATAAACAAAGTTAGTAATAAGAGTCTTCTACTAATCTACTCTGTTCTCACTCTTTCTTAAATCAACTAATGGGAAGGCAAAAGTATTCTGAATTACATATGTCACTACGTGAGTGAGAGTAGGAATTTCCTATATATTGTTACTTACTCGAATCCTAACCCATAAAGGATTCACAATTCTAATGGGGTTCAAACTCCAAAAGGATCCATAATCCTAGAAGGATTATAACTAGGCCCACACATATAAAATAGTTCATACCAACTCCTACTACACTATTTTATATGTGTGTGTGCCTAGTTATAATCCTATTAGGATTGTAAATCTTTTATGTGTTAGGATTCGAGTAAGTAACAATATATATATATCTGAGGTCCCTACTCTCACTCACATATGTTACAGAAACTGTCTTCCCATTAGACAATTTGAGAAAAAGTGAGGAGTAGAAGGCTTTCTAGTTTCTATTATAACACTTTGTTTTTCTAGTCCTTTTTCAGATTATTGTGTTATGGTAGTGAGTCCCCCCATGTGATTATACTTAGATTTGTTATTTGTTATCTGAATTTGTTGTGTGTTTGTGTGTTTGGGCTCGAGTCACATGGCAAGTATGTTGGTCTTACACATGAGGGGGTGTGTTAGAGTGCACCGCATAATATTGTTGGGCCATTTCCAATTAAGTTAAGCTTTTGGGTCTAGTGGTTACTGGTATTAGCATTCTAAATTAGTCATTGTCTAAGACAGTCCATGACTAATTGTCTCTTCATTTAGACACCGATATTGTCCTCTCCAAAATGTTCAACTAACCCCAATAAATAAATGATTTCTATAGCCTGGTCCAAGACAATTAGCTTTCAGGCAATTATGTCAAATTTAGATTGTACTAAATTTATAGACATAAGAATTCAACTCAAAACTCAAAAATATTGCAAAGCAAAATTCAGAATGCCAGTGATACAGTATTCATCTTTAAAATTAAAATGGTACTTAACAAAAGAATATCATACCTAATTCAGCTGCTTTCATTGCTGCAACTTTTGCAGCATTTAGATCATTAGCAACCTCAGAGTCATTGGCATGGTTCTGTGTTTGAGGCATGTTACCACCAGTTTCCTGAGTTTGATTTGAACTTGAAGACATCTTGTCAGTGGGCACTAAATTAATCCAAATGTCAATAAAATGATAAGCACATACAAATCAAAAGCCACAAAACAACTATTGATAAATATGTCTCTAAAAAATAAAAATAACACATCAAAATTTATACCATCTTTTGCATAATCAGAACCCTTGTCCCAGTTAGAAAACCTTGATTTTTTGGTAGGGATCTCTTGAATTTCACTAGTAAAACTAGTTTTATCTTTCAATTGCTCCCCTGGGGCTCTATAGTATCGGTCTTTGTCCGGATTGGTTTCCAGATCATCATATTTTTTCTTTTCCTCCTTGGCAAACCTTCGGCCATCCAGTTCATTTGAGTCAATCTTATAACCATCTTTTAAGCGATGCCCATTATTGTCCCTTCCAGAAGATGAGTCATTCCGATGACCCCTGGATTCTTCATACATGTGTGAGCGATCATTTCTATAATCTCCCGAACTCCTACGATAATCTCTCTTTTCATCTCGGTCATCTCTGTCCCACTTATGCCAATCTCTATCCATCTCTTCTGAATTTGAGCTTGTATGTTTCCTGCCAGATCCAGCTCTGTCAGCTGATGGATCCTTGTCTTTATATTTCTGACGCTCTACAAATGATGATTCTCTGTCCTTATCCTTGCTTCTAATCCCAGTAACATCATATCTATCACGGATAGATTTGTCTGAACCACTCACATAGTCTTTTGACCTACTATAGTCACTTTCTGATCTTGTATTATCCAAATGTGTGCTGGTTCTTGAATCTCGAGAAGAACGAGAGGATAACCTCTGATGTATTCTCTCTTCATCATTTGCATGCTTGTCATGTCTAACATAGTCATCGTGCCTAGAATAACCATGAGAACCTCTTGAGGACTGTCGATCAGAATGCCTAAACAAATCACCACCTTTACTGTACTGACTCTGACCAGAATCCCTATCTAATTCCCTTCTATCATCCTTCCTTCTTTGCCGATGTTCAAAATCTTTTCTAGGATCTTCCCTAGAATATAATGGACTGGGGCTACGGTCACGCTTCAGACTCCCTGTGTAGACACAAATGTGATCATTAAGAATAAAACAATGAGAATAATGAGTAACAAGCTTCAATATACTTCGAGATTGATAAAATATGTTGGAAAACCACTTCAAAAAACACTCTTTATCTACACTTACGCACTTCTGCTTAAAGTATAAATATGACATATTGACATCAAAACAAAATTTAGACATGTTTCTGCGTTATTCAAATACAATCCGAATAGCATAACAAGTCACAAGCAAGAACCAAGACCAACTAAAGATTATGTAATTAACAATTACTCTCCCAGATACCAAGATTTTGGTAGTACAACAAAGCTACAGCATGCGGTTGCCTGATTTTGAGTGGAGTAATAATATTCTAACAATTGAAGTGAGAATTAAACATTAACAAGAATCAAATGAAAAATCACTACATAAAGAGTTATTAAAAAAAGTATCACAATTCACCAAACAAGTGCATAACAATTCACATATTAATCGAAGGGCACATAACAAAAACATTGAATTCCAAATGTGAAACTAACCATCAGAGGAAGACGACCCATTAAGTGGAGAACGACGCCGATATTTCCTGTTAGCAGCTTCATTCGAGGGCTTACGGAAAGCAGCTTTTGTGTCCGCAGCATCTGGGGATGGTGACTGAGACTCCATTTTGTCAGAAACCCTAAACGTTTAAAATCAAAATAAATATCCTTATAACATTATATATATATAATTCAATAGATTCGAATTTTATTGAGATAAAAAAATCGTCGAAAATGAGAGTAAAATACGGGAAGTTAACACATGACGAAATGACTGAAAGATGAGAAATTAAAATAGAAGATAAGAACCTGGATATGGTAGGGTTTGTGGAGTTCAATTGAAGATGGATTGGTTCATTTACTTTGAAATTAGGTTTAGGGTTTGTTTGATGAAGAAATGCTTTGTTTGTTTATGAGGTAAAGTTAGGGGCTTGGGGCTTTTAAGCTACTATAAATATGCAATTTACAATCAGACGAAGTCCAGCCCACAGACTCCAATTTTATTTTATTTTTTTATTAATAACAATTTTAACCTAAATTAAAATTACTAAAAAAAAAATAAAAATTTAAAGACATTCCAAACTAATTAAATTATTGAAAAAAAAAACTCTCTCCTAAATAATTAGATTAAATATCACGTATTAAACTCTCCCTCCTAAATCTGTTATTACCATTTTAAACACTCTCTTCTAATTAATCTCTCTCCATTTTTCAAAAAATAAAATAAAATAAAATTATATTTCTATATTTTCTCGATCAATCTCTGATTAATAGTTTAGAAAAAAAAAATTATGAATATTTTAGTTTTTTACTAACATAATATATATATATATATATATGAGTGAGTCTCTCATGAGGGATCCCTTATTTTAATTTCGGTAAGGACCATGATGAAAATACATCGATTTTAATGAATTTTAATCTGAAATTTTTTGTGGATGATGAGTTTATTGAAATCTACCTATGAACAAAATTTGAGAATTTTTCAAATATTAAAACTATTTTTCTTGATTTTTCCTATATTTCGCATATTTTCCAATGCCTTCATATTTAACAAAATTTGGATAAATAGTTCTAGTGATCGGAAAATTCTCAAATTTTGTTCATAGGTAGATTTCAATGAACTCATCATCCACACAAAATTTCAGATTAAAATTCATTAAAATCAATGTGTTTTCATCATGGTCCTTACCAAAATTAAAATAAGGGATCCATCATGAGAGACTTACTAATATATATATATATATATATATATATATATATACGTCAATTTTCAAAAAATATATTTTATTTTTTATTTTTTTTTGAAAAGCAAATTTATTCAAGGGTAGCTAGAGCAAAACCCAAACAGGAACACCAAGAGAAGCACCCAAAAAACCAACAGACAGGGCACAAAAAGACCCGCAGAAACGACACAAAACGAGGAATCAATCAAGGATCACAAATCACTCCACACTAAAATATCCCCTCCAAAACCATAACCATTCTTAGCCAGGGAATCAGCAAAAGAATTGAACTTCCTATTACAAAAAACAACAGAAACACTACTGAAACTATGAAGACTACTACAAATATCTTGAATTGTTTCAACTGGATTCGATTAGACTTATAATTTCTAAGACTAATATATACGTACAATCATTTTCATATTCGATTAGACTTATAATTAAAGTTCTTTAGACAATCACATACCTACAAGAGTAACAAAAATCATTTTCATATTTCAAAAACAAGGTACTTGTTATTATTATTATTATTATTATTATTTTAATATATACGTACATATGGTTCCTAAAAATCAAACTTATTAGTAAGTTTTTTTTTTTTTTTTTTTCTTAACTGTTAGTCTTGCTTAAGAAAGAATGGAGATAGAAAATTAGAGATATGTATTGGAGGAGAGAGTTTAATATGGTAATTAAAAATTTAGGAGAGAGTATTTAATATGTAATAATTAATTTAATGATTTAGGAGAGATAATTTCTTTTTTTAATAATTTAATTCAAAAAAGATAAAAAGAATAATATTGTAACAAAATGAAATGTCTTTAGAATTTTTTTAAATTTTAATTTTGTGAATGGAGTATTTTTAGAAAAGAAGTGTAAAAAGAAAAAATTGGATTGTTAAAAGAAGCTCTTTTGTTTTTTAATGGAAAATATATAAATTTTATATGCTAGTCCTTCTATTGTCAGTTCGAACTATTTATGGAGTATAATTGTCTTAAATAACTTATAAATTGAAAAAAAAAAAAAAAAAAAAAAAAAAAAAAACACACAAAAATTATAATTATAAATATAAATGCATTGTAAAAAAAAAAAAAAAAAATGCTAATTGACAATGATGACCCTTAAACTCTTCCAAAATATGCACTATTCCCCCTATATTTTTTTTTCGTCACTAAACCCCCATAAACTCTCGTTTTTTGGCAAATACTTGGGTTTTTTGCCCCCTGTGAGGAGGCATCTATGGTCGGCATTTGCCAATTTGTAAGAGTTCAAGGGGTTTAGTGATGAAAAAAAAAAGTATAGGGGGCATTGTGCATATTTTGGAAGAATTTAGGGATCATTAGTGCCAATTAGCCAAAAAAATTATAAATATAAATGCAAGCACATGCCTTGCATGTGCCACCAAACCTAGTATTACTATAAGCACCTGTGTAGTACCAAAAATAACCTACCTTTAAAATAAAAAATAAAAAACCTAAAATAAAATAAAATAAAATAAACCTAAAATAAATTCATTTATTTTCATATTAGATTTAGGTTTTTTTTTTTTTTTTTTTTTTTTTTTTTTTTTTTTTTTTAAGAGTAATGCTAGATATCGCAACTAAAATCACAACTATTCCAACACAACACATGTGGCACGTGAGGTGTCAATTGGTGAGTGGATATGTAGATATATGAGATAAATCATTATTAATGTGTATCCACTCACAAATTGACACATCATGTGCCACATGTGTTGTGTTGGAATAGTTGTGATATCTAGCATTACTCTATTTTTAATGGGATAGGCTATATCAACTTAAAATTTTGACTAAAATGTATGACTTCAACATTTCCACTCGATCTAAAGGTTGTGATTAATCTTTAATTTGTTTACTTTTTCCACCTTTGGATTGAAAGAAAATGAATTGTTTGATTTTAAAGTCACAAATTTAAGTCAAATATTTAAGAACCTATATTATTGTTAACAATTTTATTACGAGGCAAAGGATTGTGTATTTTAACATCATCAAAAAGGAATAATAAGTGAAGAATAAAGCCTCAAAAGCAAAATGGCTAATGATTAAAAAAAAATCGAAGAAACTAAAATTGCCATGTATTGTTAAAATTTTTAAGAATTTTTTTTGTTTGTTTTCTTTATATCAGCAACAATCAGCCCCACCTTAGACTTCAAAACCTTATCACCATTGATCCAACCAATTACCACAGCTGCATTTGATTTGGTTTTTTTCAAACAAAATTTTCAGATTTCATTTTGTTTAATTTTTTTTTAAGATTTCGTTTTGTTCAATTTCCAGATTTGAGGGTGGTTGTTGTTTTCATTAATGGTGGGAGTTGTATTTGGGTTTGAGTTTTGTTAAACAAAATTTTCAGATTTTTTTTTTTTTTTAACAAAAAATTTCAGATTTGGTTTTTTTCAAACAAAATTTCCAGATTTCATTTTGTTTGATTTTTTTTTTCAAATTTCGTTTTGTTCAATTTCCATTGAAACAAAAATTCCTTCCTAAAAAAATAACATTTACTAGAGATCCATTGTTTCAAAGATTTTTTAATTTTTTTTGATATGAGGAAATCTGGAAAATTTCCAAATATATTCAAATTTCTCTATTCAAATCTAGAAATTTTTTTAGATTTCTTTAAACATACTAGACCACCGATTAAACACACTAGGGCTGACCAATTAAACACACTGGACTAATTAAACACACCATGTGTAAATCAATTAAACACACCGGGGCAATCCAATTAAACACACTATGACAACCCAATTAAACACACCAGGGTAGACCAATCAAACACACCAGGACAACTTAATTAAACACACCATGGAAAATCAATTAAACACACCAGGGCAAGACCAAATTAAACACACTAGGTCTAACACAATTAAACACATCCGGGAAGAAGAAGAAGAAGGAGATGGAGGTCTAGGAAGAAGAAGAATAAAAAGAAAAAGAAAATAGAGAAAAAAAAAACAACTTTTTTTCTAGGAAGAAGAAGAAGAAAAAGAAAGAAAATAGAGATTATTTTTTTTTTTTTTATAAAGAAGGGCAATTTTGTCCAAAAAGTAGATATTTTGATACAAACAATAAAAATACTAATCTTGGCTAAAAACAATAAACCACTACATTTAATTTTGAATGTTTGTATGATCCATATTTTAATTAAGGGTTCGGCTATATCAATTCAAATTTCTGACTTAATTGTTTGACTTCAATATCTTAACTATTGGATTAAAGCGCACATGAGCAAATGAGTGGTTGAGATATTGAAGTCAAAAAATTGAGTAGAAATTTGAGTTGATATAGTCTGACCTTTTAATTATAATTAAATTTAGGGATAATTACACTAGTGGCCATCAATTTGGATGCACATTATCAAAATGGCCATTAGATGAGGAATTGGTTTCAAAATGGCAATTTTTGGCGAATATAGTGACACTAATGGCTATTCCATCATATTTCATTAACTTTCCGTAAAATGAATGACATTTTGTTAAATAAGAGGATGACATTCCATCACAAGAGTTATTTTATATTTTGTTTTATTTCAACTAATATAATTTTTTTTTTTTCCAAAATCTGAAAACCTACCTCTAGAATCACATAAATGGTAATTATAATCATTTATCTCTTAATTATTTGATAAAAAAAAAATCCATTTATCTTGTTAAAAATTCTTTAACCAACAACATTCAAATTTCATTGATTTAATTTTTTACAATCCAAACCAAACCATTTATACGGTTAAACCAAACCAAATCAAACCAAACCAATAAAAATCGGTTTTGTTCGGTTTGGTTTAACGGTTTAAGAAAAAAAAAAAAAAAAACTTAAGTGTAGAAAGCTTAAAACTTATAAAATAAAACTAAGTCATTCAAGCTTCAAAATTAATAATATCCACCACCAAATTAATAATAAATATACAATTAATTAAATCTTGTGATGAAATGTCATATTCTTATTTATTAAAATGCCACTCATTTAACGGAAAGTTAACGGAATGGGATTGAATAGCCATTAGTGTCATTGTGTTCGCTAAAAATGGTCATTTGAAACCAATTCCCTATTTAATGGCCATTTGATAGTGTGCACCCAAATTGATGGCCATCGGGATAATTATCCCTTAAATTTATACGGTTTATTGTAAGTTATTGAGTGAACTAATAGGTATCTTTATACAATATCTTTTTTTTTTTTTTTAGTTTTAAAAAGAACCAAGGGTGCGTTTGGTATCGTTTTAAAAATGATGTTTTTGAAAACTTTTTTTAAAAATGGAAATCATGTTTTAAAAATATAATGTGTTTGGTAGTGTTTTTTAAAAGTAGTTTTTTGAAACGGAAAACGATATAAAAGTGTTTGGTTGTTATTTTTAAAATGGGTAAAGTAGTTGTTTGGAGGAAAAAGTTGATTTGTTTTGATGTATTTGAAAATGGTGAAAAACAATAAAAAATTATTTTTAACTTTAGTTATACATTTCAAAAAGTTGTATTTTGTTTTCAAAAACAGTTTTGTAAAACTTGTAAACAAACAATATTAAAGTTGTTTTTTATTTTTAAAAACATAAAATCGTTTTTTAAAATGGTTCCAAACATCACCTGATTAGTAGGTTATTCATTTCACTTTTTTATTTTAAGGAGTTTGTCTACCATGTGGCATTCAAACATTGGAAAAAGCTTGTTGTGGGTCCAACAAGGTAAGTAGTATGTAGAACGTAGGAGATAAGTTAGAGCCTGTTTGATTTTCCCACTTAAAATTTAATGGTACTTAATGTGTTCTATTAAGTTGTTTTGTTTGATTTTTTAAGTGACAAAATCACTTAAAATCGCTTATTTATAAAAGTTAAAAATTTTCACTTTTCACTAAACCAAAAAACAACTGAATTGATATCAATTTTATATTTCTAAAACTATCCTCACTTATCTAATAGATTTCTAGCTTTTTCTTCTCCAACCCTAACCATATTAATTTTTTGGGTGACTATATTGCCACCTACGAAATGTCTCCATACACCCATTTTTTCTTTAAAACAATTATTACTTAAATGACCTATAACAAAATTACTTTTAAACCAAAATAATATAAATTCATCAGCTGCAATTGCAACCGGGTAAAAAATTAAACTTCTAATATCTTTTATCTTTAGTTTTCAATAGTAAAAGAGAAAAACAATAGAAGAGGAAGATACTTTGATAATAGAAGTTAAGACAACATCACAAGGTCAACATATCTTTACAATTATCCGCACATTCTTCTCCATTTTAATAGATTAAAGAACAAATGAAAAAAAATAAAAAATAAAATTAGTCAATGTTTATATATTAAAACGTAAATATACAGCAAATAGTAGTTGAAATGGTATAGATGTAAAATTATTTATTTTCAGATATTTGTAACTAAAAAAAATAAACAACTTATCACTTGTATTCAGCTTTAAGTAAAAAAAAAATATAATTTTCGGTTTTCAATTTTCAGTCATCAATTCAGTATTCAGTATAATCCAATACTGTTCGATGTTCAGACAAAAAAATCAACTGTAACCTAACTTTTACTCGGGCAAAAAGAGGAGACACCCGTAAAGATGTAAAAATCCAAGCCACGCAGCCACTGAAAAAACAAGGAGATATTATTAGCGGACTTTTTGTCCTTTTTCACATTAACGAAATAAATAAAGTTAAAAAATTAAAAAAATTTCGACAAATAAATAAAATCCGAAACATGTCGTGTCGTTTGCTTTTCTCTTCCTTGGCCAGAGAGCAGCGATAAGAAGACCTAAAAACCATCCAAGAAGGCCAAGGGTTGATTGCGTTCCTCGCTCTCTCTCTATCTCTTCAAATGCCCAGAATAAAGAAGCCCTCTTCTTCTTGATTTGTTTTGTTTTTTTTCTTTCTTTTACAGGAAAAGAGATAGCAAACAACAAGAAGAAGATTTCATTGTTGAGAGAGAAGAGAAGAGAAGCCATGGAATCAACATCATCAACAATCGTTAACGACAACGACTCAATTGTCGATCCCTTTTTGGTTGAGGCTCTCAGAAACCCTCGTCACCGTCTCACCAGTTAGTATCTGTTTTCCCTTTTCATAAACCCTAATTATTGCATCATTTTTATCATAGAATTGCTGTTTTTAATTTATACGTGATTATGGGCTGCTAATTTTGTACGTAGTATTTTGTTTGATTGGTTCTTTATTTTATGTTTTTGGATTCTAGATTTGCTGCTTTATTTATTGGATTCAGTTTGATTCTGGGTTTAGGTGAGTCATATAGTTTGAGATTTATCATATGTGAATTGGGTTAGTGTTGGATCTGCTTTCTGTTTAGGAAAAAATGTGCTTTAGTTGGTTCCTCGAAAAATCCGTGTAAAGCTAAAGATATGTTTGTCTTTATGTAATTATGTATATATGTGTTTGTTATTAACTTGTTTTTCAGCAAGCAAAACACAATGCTTAATTAGGTGAAAACCTCAATCCACTAATTTTGATTTGCTTTCTCGGATGGTTATATGTTAGCATGTAACTGTTAAACATATATTAATGACTAAAGTACTTCATCTGAATGAAAAAACTAGCTTTGTGATTGCATGAGGCATTGGTTTGCATTGAGGATGGGTATTGACTTATCCTATGCTGTTGTTTATCATTTTGTACATTGTTAACCCTTTTGATTATTCATTATTATTGTTATTGCCTTAGCAGGATTGTGTTGAACTAAGTGATCGGTACTCCTGATTGGACCTCCTTTAGCATGGATATGAGGGAAGCTAGGTTGTAATTCCTAATTGTTTGGATTTTAGGGATTCTTGTACTTATTGGAATTGACTTGGAGGTTTTCCTTTAAAGATTGATAGTGTTGTGGGGGAGGGTGTCAACCATTAAAGATTTACATCTTAATATATTCCTTGCGTAATTAAAAACATTTGAACTTGTAAATGTTTATAGACCTTTTCATTTTCTTATATTAATGTGACTAGAATGTTTCGAACTGAGAGAGTTGGGAATCTTTATTAACAACTGCTAACCTTAACTAGTTCAAAACCAAAGCTCAGCTCAAATACCAAAATACCTATAGAGAGCACACACAAGAAATTATTGTTTTGTCCTTACATACAAAAGGACCGATAACTCCTAAAAAGTGTTACTCCAAATTAAAATTGACTTTTTCTAAACTCTATAGTAATGGCAAATCAATATTCAAAATTATGTAAATCCTGTATATTGTCTTATAGAATCTTGTAATAAATACTCTAAATTACTAAAGCCTAGAATTACATAATAATTGGCAGCAAATTCTTGTTGTGTGGCTACATTAGGCATGGTCCTGGAGACACAAATCTAAAATTAGCATCGTGTATGGTGTACCTACTTTTTACCACTATTTTCTAAAAGACGGGAAAATAATTTTTTCTAGGATGTTATTTCAGTAAATTTCGAATGTGGTACATTTGTTTCAGTTTTCAAAACTTAGATTATGCGTGTTTTAAGGTGATTGTGATATTAATTTGCATAAAACATTATTAGGATTTGCTTTTAATCACTGTTGTAAATTGCCGTGGATTTTTTTTAGAATAATTGTAACAATTTCATTTAATATGAAGCTAACTTCAATTTTTTAAAAAGCGTGAGGCGGGTTGAGGTGTTTTGTCCTAGTGAGGCAAGGCGTGTGCCTCAATCGGTCACCTCAATTTTAAAATGTTAAATAATGCAAAAATAAAATAAAAATAAAAACACATTAAAAAAAAATAATAAATTCATTAAAAAATTTAAAATGATAAAAAAAATTATAAAGAATCAAGATATACTACTAAAATTCGAAAACATGTACTAAAAAAATTATAAAATAAATTTTTTGATTCGATATTCTGGTATATGAAAGCAATATATTTGTTATTTTGGCAAGATAAATAATATACACAATACAAACAATAAAAAAATTGAAAATATCATGACATGGTAGGGGGATGTGAAGAAGAGAAGAATACCTTTGGGTGGGGGCTGCTTTGTCGCACTTGTTGGTGGATATTAGTTTATTATTTTTCCCCTTCTTTTTCACTTGTAATGGCTGTCAAGTTTAGGGTTTGAATTGCTTGAGGCTGTTGTCTTAACACAGTGGACGGCCGAGGCGGGTTGACACACTTCTCAAGGCAGCCACCTCGTCCGATTTTTAAAACATTGGCTAACTTGATCTCAAGGTGCACATAAACCAAATTTTATTGAACTGTATAGTTCAGTTTGATAGGAAGTTCTAGTTGAATTATCAGATGAGTTGAGCTTGATCTTGATGCCTCATTTAGGCATTTAGCTAAAATTTGAATATCATAGTGTTGGGTTCAATACACAATAAAATCTAATATCTACATGAATTATTTAGTATTATATTTATAATATAGTTGGTTTTGTTTTATTTATTTACTGTGTTAAGTTATCAAAATTGTTACCTGGCTCAATATCTATCTTGAATTTGCATTCAAGTTCATGCTTCAATTGGCATGATATTTATGACCTTATTTCAAGCTTTTGCCAATTTCTTCTGGAATGAAGTTTAAACTGAATTTGGAAACTTGATTAGTTTGAGGTCAAAATGTTTTATTCGAACAGAGCTCGATAACTTAGTATTTGGCTCAAGTTAGTTTTCCCCCACACCGTGTTCGTTTATGCATAGATCATATTTTGTCATTGTTCCTTTTGGGCAAAGAGTTCTTTTTGTGTATAAATAACTTTATAGTTGTAGCAGATAGAAGCCTAATTTCATTGAATCTGAAGCTGATTCCCCCATCTCAGCAAAACTTGAAGTGTTCTACTTGTATTATGTGAAACTTAATCTTCCTGTCAGTTGAATTTTAATGTGTATAAACTTGAGAATTCCTTGTCAACTCTGACTTTGGATGGACAAAGTAGGCCTTGTCCAGGAAAGTCAAGGAAGATTTGTCTGTTATGTTCATTGTATCTTTTATGTTATGACATGATTAATGTGACAATGAAAAAAGCGTTGGGACCTGATAGAAATAAAACTAGAATGAAATATGATTCATTTATTTGAATTTCAGTGCTTTTCAGGTTTTGTTTTGGGCTCCTGTAGTATTAACTGATGCGTTACATACAAAATACACGGTTTCATGAATTATTGTTATTCTTATTGTTAACTATATCAAGGATTATATGCTGTATGCATAAGAGAAAGATTGTGATAACTGTGGTTGGCTTTCTGATGCAACATTTTTTATTTTATTTTTTATTTTTGGGTTATGAATTTTGTTATTTTTATTGCACCCATGGTGTGGTTAGTCTTACCTATTTGTAATTTGTATTTCATGCCTTTTCATATCATGGTAGTTGTGTGCGGATTTTTCTGATAGTATAAGAAATTTACTATCTATTTTCTGGTATTCTTTTATGAGCAGTTCTGCGGATGGAACTTGATATCCAGAGGTTTTTGCAAAATCCTGACCAGCAGCATTTTGAGTTCCAACATTTTCCTACTTCTTATCTTCGGCTAGCTGCACACCGTGTTTCTCAACACTATGGGCTGGTCACTATGGTTCAGGAAAATGGTTTAGATGGACAGGGAAATAGAATTCTGGCGAGGAAAACAGCAGAAAGCAGATATCCAGCTGTCCGTTTATCTGAGATTCCTACTAAGCAGTCTGAAGAAAGTGATAAGCTTGAGAAGATTAAAATTGCCATCAGGCCTCGGCCCAATAGAGGATCTGCTAATGGAGCTAATGAATATGGGATCAATCGAAATCCTGTCAGAAGTGTGGAGGAAAGGAAGGAGGACTATGACAGGGCACGTGCCCGCATCTTTAGTAGCCCCAGCAGTCCTGACTCAGAAGAAATGTTACATCAGGTCCCTACTGGTGGAAAAAATATAGGATTGAGTAGAGATGAGATGGAAGGTAGTAGAAACTCTGTTATTGATACAGAAAAGAACATTTGTATCAGGGATGGTGGTACTTCTCGAGTTGCCATATTCAGAGATAGGGAGAAGGATCGTATTGATCCAGATTATGATCGGAGTTATGAAAGGTATTGATTTATTTCTTTATTTCTTTATTTCTTTATTTCTTTTAATTTATTATTATTATTCTTATTATTATTATTTATTTTACTGAGGGATTGTGGATCTATCACAATGGTTGAAAGTGTGCTTTATAGACAGTATAGTTTTGACATGCTGACAAACTTGTATCAGACGATTTCTGGCACTAGGCCTAGGTGGTGTCTTTAGTGAAAATTTTTTGAGAGGCCTCATATTGGTAAATGCACCGTAAAGTATAACTTACAGGTGCACACATTTTTTTGCAGTCACAAAAGGTAAAATTTAGAGTGACCATATTTTTTATTAATGCATATGCTATGCTGGTGATCAAACTTGGATATATGGATGAATTAGGAGTGATATATGCATTGAAAAGTTTGTTCTGATTCTTCTTTTGTGGAATTCGGAATTGGAGGTGGGGTTTATTATAATTGTGTTGTGGGCTATGCTAATTTGGCAGCACATTTTGTAAGTACCTTTTCCATGGCTTGGATCTGTTTGGAAGGTATTGTGATACTTAGATTTGTTACTTATCTACGATAGCAGTGTCCTCCCTCCATTCATCTCAATGATTCTTATTTTTAATTTTCATCTGGAACATAGCTCATATTTTGCCGTTGTTCTTCATATTCATGCAATTACTTATAAAATGAATAGATTTCCACTTTTAGGCTCAAATTGAATTGATTTTATGATCTGGTACAGGTATATTAGGAGCCTTCCCGCTAATCAAGGCTTTAGCTTGGCACCTTTCAACATGCAGAAAGTTCAAGTTCCATTTATGCAGTATGATGCTAGTTTTCCTCAAATGGGTCAGATCCCAGGGACTCAAGCATCTGTCAGCTACAGGCCTCCAGCAAGCCCAGTTATGAGCCCCTTCTGTGCCATGGGACTAAATGTGAATCAGACTCCTATGGATGCTGCATATATGCAATGGCCGAGTACTGCAATGATGTATGCACATTCATACGAGCAGTTTAGACATGCTGTTTTCCAGGTATCTGTTAATTTCCTTTTTTGACTGAATTGAAAATCCTTTAATTTTTAATTTTTGGGTAAGAAACTGAAGGAATTTTATAGTTGCCCTGGATGTTTTAGTGGTTCTGCTGGTCCTTTCTGTTATAGGAATTATTTGAATGTTGCACCCAGTCAATGTTAGTTATGTTTTCCATGGTGTAAAGCATGCATTTATAAAGTTTCATTTTAATTGTTTCTTGGAGTATCTAGTCTTTCTGTAGAAATTTATCAGCAATTGCCATGGAATATAATAGTAGTCTTTGGCATTTGGCTAAGTCAAAAGTTTTGCTTTTCATTTTTCTGTTGCATTTGTTTATAAACTGTTCATATATACCTGGTGATTAATGTCTCTCCTGCAACTACTACTCCTTGTTAATCGGTGAATCTGAATGATAAGTCTTTTTGAAAGGATTAAGTTTGTTTTTAATTGAATAAGTTAAAGAGTTGGAAGATATCATCCATATCATGGAATCTCGTGCAGTATGATGTAGTGAACAATAAATGTGCATTTGTTTCATGATTTGAACTGCCAAATTACTTGAGAAATTGTTTAAATGAGGTTGGAGTTCAGTGGAAGAAGCTTATAATCATTCAATGTTTCAAAATGCTTCAGTATTATTTAGCAAAGTCTTTTCCTGAATTTGTTTGGCCATCTAATTGACTTGAATTGCTCTCACTGCAGGCACCGTTCTGTCAGCAACCGCTGAGCTTTGATTATTCTCAAAACCTCTGACGGGGTAGAAGGGGACTCACTTGGATAATTATGTGTACTTTTTAGGAGACTTTGTTTTTAGTTTTCATTATTGAAGAACTTCACCTTGTTTGGGTTTCTCTAGTTTACTTTTTGGTGGATTTTAATATTTAGTAAGGAATGTAATGATAGTCTATAAAATCCTTTTGCTGGTTTATATATAGTCATATTTGATGATGCTACACATAATAAAGTGTTGTTTTTGATTTGTGGTTGTGGAGCTCAAAGCAGTAGTATTTTGTTATTGCAAAAGTGATTGATTGTTAAAAGCCCTAAGCAAAGCTGAGCATTGAAGTCACATGGGGGGTTTATTGTATAAAATTATGTTGTTAATAAGGGTGACAGCTGTGAGATTAGATCATGATTGAATCACAAGTAATTATTAAATGATTGGTAACCCGTCATTATATGTCCAAGTAGATGAGGCATCATCATCTCTTGATGGCTGACTTTTAAAAACTGGAAAAAAATACCCAGAATCTAGCTATGGTTGCTTTAATTATTATTCTTTCTTGTGCTCAAAGATTTGATTTTTGAGATCAAATCCACAAAAAAACGAAAGCTTATGGTCGTTGGTAGCTATAATGTCAAGTTTTTGTTTGTTTACTTAACTCTTTTGGCTGCTAGAGTCCAATCAATGATGGGATTAGTGGGTACTAATTAGATATTTATAAGTCAACAGCTGGCTTGATCACTCCATTCCCATAATCCCATGTGATGTGTGGGTTGTTGCCCACCTAATGTTAATTCCTCATTTTTCCTTTTTCTTTTTGTTTAATTATTCAAAACAAAACAAAAAAGAACAGTGACTTAGAGCTCTACTGAGCTTATAGCATATGCTTGGTTACAGTTGAACATGCGAGGATTAAAAAAGTATAAAGCACTTTAATCAGTCAGCAGTCAAACAAATCTACTGATGCACTTGCATCAGAAACTACTCAATGAAGATATTATTAAGTTTAAGTAATGATAGAACTGCATAATTGCTTAATCTAAATCAGGGTTTAAGATGGAGATCTCTCCAAAAGCTCAAGTGACATTCTGTTGAGTATCAAGGTAATTTAAAACAGGACCCCTACTATATCACGAAGATAATATCAATCAACCACACCTATATATATGGCTTATGCATTCCCAAATCATGAACTCACCTCTAACTAGTGTCTCCACTCTCCAACCATATTCTTTAATCGAAAACTAGCAGAAATGAACTTCAAATAAGTTCAGTCTATCCGCTTGGATCGCATACTTCAAATGTATATATATATGACTGCATAGTTGAGTACAAATACGACCTTTGATCATGAGCGTTTTCTGTTAGTCTTAGTACAAATAACACAAAATAAAATACGTCACAAGCAAAATAGTAAAGTTATCTAGGAAACTTCAAAAGATTCAGATAATTCATTGTTTCATGGGGCATGAAATTAAATTTAGCATTCTAATAACATCAGAATTTTTTTGAAGACATCAAAGGGTCTAAAGTCTTCTATGTTGGAGTCACACAATGTACAACAAGTACAACTTACCTCTACATAACACTGAACTAAGAAATAGGAGAGATAACTCTTAACACATGCGTTTTCTGAGGTTGCTGAGAAACTGAGAGCCAAATTCCGAAACCAAGGAGAACAGCAACCTATGCCATATTTCGATTTTCTAGAGAACATAAAAACAGAACCCACGAGCATTATTTATCCTCACTTGTGAGCTCAACATTCAGTCAATTTGTTGCTCCAGCAAACCCCACCATGAATAACATCAACAATACATCCCTGGCAAGAAGACTCTGAAATGTAAGTAAACACAGCCCAATTCCCCGACTAGCATAGCATAAAGCACCTCTAGGAAATCCTTATTGATAGAATATCACATGACTGTGACATTGTTGTCACAGACAAGCCGATAAACATTATTATCAGTGACATCACGATCAGTATCCCTCATCAGAAGCCGACATGGGAAACAACAGACTCCTACTGAATAATTTACAAATGTAGAAGCCCATACAACAGGAGGACACGACAATTGATGCTACCCTAAAAATCCTATCACTCACAAAGGTTACTGAAACATTCCCAATTGACAAGAGAACCACAGCAACATAAATTTTGTGGATCCGAAAATGCAATTCAGATTTTAAATTGAAAGCCCTCAATACTATGACTACCACCACCCAGATCAGTAGCAACTACTAAGTAACTAACAAAACAATAACATAAAACTCCAATTACACAAGGACTGAGAAGCCAAAAACTTAAAAGAAAGTTGGATGAATTACCCAAATTTCAATCATCCCCGGTAGGAAACAGAGTGAGAACCTTCCTGTTTCCATTTGCTGATTCCAAATCCTCCACATAACCCGGAATGGAATTGTGAACGGGTGCCCCCATCCTATGAACCTGTTGCTGAGGCTGCCTAGGAAGAAAGGGATGCT
The DNA here is from genome assembly GCA_030490815.1 of Acer saccharum. Taxonomy (NCBI): domain Eukaryota; kingdom Viridiplantae; phylum Streptophyta; class Magnoliopsida; order Sapindales; family Sapindaceae; genus Acer; species Acer saccharum. Next base: position 51,177,031 of record CM059866.1, read on the forward strand.
CAAATTGTCCGTTGGGAGGTGACCCAAAATGACCTATCTGCCTATGATACTGATTCTGCAAATGGGGATTGCCCACTGCAGCGGCAGCCACCGCCATATGCTGCTGGTGGAGCGCTGCCACCGGAACAAACGGCAAGTAATGGTCTGAATTAGAGCGACCCGGATGCAAAAAATGGGGCGGAACAGGGGAACTAGCAAACAGATGGTCAGTGGCTGGATCGGCAGAGGCAGCAGAAGAACCGTTGACGCCACCAGCGCCACCGCCACCACCACCACCGGACAATCCCTGCATTCTTTTGAGATAAAGACGGTATTTCTGCAAATGACTAGCAACGTTTTCTCTAGTAAGACCATCAACACTCATGAGTTGCATTATAGTCTTTGGGACAGCATTCTTGATCCCCAAGTGAGCAACAGCGTCAACAAATCTCTTATGGAGCTGTGGAGTCCAAACGAGCCGGGGTCGCTTTAGGGTTCTAGCAGGCTCATCGCTACCAGCACCAGAGCCAAGCTCGGCCGAATTCTCAGCAGCGAATTCAGCTGAAGAAGGAGCCAGAGGAGGAGGCGGAGGCGGTGGAGGCGGTTGATGTTGCTGCTGCTGCTGCTGTTGCTGTAGATTCGGATTCGAATTTCGAATATCGAAAGCAATAGCAAGATCAGGTGTGATTAGGGTTTGAGAAAGAGGCATGAGTTCTTCCGGAGAAGGTAGCTCTTCTTCCCATCTAGCGAACCAATTCGATTCCTCTTCTCTCATTACAAATCGTTTTATTGACGATGACGACGACGGTGATGGTGGTGCTAGTGGTGGCGGAAGCAGAGTCGTCGACGACGACGGCGGCGGGTGTGACAAATTGGAGTGGAGAGAGGTTCGAGGTGGATCTTGTTTTCTTCTTTTCAGCTTTTAATATGAATTACTGTTGTTGATGCATTTTTTTTCTTAATTTTGTTATCATTTTTTTCATTATCATATCAATATTCTATTTTTCCGGGATTTGGGGGTCTTTTTATAATTTTATTTATATCTGTGACTCACTGTTTTTTTTTTTTTTGCCAATGCGCGTCGTGGCCACGCTCTCTTTATTTCTGATGATTCTCTACCAGTACTGTCCCACCTGTACTGTGATTTGTTGATTCCATTTCTGCATCTGCAAAACATTAAAGGTGTACCTTTTCTTCATCATTTGCCGGCGCGTGATTATCACGCCCTCCTTTTTATGGGTCTGGGACTCTGGTTTCTGGGTCTGCTTACAAGTATCAATGGATAGCTTTGTACGGGAATAGTAGTGAGTGGGGGATTACAGAAGCAAAGTTTGGTGACTTTGTGGTATATTTTTCTGACTGCTGATTGGCCATCAATTCAGTTTGAGTTAGTGTTTGGTTGCGAGGATAACATTTTTTTTATTATTTTTATTTTTAAATATTAAATGAGATCGGGTTTTATTTGGAAAGGAGATATACCATTAGACCAACTTCATCTCGTCATTATTTTTCTTATTCTAGTTGGGAAATAGAATCACGATATAAATGATATAAATAAATAAATGTTAACAGTAATGTCACGAAGATAACCCTTTAAGTACGAGTAATGATGTGAGATGTGGTATGTGAACCACATCATTTGAACATAATTTTAGACATCCTAGCGTTACTTTAAGTAGTAAGAAAAATATGGTATATTTTGTTTGTGAATTGTGATAATAAATTTATGTTTTTTTTTTTTTTTTTTTTTTTTTTTGTTTTTTTTTTGTTGACAATATCTATTAATATAGGACTATGTATTTTTTTGAAAAATTTCACCTTTGGTAGGATTCGAGCCGCTGACATAAGAGTCAATTGTTTAAACCCCAAGCTAGTCTATCTACCAGCCGAGCTATGCCTTTACCAGTATAATAAAATTTATGTTTGACTTAAGGCTAAAGATAACAATTTTTTTTTATTTTTAGATCTACATATGGTGAATATAATAGGTGTGTTTGGATGATGAATGGGTGGACAAGTGGACGAATGAAAATTGGTGATGAAAAAAGTGAAGCAAAGAATCTTTGATGCCAGATAAACCACTAACTCAAGTTAGGCAGGTCAATTTTGTTGTCATTCTAAGGGAGGGTTTTGCTAATTTAAGCCAAAACAAATTTGCATTATTATTTGCTTTTCACAATCACAGCAGTGGGCATGTTTTCTTTGTGTATAGGATACACCAACACAATAATACCAATCAATCACTATTCAAAATACTAGGGTAGATCATGTCATCCGCATGATGTTTTTACTCATCTATTTTTTTTTAATACGTCCAAGTTGGTCGATGATAAACTACACTTATTCAACTCGATATCGTTTCAGGTACTCATTCAGCTTGATATCGATTCAGGTTTTAAACGTTACTATGCTTAATTTGTCTGATTATAATAACAAAACTAAGTGGAACCAAATGAGGAAACAACATAATGGGCATCTAAATCCAGGCCCAGCAAAGAGGTAAAAACCTGTTTACTCCAATAAATCATTGATGGCATGATTGCCATTAGTCATTACCAAACAAACATAGAGGATCAAGACAAAGTTCCTAGACAAGAAAAGATAGCCCCCACAAACAACCCACTTCACTTTTTTAGTCTATACTCTATAATGCTCTTATCACCATGGAAAACAAGACAACAATTCTTGAGGGTCCCAGAACCCATCATCAAATATATTTGTTTTTATCATCATTTGCATTGGAACCACAAAACTTTGGCATATTCATAAACTAACCCCTCACTCTTGAGTCTTGACAATGTTATATTATCAACATTTGTGATTCTGTCATCTGTGAGGTATACCAAGTCTTAAGCCGGTGAATATCCAGGTTGATATCCTGATCTATCTTCTTCCAAATGCAGTGCTTAAAATGTTACATTGTTATTTCTGATTATGATGAATCATATTAATTTCATAAAATAAATAAACATAAAAAAGAATAATCTAAGAAAACAAGGGAAGAACTCAACTACGAACTTGTGATTCATGAAATTAAACGAGTTTAGGTTTCACGTACTCATAGGTTTTGACTTCACCCATACTCGCCCGCTAACTCGCAAAATTATGTAGGTTTACGGGTGGGTGTTTCTATGGATGAAACCAGTTTTATTGATAAACAGTCATACCATTCAAGATTAAATATTTTATTATTATTTTAATGGTGAATTTTAACGGTAGAAGAGAATTTTCATTAATTAAAATAAAATATACATATAGTTGAAATTGACAAATTAATATCAAATATTTCAAAACATGTCTAATTCAACTATTTACTTTAAAATCTAAAATTGGCAGATAAAAATTAATTAAGGGTCTATTATCATGACATTTTCATCTCATTAATTAAATATTTTTAAAGTCTGTGATGAGACATGATAAAAGTTTTAATTTCTTACATGGGTCTCATTTACTTGTTAACATTTTAGGTTTAGAAAGCTAATTGAATAATGGAAGAAGCTTAGGAACATTAATGTATTAACTAATAATAATTAACAATATTAAAAATGGAAAGACGAGATAAGATTGGTCTGATGGTAAAATCCCTCAAACCTTCAAGTCCTCCCCTTCCCTAAAAAACCTGTGTAATACTTAAAAAATAAAAAAATAAAAAAATAGAAGTGGAAAATATGAATAGTCTTATTTTAATTTTTTAAAAATTATTGGTTAGGCTACAGCTTAACCAAGCCAGGGCTGTATCCGATCCGCCATTGGGTGTTTCACTTGTGTGTCCCTGCAAACTAGCGAAATTTAAAATAAAATACTAAAGATAATATTTGCTCAAAAAATATATTAGTTTCTTAACTCGAGGTGTTGTCGTTTTGAGTTTAGATTTCTAATTTGCATAAAACGATGTGTTTTGAAGCTATGGATTTCTTTTAAAATAATATTTATTATTTTATTTTTTTAAATCAAGGTTGTTCGTTAGTTTAGGTTTGATTTTTTTTTTTTCTCCTCAAACCTGAATCTGAACCCGCTTCGAGTTTGAATTTAACACATACCCGTCCGCACCGATTAGCAAAACCCATACTCGACCGTCACGTAGGTTCGGGTGAATTGCCATCCCTAATATGGAAATAATCGGGAGATAATTAATTGAGTTAATATAGAAGAACAATAAAGACGAAAGGATTATTAGTAAATCTCGTAAATTAATTTATACATTAGAAGAAATTATATACAAAAATTGAGCTTACATTTTTTTTTTAGTTTCTCATTTGGATCCCATGATGACAGATGACAAGTGATGGCAGTCAACTCCTTTATTTGGTTGCCCAAAAGAAAAGTTAAGAAATATATATATATATATATATATTATTTATGAACATTCTTTGCTGCTTCTCATGAGTCTCAAGACTCTCAACCCATATTCATGAAGTACTCTGGCCTACAGCTTTTCATGCATTATTTAATATTCTCCAATAATAATTCTATAAGTTAGATGAGCATTAATTTTGTAACTTTCTATTCATCTCCATCTTCATCTTCATCTTCATCTTCATCTTCATAATATTTGAATGGTAATGGTACCGATTTGAATGCTCGATACTTGCCAACGTTGTTCAAATGCTCGTTCTCCAACCTGTTTTGGTCGCACATAAAGCTTTAATGAGAGTATTTGATGTAATAGTGAAAAATTTATTAATAAAACCTTTTTTTTTGTGTGGAGTTTTTCAAAATAATTTACTTACAGACTTACAGTCACTCAAAAATAATATTTTTCATTAAAAATAATAATAATAATAATAATAATAATAATATTTTTCCTATATTAAAAATTTTGAACTAAAAAAGTGTAGTCAAATTGAGTGTTATAATTAAAGATAGGGTATACCTGAAGAAATTCCAAATGCCACGCCGAATAATCTCCAAGCTTGCAAAAATAGTAATTACAATTTCCTCGTGTAAGAAACCCAACTTTAAATCCAGCACTGTTTGCAGCCACGCAAATCTTAGAATCACATTCAACACCTGCATTTTGGGATGCTAAGTTATAATATTAAAATTTATTAAGTTTCACACGTTTTTATAGACACCGTGTTTATTGAACTCTCATATGTAATCAGTGCTATTTATAATATAACCTTGAAAATCCTGATTGGTATATGTTTTGGGATAATCCAACTTACCATGGCAGCGAAATAAACAGTTTTGCAAGGCACAAGGAGCTTGTCTCTCAACCATCGGTTCTTCGAATGGCGTTGAAGAAGCCCCCAGTCGACAACAAGGTCCCAATATGTACAATAAATTGCTGCAATTGCTGATGTTATTCCTGCTATTATTTTCCATCCCATTCCCTTGTAAAGACTGTATGCACTTCTGGTGCTTATTGCTACGATTGTCATGAAATATTTCACCGCATTATATCCTTGCATCCTATCTTTCTCCTCGTACACACGTCGAATGCACTGCAAATAATCAAATATCAATGACGACCAATTATATTATTATGTTACCAAACATGTAAACTTAAAGACAATCAAACAATCACACACGAAAGTAAATAAAGAATAATAAAGAGACATGGGATTTTATGTGGTTACCTACTATGTCCACAGAGCACACCAGCATTTAATTTCCATTATCAAATCGGTGCTTACAATAATGAAGCTAAAAGCGAAGTCAACTTTATCAAATTTGGAGGATCAATTTGAAAATTTGATAGAATTTTAGTATAAAAATGTAAATAACAAAACAATAGTGCAAAATTTAAATAAACTTAAAAAAAAAATTGTGGTCTTGGAGGCAATAGCCCCGCATGACAAGGTGGCTTCGCCACTTGGTGAAGCACTCTCTCTCAATTTACACTATCTTATTGGTGTCTCAATTTACGCTATAAAATTGATGTTTATAGGAGTTTAAATAATAAAGGGGTTTTATCATTTTGATTCCTTTGTTTGGTGCGTTATAACTTTTTTTTTTTAACTATTCTTCCATTTTTCATTGGCGTCCCTAAGTTTTCAAAAATCTATCAATTTGGTTCCTTTGACCACAAATTTAACAGTCAATGGTTACAGAAAATGTAAATCAACTCTCTTACCCTTCACTTAAATTAAAAGGTTTATATGTACGATTTTACCCTCTAACCTTGTAAAATTTTACAATTTAACTTGGTTTGTAATCCAATAAAAAATTGGCATGTGTCATCAAATTTTAAAATGAAAATTAAAAATTAAAATAATAGTTAAATAATAATAAAATTTTGATTTTTTAAAAAAAAGAATATAAAAACAATAGAGAAATAATAAAAAAAAAATTTAACTTAACAATCAATTTGATTGTTTTAAAAAGAAAATAAGAAAATTGCAAAACAAAATGGGATCTCAACCATTCATTTCTGAGATGGATGGTAGAAATCAAACTTAAAATAAAAATAAAAATTACCCTATCAACCATCAACCCTAAACACTACCAAACCAGAATCATCAACCCCAAACCATAATCATCCACCATCATCACCAAACCCAGATCATCTCCCTCAATCTCATCTCTCTCTATCCACCATCCACCATCATCACTCATCCACCATCAACCATCATCACCAAATTACAATTATCATCTCTCTCTCTCTCTCATCCCATTTAAAGACTCTAATTTTAAATTATTACCCAAATATCTCAAAAACAAAAGGAAATGTACCCAAAACTCCAAATCAAGTCAATTCCCATTGAAATATAACTCCTACATTTTCTTTTGACGCATTTCAAGTCAATTTGATGAAGAAAAGAAGCAAATTTAATCTACTGAGTCATGCAAACAGATTAAATAAGCCTATGATTCAACAGCTTGTTCGATTATTTGGCTCAACATTGCTCTGTCCTTCTTCTCCTTCTCCTCCAATCAATTTGCAATCTCTCTAGACTTTTAACAACATCAATAGCACACCATAAAAAAACTAGTATGAGAATTTTGTAAAACCATCAATCTTTTTGAAGAATTCATGTCATCACCGGACAGAGTAAGCAGTACACAGTAAAAAAAAAAAAAGTGACTTTTTTTCTTTCTTCAGAATTCACTTGTAATTTGTTTCAAAGATGAAATCTTTAGAATTCTTTGGTGCTTCAACTAATTTAACATCCATATAATTTCATATACAAGGCCATCAAACATTCAAACATGGTTAAGCAAATTTTCTTGTTGTTGGTTGATGCCTTGTTGATATTTTCAAAATCCATTGGTAATTTGATTTTGCAAACAATTTTTTGTTGGTAGTCGTTCGATCAAATGTAGGACCACATCCGAGAAGACACCGGTAGACAATTCCGGTGGAAGATTCGACCTTCTCCTCAGATTTGGTTATCGGATTCGAGGAATGAAGAAGAAGCTTTGTCAAGATTTGTGGTTGGGTCTGCAAACTAGTTCTTGTTGTTTTGTGGGGGGTTTTTTGTGCTTGGATCGGTGGAGATACGGTTTATCCTTTGAGATCGATGGTGGAGATCCAATCTCATCAATTTTTAACTTTTTTCAGTTTTCTTCATTTAGGGCATGTCCTGTAAGTGTTTTTCATTCGCTGTTTTTCGAAGATAAAAATGAAAATGAAAATAGTGTTTTTGGTTTCGGTTTCTAATTATGAAAATATGTCTGGTAGTATATGCTGGAAGCTGTATTCTAAAAATAAAAACAGAAAAAACACATCTAGTAGGTTAACCGAAAATATCAAAAATTGAAATATCATTTTTGCATTTTGTTTAATATTATAACAATTATAAAAAAAATTGGTTAAATAATTAATCAATATATATATTTTTAATGTAATTTATAAATTTGAAAAAAAATGTTGCTTAGTAACAAATCACAAATAATAATCAATTAATCAAACATTCAAAACAAACATCATTAAAAAAATATATTCATTTTTACAGAATTAAATTTAAATAACAATAAAAAATTTAAAATAAATTAAAAGAAAGAAGAAAAAAAAAAGAAGATAGCTCTAATGCCCTTTACTTGTATCTGGCAAAATTGATTTTTTGCCCATGTTAATCAAGTTAAAGGGGTTGCTAATTAGTTGTAGTGCAAAAGTAATGGAATATTAATTTGCTTTTAAAAATGAGTTTGAAAATAACATTAAAAAAACACAAAGAAGACAACCAATGATGAAGGAAGAAGCAACTAGATCGGCCGAGGAGGAAGAAGAAGAAGAAGAGCAGATCGACGGCGAAGAATAGTAGATCAGTGGTGAAGAAGAAGAGAAGATCGGTGGGCCTTCGGCGTTGGAACTAGATTGGTGTCGCCGGTGAAGAAGAAGAAGTCTGGAAGAAGAAAAAGAAGAATTCTAGAAGAAGAAGAAGAAGAACAGTGACAGGAACATGTCGAAGAGGAAGAAAAAAAGTATAAAAAAAAGGTGATTTTTAAAATAAAATTAAAAAAACAAATGAAAAACATGGAAAACATCCAAAAGTTGTTTTTCAAAATTTTCACTTCTAACATTGATTTTGTTTTCCATTTTATTTTATGTTTGAAAATAAAATGAAAAACGATTAACAAACGCGAATTTGAAATTGTTTTTGGAAAACAAAAACGAAAACAGGCTAAAAAATAGCTGTAGGAAAAACCCTTATTTTCCAAGTTTTGATCTCCAGATCCATTTTTTGTTTTTTTTTTTTTTAAAATAAATTATTAATAGATCTCCATCGTACATCTAGGATTTGTTCGATGGAGATATATATATATATATATATATATATATATAAATATTTAAGAAAATTTGTAATCTATTGTTTGATGTTGACATGTGGCATCTTCTTTGTTTAAAGACAAAAATACCCTTGGATCCATTAACTTTCACTAACGTCTAACTCATAGCAAGACCAAATTGATGGATTTTTGAAAACATAGGGACCACGCCAGTGAAAAATGGAAAGACAGTTAAAAAAGTCATAAAGCACAAAAACATAGGGACCAAAATGATAAAAACCCCCAAAAAATAAAACCTTAGGTAAAACTATCACTTCTTAATTAAAAAAAAAGGGTGAAATTCATTTGCGTCCCTTTAGTTTGACCTAATAGTCAAACTGGTCTCCCGTTTTTCAGTATTGTGTTGATAAGTCCCTCTAGTTACCAAAAATCTATATTTTGGTCCCTACTGTCCAATTCTGTTAGGGTTTTCAAAGATTCCATCAAAGTTAAAAAGGTAAAAGTGCAAACTTACACTAATTGCTTTTAGAAACATTTTGACGAAGGGCACGATGACCCTGATGCCCTCCACTAAATATTTAATTTTTTTTTTTAAAATAACATAATAAGGGGAGATCCAGAATTGATCTCCATCGTCCATCTTATTCAAATGGACGGTGGAGATCCAATTTGGATCAACAGAATATAAAAAGAAATTAAAATTAAAATTTAAAATTTAAAAATGGATTTGGTGCCTAAAGACCAAAAAAATAATAAAAAATAAAAAATAAAAGAGGATCTGGTGGTGATCCTGGATCTCCACCAATCCAAAGACACTAATCCTAAATCTTCTGACCACCATCACCACCACTAAATTGAACCACCTAAACCTAGAACACAACCAAATAAAACGTGAAACTTAACCCTCAAATCCAACCAACACCACCTCACCACCAACGCTGATTGTCGCTCTAACACGCCGCCACCTCACCTCACCACCATCTCTCTCTATCTTCATTCTCTCTCTCTCTCTCTCTCTCCCACCGGCCGCCTGAAACTTAGGAACCCTAGTTGCTGCGAAGCCATGAACTCTAGCCGCGAAATCCATGAAGATAAAGAGGCCATTGTTTCAAAGAGGACCCAGATGGATTTATCAACTAAAAATGCCCAAAAATCAAAGTAAAATCGCCATCAAGTGGTTTTCAAAGAAATTCAACTTCTCGGAATTGATAGAGTTGAGATTTTGAAGGGTATCCAGATGGATTTAAGTGAATAGAATGATATCTAGAAACGACAGATAAACAAAGTGGAAAGATTTATGTTTATTAGAGAGAGATGAGGTTGAGATTCGGTGGTGAGAGGTTTGAATGAGTGAGAGAGACGGAGAGATATATGATGTTTGATGGCTAGGTTTTGATGTTTGAAGAAGATGATGTTTGGAGATTGATTTCTTGGTTAGTGTTTGATTGTGTATGGGTTTGGTGTTGAGAAGAAGAGATTCAGGGAGAGAGAAGAGAAGAGATAAGGGTTTGAATTTTTTATATTTTATATTTTTAATATTCCTTTTTTAATTTCTGCTAATATTATTATTTAATTTAAAATTTAAAGATCAAGTTTTTTTTTAAATTATTTTTTTCTGTTTTTTAAAATTTTTTTATTATTTTTTTATTTTATGTTTTAACAAAAAATAAATATATTTTTTTTTAATTAAAAAAGAGAGCTAGAGGGTAAACATGTCCTTTAAGCAATTTGACCCACTTTAAGGGGCAACAGGGTCATTTGACCCTCTGTAGTCTTGTTTAGGTAATTCAAATTTTGTTTAGGGGAGACTGCAACAGTACTAATTCAGACTTCACTTCCTAACCCAACATATGAGTTCCATTTTAGTAATTTAATATGAATAAAATTCTACGCGCACCTGAAGGAAGCGCCACCAATATGGAATGACAGCAACAATGATATAGAAAGTATCGTAGACATCATTAGTTTTGCAAGTGTTTTTTCTCAGTTTATAGTCTCCCCAACCATAATAGCATATGTAGAACTCCAGGCTTCTAAAGGCTTGAACCTGCCATTAATAATCATAATTATAAATAAATAAAAACAAGGTAATTTCTGTAAATGATTCATAACTTAATTATATAATAGGTTACTCTAATAACCTGGCTGGTTAACTGATCTGCCAAGAAGAAATCCTGGAGTGCCACCTGCAACCCCGAAAACACAAATAATTATTAGATTCCCCATTTATGTTCAGCTCCTTTTGAAATGATTTTTGTTTAATATTTCTGTACCTTGTAAAGAGGAGCACAGATGCAGTGAAACAAGCAAGAAAGGACAAAGAATCGACTCCGGCGATATAGGATGTTGAGAGGACAGATCACTATGACAATCACAAGCTGCAACAAAGATAGAAACAAAGAAAGACATCATTTTATTGGAGAAAATAAAAAATAACCCCGTACACATTAAACTTTTGTTTTTAATAATTGTTTTTAATAACATAAAAAAATTTAATGGTTAATAACCACATTTTTAAGGAATTACCAAAATATCCCCATATAAAAACCCTCCCCAAACTTGCCGGAGACGACGTCACCATCCCCAAGTGGCACCGGCAATGCACTGCCCAGGCATTACCTCGCTTGGACATCAAGCCCAGGCGTGCCTAGCCTGGGCTTGGCAACAGCGCCGCAGGGGGAATCTCTTCCCAATAGCGATATTCTTTTGCTACAACATAAAAAAATAACCCTAAAGTGACGAAGGGAAAATTAAAAATGTTAAAATATACTTTTTGAGGTGTGTTTCAATAATTTTTCCTTCTAAAAAATTGTTATAGAGGTATTTTTGTAATTTGTGGTTATGGAATGAAAATAAATTTCGTAAGACTTAAAACTTAGTATGTGATTAAAAATAAAATTTATATTATATATATGGTTATTTTCGACAATTTTTACTCCTTTTTTATTTAGTGCATATTTTGTCAAATATTGCAAGGGAAAAAGAAAGTTGTCTAAGTTGAATAATTTTACCAAAACCAAGCCTAGAGGAAGAAGCTCCGTCAGTGCTTTGTAGTCATTTGTTTTAGGGTCCATCTCCATGTCAAGATTCATGAGCACACTGGTTAGAGCTAGTACTGCAACACCAAAACTGGCTAGCAAAACGTCCATGTAACCCAGCTCTGTTCCTTGCTTGAAACCAAAAATGAATGAATAATTGATTCGGTACCGCCTCCAGTAATATATATTGCCAGCATACATTACCATGTGTAGAAAAATGAATGCAAAGAAGCTGCATAAATTGTGTACACCACTAGTCAACAAAACGGTGCAAAATTTTCTGCAATATGAAATGCTGCAGCAGTCAAACTGGTCACAGTTGACTTAATGATGAATCAAATAGTTGTTATACCTGTAAAGAGGAAACAAGTTTTCCATGTATTGATTTTTTCCTTCCTTATTCAAGAGATGGCGGGCACGTATGATTATGATAAGCAGTATGAGTGCTACCGTGCAGCCAAAGAAGATACCTACAAAATTTGTCGATAAACTCGTTACAGTTTGTTACTGTTTAATTACAAGTTAAAATGAAGCTAAATTGGACATTAATTATCTCATTCTCACCTGTGAAAAATGATACTATATGTGCTGCTTTCTTTGTCTTTGGTCTTAAGATGTTCATGCCTTTTCTTTGATTTGAATTCGATAAATGCTTGATGAATGCAACTTCAACTCTCTCCATAAGCTTTGTTAACTGCAGTTAATGGTATATGTCACACTCCGGATATATCATATCAATCTCAAAACATAATTTAATTATTTCCAAGAAAACATATTTTGAATACAAAATGCTTACTTCATCAGAGCTTCCAATGTAGGAGTTATCCACCATGTTCATATAACATGTCGATTCACTTCTCGAAGTGATCTTATCGTATTTCTTCATGATTTTCGAAAATGCTAATATATTCAGGAAGCTGTACTTTCAATTGCAAGAAAGAAGATCATGAATACACACAATTAAAGAATAATTAATTCACCTTGCAATAATTTAACATATATAACATATTACCTATAGCTTTTAAGAAGGCCAATCTTGTGATAAAATTGGATAAAAGCCCTCTTGAGTTTTGTTTCAACTTTCTTCAGAGTATCTCTGTTGAATGTCACCTGCTTCTGCTGATCAGTGGAATTGACAAATCTCCTAATGATTGAATATGGAGTTCCAAGTGTATTGTGAAGCTCAACATGGTCAAGTACATCTAATGGATCATCATCATCATCAGAAGACATAGAATCGAAAAGGGCTTCTTGCAATGCCAAGGCTTTTATCCGAAAAGCAATCAAAGCATCCATTTGCTTACTCAGAGTTTCAGCTTCTTCCATCACCTCTTGTACTTTGAACCTATAAAACCTGTCAACTTTGTTGAACTCATTATCTAGCATATTGAAAAACTCTTGCTCATATTCCCCTCCATCCTCTGTATTAGCCATGAGAAACGTAGTCTTGTAACTGTGAGAACCATTTCTGTTGACAGAATTCAAAACAATGGAACTCTCAATGTCTTTCATGGAAGGACTGCTTGACATCATCATCATGGGGTGGTTGTGCTTGTGCCTTTGTATTATCAGCCCACTGTAAGCTCTATAGAGTGTTAATGCTCGGGTTAGGCTCTCCGGTCTGGTAGCAGCTGCTGCTTGCTTGTTTCTCTGCTTAATACTTTGGATTTCTTTCAAGAATGTTTTTAGATGATCATAATCCATGTATGCTTCTTGCCATTCAGGTACCATTTGGCAGGCGAATTCTTTCCCAAACTTCATTCTCACCTCGAAAAAACAAAGTGTTGAATGAAAAACGACAATGTGTAGATGAAGAAAAAACTGAAAGCAACCCATAAATGGTTACAGATATATAGGGTTATTCTCTGTTCAGCCGGTCCGATAAAAAACTTCAAGACGGAATCCCGAATTTTTTTTTTCCAACACTGACTTGACTACAGAATTCCACTTGCTATAGAATTAAATCTCTCGAATGGAGAATTTCCATGAGAATAGAAGAAAACAAGGATGACTTTTGTTTGTTTTCTGTTGGATTCAAGTGTCTAATTAATGAGATATGCCGACCACAATAGACTAAGAAATTTAAAAAAATTGCTCTAGATGCTTTCACATTTTTCTCACGGTAATTTTTTTAAAAATAAATTCTATATGTTGGTGATAGAAACCAAGTATAAAATTGTATTTATTTCTCAGAATAACTGAGGATGAATTGTATTACTAATAATAATTATTTTGTACAATATGACATTTATAATCTATACAAAAGAATCAAATCAGGAACTGAATCTACCATAAAAGAAATAGACCATATAAGAACTATAACATATAGGAAATAGACCATATATCATATTTGATATGGTAACATCCCCTCGTAAACACAAGATGGCGAAAACAGAAGCAAGCTTGAGTTTGAAAACCAGGTCAAAGCTAGCTTCAGGTTGAAAACCAAGATGCGGAAATAGCCAGGAGAATGAGATTTGGTGAAGATGCTACGAAATACCAGAATGTAGATGCGGAAACGACTAGTATAAAATCACCGATGATACCAAACCAAAAAATCATCAGTGACACTAAACCAAAAATCACCGGTGAGACGATAACAAACCAACAAAAAAAACCGAGGAAGTGGTGTGCGTGTGACTTCCACAAAACGCCGATCGAGTGCGACTGGTGACATTGGAATGACTGAAAGCCTCTACAGATGATGAAGGTGGTGATGTGTAGCAACACCCACAATCGAGACAAGAGTACCGATGAAATGGCTATGAGGTGTTGGATATGGCTTGTATTCCAAATGGTTACCGAACAATAATTCAACCAATGTGGAGCCTTCCTGGAGACGTGAGAACATTTGGAAGTAGGAGATCATGTTTGAGTGAGGCTGAAGACCGAAGAAAAACTGAAGAATTGGATTCTAGAAGGAACCACGTCGTGGACTGCGGTACATGCAACAGTGCACAGACAGCGGCACGGACCGCAAACGATTCCAGTGGGTACACGTGTGTGGACTACGACATAGGCAAAAAACGCAGACCGCGGTATTCTGAGCGGTTGTTTCCAGAGACTTTCCGCGGTGTAGGGTGCAGGTTGCAAACTGTGGCCCAAACCGCGGTAACAGTGTATTTTGCATGGTTTGGGAAAGTTATGCAAAAATAGGAAAGGTTTTCTTCTGGAAGTCCTTATGCTTATCGAAAAGGAAAAAGATTTTGTCTTCATTCAGAATAGGAAAGTCTTGTGCTTGAAGGAAAATGATCTTTTTACAAGAAGACTTGTCATAAAAGGAAATAGTATTTATGTGAAACAAGTAATTAAGTCTTGTACGTATATGAGCAGGATTTCCTTTTATCTTAAACTCCCTGTAACTCATATAAATAGACCATAATAACTAGAGAAATCTCAAAAATGGGTATTGGGTGTAATCGGGTTTGGGGTATCATAGAGAGAGGATCATGAGTGCGTGGTTATAAAAATTTACTACATAGTGGAACTTTCTCTTATCGTCTTGCGGTTGTGGTTTTTTCCCTTCTTTGGTTTCCATGTAAAATCTTTGTGTTGTGATTGGATTGATTGCTTTATTTATTCCATATTATTTTTCCTTGTTATTGTTTGTTTGTTGCTATCCGACAACGCTTTCGTATAGCAATTATTGCTAACAACTCGTATCAGTGCCTCAGGTTGCCTAGTAGCAGTTTAACAGATGGTTATGACTAGAAATATGGGTTCGATGAAATTTGATATTGAGAAGTACGATGGAAAAATCAATTTTGGCTTGTGGCAAGTTCAAGACAAGGATTTGCTAATCTAATTAGGGTTACATAAGGCGTTGAAGGGCAAGTCAACCCTTGGAAACCATGGAGACTCTGAATACCTTGGAGATTCTAGTAAAAAGGCAGTTGGTACTAGTTCTAAAAAACCTGTGATGGGCGATGATGATTAGAAGGATTTGGATCAGAGGGCTACAAATTCGATACGATTGTTCCTAGCCAAGAATGTTCTTGCAAATATTCATGGAACATATTCAGCGAAAGAATTTTGGGATAGGCTTGAAGAATTGTATCAAGCGAAGAGCATCTGCAACCGTTTTTACCTAAATGAGTAGTTTCACTTACTGCGGATGTTTGAAGGTACGAATGTTTCCTATCATCTTAGAGAGCTCAATGGGATTATTTCAGAATTATAGTCGATTGGAGTTAAAATCGATGAGAAAGACAAAGCGTCGAGACTCATTTGGTCTCTTCCAGTGTCTTATGTGCACATGAAGCCTATCTTGATTCATGTGGGTTCGACTATAATTCTTGGGGATGTGTCGAGTAAGTTAATCTCTAAGGAAAGAAGGCTGAAGAGTGAAGGTAAATCTTCTGATAACTTTACCCTCTTGGTTAATAGTAGGAAAAAGGGGAACTCCAAGAAAGTAGTCATATGACATGCAGGTCATATGAAGAAAGGTTATATCGAAAAGGCAAGTGAGACTAAAGGCTCCAAAGAGGGGGATCCGGCAATCGCCTCTCTTGAGTATGACGACTACATTGATGCCTTTTAAAAAGGGCATGAACATCCTCATGTCATGGCCGCTAGTTGCCATAGAAGAGGATGTATTGCTGATAGCGGGTCCACAATTCTGCACAAGCATTGTTTAGGAAGATGATTCAAGGTGTGTAGTGGACAAGGATGTCGATGGCTAACGTACTCCCTAGAATTCCTAACATGAGGAGTTGCACTATAATTTCAACAGGTAATTTCGATATGTGCTGGTGAAATCTTAGGATAGGTATTCCTAAGTGTTTATACCTCGTGATAGGTATGTTGATTCTCAATGATGAGAGTTGCGGCTGTGGACAAGTTTTGAGAATTCTCGTCATAAGGGAGGATTGCTGGATATGACTCGTATTCCCAATGGTTATCGAATAATGATTCAACCAATGCGGGGACTTCCTAGGGACGTGAGAACGTTTGGAAGTAGAAGATCATGTTTAAGGGAGTCTTGAAGACTGAAGAAGAATTAAAGAATCGGATTCTGAAAGGAACCATAGCGTGGACCGCGATACATGCAGCAGTGCACAGACAGCGGCACGAACCGCGAACGATTCCAATGGGTACACACGATGTAGGCAAAAGACGTAAACCGCGGTATTCTGAGCGATTGTTTCTAGAGACTTTCCGCGGTGTAGGGCGCAGGTTGCAAACCGCGGCCCAAACCCTAGTAAAGGCATATTTTGCACAGTTTGGGAAAGTTGCGCGGAAATGGGAAAGGTTTTCTTCTGGAAGTTCTTGTGCTTGTAGGAAAAAGATTTCTCTTTATAAGAAGATTTGTCATAAAAGGAAATAGTATTTATGTGAAATAAGATTATTATGTGTGGAGCGAATAGCAAATACTAAAGAGATCTCAAAAGTGGGCATTGGGTGTAATCAAGTTTGGCGTCATAGAGAGAGGATCATGAGTGTGTGGTTGTAAAAAGTTACTACATAAAGGAACTGTCTCTTGTCGTTCTGACGGCCATGGTTTTTTCCCTTTTTGGGTTTCCACGTAAAATCCTTGTGTTGTGATTGAATTGATTGCTTTATTTCTTCCATCTTATGTTTCCTTATTATTGTTTGTTTGTGGCTATTCGGCAATGCTTCCGTGTAGTGATTATTGTTGACATGAGGCACGTCATGTACACATGTTGATTGCATTGACAGGCATGTGTGGTACACATGTGTGATGAGGAGTCTGACGAAGAACGTGAGGCACATGTGGAAAACCAAAAACCAACACGCAGAATATGAGATTAAGAGATAAAATAATGATGATGATGATGATAACAATAATATATAATATATAATAATAAAATTACCATAACTATGATACCATGATAGAAACTGGGGGGGTTATTCAATTATGATTATTGATAACATTTAAAGACATTTTTTAACCAATCATGTGTTAGTGTGAGTGGTTCGATGCTCTCATCCCTTAAGCAAGGTCGTGAGTTCAACTCCCCTTGTGAATGGAGCTACACATATTGGGAGCTTTACCCTTTAGTGGGCCGACCCGGTGCGAGTTCGGATTAGTCGGGGTGTGGTGTGGTCTGGGCTGGGCTGATTGCACCGTATGGTGGATCCGCCCCACCCGGAAACCAGATGGTGTAAACAAAAAAAAAAAAAAAACATTTTTTAAGTGATGGATTTTCATGGATTTCTACCGACTTTTTATAAATCCACATGAACTTTCATTGATTTGATTAGATATCTATTTTAGACTTTTATGAATTTGTTTAAATATCTATCTGAAACTTTCATGGATTTGTTATCTCAAACTTCTATTATAAATGGATGAATTATACATGTACATGGCTCAATCAGTCAGCTAAAGAGAAGCTCCATTTCAAAGTTCAATTTTTACAAAGATCTCAACTTTCATGATAAACCCAAAAAAATAACATATGAATATATAAAACTTCACGTATGAATAAACGTTGCAATTGAAATTGGAATTAAATTCACTTTTCCTCTAACAATTTTATCATCTTTTGGACAAAAATTAAATAAATAATTGCAATTGGAATTCAAGTATGTCGGAAGAAGACCCAACCTCAATGAATGGTCAAATATCAGGCTCAAAAGCATAGAAAAGAAGCTTTGCTTTTTATTATTATTATTGATTATTTGTTCTTCTTCTCTCATTTGAAGGCACTGTTGATATTCAATGTTAATTCAAAGAAGCAAAAAAACAAACACTTGTATGAGTATGACATTAACGAAAAAAAAAAACTAAACTTATAATTAAACTCAAATCTCGCGAAATAGTGAGAGCATGTGAAAATGGAAGCTAAAAAAAACAGAGCAAATCAATGAATCGTCGTAGTACACGTGCTAAAATGCGCCCTATATCGGCATTGTATATACATTAGTCACCCACTCTCCTACTCCCTCCTTTTTTGAAAAAAAAAAATTCTTTTTCTCTTTTTTTTTTTTCTCTTCTACTCTGTATAATAATACAGTACTGTTCTTCTGTTTTCGTGTTCGTTTAGTCTTGGCGTCTTGCTCTGCCTTTTCATTTTTGTTGGGCTTTCACATTTCTTTATTGTTTAACATTGCTTTTGCTCTTAGAGAAACGTGAACGCCCAAAGTTTCTGTTTAGAGAGAGAGAGAAAGAGCAAAATACACCAAAATCTATGAGAAGAGGTTAGATATGTTATAGCATTTGATATTTATACCTCTCACCATCAAGTACATCAAAATCCATGACCTTAGAAAATCCTTTAAAATCTAGTCCCAATTGAATACATTTTGATTTTTATAGACATTTTTAAAGTCTCAGTTCGTACACTTGGATTTGGAAGGACTCTTTAGAAGTCCATAGAAATCTGAATTGAATACCACTGGATTAATATAGACTCTTTTAAAGTTTTTAAAAGTCCGAATTGAATACATCAGGATTTATAAAGTCTTTACATATCCTTCCGAATCCTAATTCAATACACCTCCCTAAGTATGAAATTGTGTTTCTCATAATAACCAATAATGAATTGTATTACTCAGAATAATTAATATGTACAATATGATACCTATTTATACAGTCTTTCTATTATCAGTTCGAACTGACAAAAGTTATATCAGTTCCTTGTATGTGGGCCACTGAATTTAAATACTTTGACTGACAAGTGCATACAGCCAAGTCAAAGTATTTAAATCCAGCGGCCCACATGTAAAAAACTGATATAACTTTTGTCAGTTCGAACTGATAATAGAATTTCTGCCTATTTATAATCTATACAAAAGAATCAAATCAGGAATTAAATCTATCATAAAATAAATAGACCATATAAGAACTATAACATTTCGAAAATAGACTATATAGGAAATATACCATATCAAATCATATCATATTTGATATAGTAACTATCGGTAAAATAAGGACTTAATTTCATTGGTGCACTCGTTTTCTCGAATTTTGTAACAAAGAAATTCTAAAATGATAATAATCTTTGACTAATTGCTCAATTAAGGTTGATTTTTTTTCCTGGAAAATGAACAAGTCTGAAGTCTTAATGACACAAAAAAAAATCCAAATGACTTTATAACAATACATTTATACCCTTATAACTAATAATCATTTTATATATTTGTATCGAGAAGATAAGTTTTTTTTTTTTTTTTTTTTTTTCAAATACAACCACTGCTAAGACCCGGTGAGATTAATCAGACTTTACAATAATGGTCCGGAATACTACTCTCACTATCGGAGAGAGGTAACATATAAATTACAACTCTCACAATCGGAGAGAGGACTGCTCCCACAAATCGGGAGAAAACTCCCAACACATGCTTATAAAATGCGCATAGTGGGACTCAAATCCTTGACCACTAGGTGTAGAAGGGAGGTGCACAACCATTTTTACTAAGAGTTAATGTGCAAAAAATTGCATCGAGAAGAGAAGGTTGTCACTCATTTTCTTGGCAGTACGTTGGGGGAGAAGGAGGCCAACTTTTGGTTTGTATTTGAGAATTTTTATTTTTATTTTTACTTTTATTATTTTTATTTTTATTTTTATTTTTTAACGGAAGTTTGCATTTGAGTTCTGGTTTTACTTTTTAGTCAATAATGTTGTAATTGATGAGTTTTCTAAAGTTTATTTTTTATTTTTTGGAAGAAAGGTGATACTTTTTTAACTTAATTTTTTCAGTTGTATTTGACCTATTTCAGATGTTAGATGACTTTAAAAAATAAAAAAATTAAACAAAACATCTTAAAAACTACTTTTTAAGACCAATTCGATTTAAAAGTCTCATTCGGTATAGACCCACTGACAAAGAAGTTAATGTTATTTTAATCTTGATTCTAATTTCAACCAAAATCTAAAATCAGTTACGGTCTTTATTTTAGACTTTTTTTTTTTTTTTTTTTTTTTTTTTTTTTTTTTTTGAAAAAGAAATCTTTATTTTAGACTTAAGAAGCTATAGGTTTCAGAAATCCAAGAGAACTAAAAATAAAATCTACAATAAAATCATAATAAAACGTAAATAAAATGCCTATGAAGAACTTGGATTTTAGATTATAAATCAATTTAGTATTTCTAATGTGGATTTTTTTATTTTTATTTTTTCCAAAAGAGATTTTTGTTGTGAATTTTATATTATATATGTTCAAATTGAATTAAAATCATTGTAAGTACATTAATAAAAAGACTTTAGCTTAACATTTTAAAGAAAAAAAATTAAAAGTAAGTCTCGTCCATGACTTTTTTATCAAGGAATTTTGACTTACTGTTATTTTATAAGTCAATTTAATATTTCTATATGGTAATGAATGTTTCAAGAAATTTCATATCGCTAATGATGGAGTTTGGACCAGTAAAAATGCCAAGGAAATGCAAGTCATCTTGGGTTAGACTAAATCAACTTAAAAAAATTGACTTAAAATTGTAATCTCAATATCTATCCATTCATTTGGTCTTTATATATATATATAAATGTTCAAGTCAGTGCACACTGATGTAAATGTATGAGGATGTTGAATTTGAGTTATTAGTTTTGACTTTTGACAAGTGCATACACACTTTAGTCATAGCATGTAAAACTAGTGGCTCACATTAAATATCATCATGAAGTTATATCAGTGCGTACTAACCAGATCGGGACTATATATATATATATATATATATAATACTGAAAACATTTATTTATTTACTTGTGTTTTATTCTAAGTACAAAAGCCTACTACTACAACTGAAAATTCAAGGGTAAGTGGATGAAAGAGATATAGACAAATTACTAGAGAACCTAATCATGCTTGTGTGCATATATGTACACCAAAATATTTGTTTAATATATGTGTTTCATATAGATATAACACTTTTTTTTTTCTCTGATTTTATGAGGTTATTCATTCTCGATCAGTAAACTTAATGTGCCCTAAGTTTAACTTGAGTTTTAAATTTTAATAACACAAAAGTTACAAAAATACACATTGACATCACTTTTAACTTTTTTTTTTTCAGTGAAGTGCACTATTAACGTAACATGTTACGTTGGTGCACTCAAAATTTTCTTTGATAATGGGTTACAATTTATTTTTTATTTTTTATATTATTATCTTCCCTCAAGCAAAGGAGTTTTTCCCTACTAAGAAAAAAAAAGTTATAAAATCAAATTCTGAAGTGATGGAAAATGATTTCAACCAAGAAACAAATACTAATAAATAAGTAAGTTTTTATTTATTTATTTATTTATATATATATATTTTTTTTTTTTTGAGTTTCAAGAATTTGGAACTATATGTTGTGTTGAAATTTTGCATATGATAAATATATATATATATATATATATATATTGTGCTTTTATAGAATGTCTTTTTTATATTACCACTCCATAGCTTTGTAAAAGGTAGCTGAATATTTGGTTATTTTCTGATATAGAATTCAAAGAGCAGAGCTCTCTTCTTCTCTTTACTGCCATGGATTTGGTAAAGTTTCTAAATACTTCCTACGTCATTTAGACTCAAATATTGAAAATAAAAGGGTTTTTTATTGCCTAAGACGACTGTTGATGTAGATGTTGGTTTACTTCATTGGATTTTGGTCTCTGTCATAGAATTTGTACTTGGATGTTACCTTTTGAATTTTAGACTTCTTTTGAATTTTGAGTTTCATCAAAACTTTGAGTAAATCACGTTCATGTGATGATGTGAAAATTGAATAATAAAGATATATAAAGATGTTGATCCTTATTTCTTAGTTGTATTGGAATATATTAAGAATTTCATCAAAATTAATAAAGATAATTTTAAAATAAATTGAAGAGTTTTTAAAGTAATAATTAATTTACTTTTCCTTTCAAAAATAAAATATAATTAATTTTATTTTTTTAATTGGAGTGTCAAAAAGATAAAAATAATAATTTTAGAACAAAACGAGGTGTTTTTATAATTTTTTTGTTTAATTCAAAATTTTAGGATGGAGTATCTTTTTAAAAAAAAAAAATAGTGTCAAAAAAAAAAATACAATAAGAATCAAATCTCTTTATAAAATCTGTGGATACGAGAAGGTCATTAAGCAACACCATTTACATAGCAGAAGTTGTATTAATATACAAATTCACCAACAGAGGCCACACTTGGTCAGGGTGAAAGCTTGAGAGGATTATCCCCTTCGTCGGTCATCCATACGTAATTATTTTTACATTTGATTCCATAATATTAACGTAAGGTCTACCATCAAGCCACCTCAATTTTATTATAATTTTTAAGAATTAGAAAATGTAAATATAGGTGGTGGGGTATAGAGGAAAGAAGTAGAAATATGAATAAGTGAAGTCAATTGAATTGAGGCTTCAGTTATTGAGTGAATTTCTACGTGCCATACTGCCATCCCATCTAGTTTGAAGAAGAAAAAAAAAAAAAACAGACTTATTATGTTTACAGTTTAGGTGGTTGAAATGGCTGACCCGTCTCTGATTTGACCTTTTGACTCATAGCAAATGTTAAAAACTATTAATCTGGACAAGCCACAAAACACTAAAATGTGATTTAATGTGAAGAGTGGCGATATTTAAACCTTTCAAAAATGGTTTATATATCCTAAACTAATATATTTTTAAAATTTCAATAATATGTTCAACTAAAAAGACCAGATAGTTTGTAAGTATACCTACAAATTATTTTCTATTATTTATTTGATTTTCACTTATATCATATAACCCTTTCTATTTTCTCAAACCCTAACTTCTCTTCTAAATACTAATTTCAAATATAAATTGGAATTTTCTGCAGGTTGTAGCAGCGCTCGGAATACAATCAAGAATTCAGAAAATCTCATCGAATGCAAAAACCCACACTATTATGATAAAGAGGAGATAAAAAATCTATAATGATGTTTCTCTACATTTACCCAGTTCCTGTTTTTTTTTTTTTTTTTTTTTTTTTTTTTTTTTTGGGCAACACAGACAAAGCTCAATTCGTTTTGTCTCCTTGTATTGCCTTTCGAGCACACATATCTGTATGTTATTCTGGACATTTAATCTACTGTTGGCAGCAAAGGCAGTTGCCTTATTTTTTATATATTGTATTATCTTTTTTTTTTTTTTTTTGTTATTTTAATTTACCACTTGTAAATCTAAAATTTACCACTTGTAAATAAAATTAGATCAAAATCCAACTCATTTTAATATAATTTATGTATTTAAGAGTTATAAATTTTTTATTTGATTCAAGAAATAAAATAACAAAATTTTAAATAATAATAAAATAGGCTAGGTGTAGGTGGAGTATAGTTACAAAAATACAATATAATACAAATAAAGAAAGGGTATTTTTGTCATTAAATGGGGTTTATTTACAAACTATAGTTTTTCAAAGAGAGTTTCTCCTTATAATCCAATGTTTTTCTTTTGAGTGGTGCTATTGGCACCCCCACTGTTGAATTATTTATGCCCCATTTTTTAAAATTTTGATTTAATTATTTAAAATTAAATGGTTTTATTACTTTTTTTGATTTATTTCAAGGATAACCCTTTTAATACACCCTATATATTTTTAAATATATATATAAATAAAAATACATTTCATTTCTAATCTTTATATACAGTTTTCTGACATCCATTCGATAACTTGTTTTTTTCTTCTTATTTCATAGTGAAACCATCCTTATAGATGCGATTTTTTTGTCTGTAGTCGATTGGATTGTTGGTGGTAGACTGTGAATGTGATATTGATCGTATGACAATTTTTTTAAGTGATTGAGTTAGGGTTTTGGTGTGGTTTCATTTCATCAAAGATTAGATTTTCTTGGTTCTTAGTGCGATTTCGTTGTTTTTTTTTTTTTTTTTTTTTTGGTAAATAACATTATACTAACTTTGAAAGATCCATAATAAAATCTACAAAAGAATTGATACAAATTATAGAATGCCTAGAAGATCTGAAAGAAAATAAACCGAGAGAAAAAAAATTGGCAAACTTGGATCTGGAATTTGAAAAGAAAAACAAAACAAACATGTGAAACTATAAAATCAATAAATTCTAAACAAGGGAAACATGAGATCGAGATCTGAAAGAAAATATAAATAAAAATAGTAAAGATTCAGTGATTTAAAATAATCTATATCATTAAGATTTTGAAATGAGGAAAGTGAGGTTTTATTAGTTTAACATTGTACAAGATTATTTTAATAAAAATTGTATGTCTCTTTAAGTAATTTGATAAAAAAAAAAAAAAAAACTAAATAATTTAAAAAGTGGGGTATAAATAGTTAAGCAGTGGATATGACAATAACACCTCTCTTTTCTTTTTACACTTCATTTATAAAGACACTCCATTTTTTCCAAAATTATCCATTTTATCTTTTGTCACTCATATTCTAAAGACACTTCATTTTATTTTAATATTATCCATTTTGAATACTTCTCTTTAAAAAATTTGAAACGGGAAATGGGAAAGAGATGTGAAGTAATCAAATAAAAATAAAACAAATAATAAAACTAAACAAAAGTGATGAGATCAAAACAATAAGAAAATTGTTTTAGAGAACAATATGTGAAAATAGGGAAAACAATATTTGTTTTTCTCTTTTGGATTTTACGTTGAGTAAAGAAATTCTATTAAGGAAAAAAAAAATAAATATATTTTTTATTTTAAATAATTTTAAATATTAATTTTTTTTAATTAATTTTATTTTAAATATTTTTAAATATATTTAAAAAAATTATATTGAGAAAAAAAAAAAATATATATATATATATACATACATACATATACCGATGATGATAATGATAGAGGGTTTGATGGTGTGTGAGAAAAAAATTATTTTGAAAAGAAGAAGAAGATATTTTAGGGTTTGTAAAACAAGAAGAAGAAAAAAAAAACAGACAAAAGTGGAAAAAAAAAAAAAAAAAAAAACTTGTTTTTAAAAAAAAAAATGGTTTGGAGTGTCTTTAAAACTTTCTTGTCTTGTTTAGTAATTTTTTTCATGTTAAAATTGTCATTAATAAAAAAGTTAAAATGGAGTGTAAATAAATAATTAATGGATTGTCAATAGAATTTTTCTTTTTAAAAATACAAATCAGGTGCCGATCTGCATACGTGTCACTGCTGACTAGATTTCCCAGAAATCGACATCAACAATAATAAAATAAGTGTAGGTGGAGTGTAGTCACAAAAATACAATACAATACATATAAAGAAAGGATATTTTTGCCATTAAATGAGGTTTATTTACAAACTATAGTGTTTTTAAAAAATTAATAAGGTGTGTTTACGAAAGGGGTGTACAAACAATTTTTAAGGAGTGTAAATATTGTCACCCTAATATGAAACCTATTGTATTGTGCCCATTGTATTTTGTATATCTCTAATGTCTTATCTAACACAACCCGATCCAAGTGTTGATTGGGTTGGACTTATAAATCAATACAAATTCAATATTGAATTAAGTATTAACCTTCATTTTAGACTAGAACGCTAATTAGGTCTGATTTAATTTTTTTATTTTAAATATTACATAAATTAGGGGTTTGAGATGGGAGAGGACTTAAACCCACAATCTCATAATATATGTGTGAAGCTTATACGATATACCACTGGACCAACAATATCTTCTTGTCATGTTTGATTTGAAATTGATCACAACCTTCCTATTATTCATGCCATGAGTATAATCTTTTGGGGAGAGGCTACAAAATCTCTTAAGTTCAATGGAGCATATAACATACGATTATAATTAGGATTTTCCTTTGTTTATTTCTGAAGTATTTCATAAATACTCATTATTTATTTATCCATAGTGTGACTTGATACAATAAGCATTGTTCTCACTTATCACAATAGTGATTGATTTGTCAAATGAGTAATAATAGGCTTTCTAAAAAATATTTTCAAATGATATGGTAAGTGAGCTATGAACATTGTTTATTTTCATTGAAAGTCAAACAAGTTTGTTTTCCGTTGAATTTCCAATTTATAAACATGCTTGAAGAGTAACTATATGGCTGATATATGTGTTCAATTTGAGAGACAATTAATTTAATCATGATCTAGATGTGTTTTTGCATTGAGATTGTGTTGATGATCATGAATTCATGATTATTCTCCTTGTAATTATTTGGGACAATACTAATATATAAACTCTGTAATTCGAGTCCCTCTTCCCAAAATCTCAAATTATTGTACTATTTAAAAAAAAAAATTAAAATTAAATCTTGAGATTCTATACGTGTCACTATATGAGATACGTAGCATGGAACTCCATGAAACCATGGTGACAGTCGGACGTTCATTATTATTTTAACCACAACCGGTGACTTATTAGTTGTTTTCAACGGCAATAAAATTTTCCACAACACCCATGATTCCACTGGCGAATCACTATCTCCATACAAGGTAAAATAGTTTAACAATCCATTCAAGGTAAAATAGTTTATTCTTTTCTATTTACTTATATATTATTTTATTATATACTTATTTTTTTTTGGTTAGTGTTTCCTTATTACATTAAAATTGATTTTAGTATTAGTTTGATTTAATTAAATTTGTTTGTGATTTGTTTGTTACTAGAATTATATGGCATATAGATACAATTATTTGTGTGTTAGCTTTGTTGGAACATTTTCTTTTTACTATTTGGTGATTAAAATCATTTTTCTTGACTTCAATTTATTTTGTTGGAATATACATTTTGAGGGGTTAGATTTATTATATCTCATGACTTGTTGTGTATTTACTTTTTATTAATGAAATACATCATTCCTATTAAGGTTGTTTAAAAAAATTTATTACCAATATTTAGTTCAACCCCGCTGGATAGAAAATCCTCGATTCGCCCCTGATTTCCACAACAAGCTAGGTATTGTGGTGTTCTTCGCTTCTTTCTTGTTGGTTATGTATTTGCGTGGTTGGTTTTCTTTCTTGTTGGTTTTGATCGTGATAATACTCATCTGTCAGATTTAATCAATCTGATAATATTACTATTAAAAACGATTGAATCTTTTGTTTTCTTGACATGGGTTTTTTTTATTTTTTATTTTTTATTTTATTTTTTTTATGAATCTCTGTTTTTAATATATATAATGGATGCATTCAAGGGCGAATCCAGGATTTTATATTAGACGGGGCTGAACTAAATATTAGTTATAATTTTATTTTTGAGTACTCAATAGGTGAATACCTATTTTATTCTAGTAATAAACAAATCATAAACAAAATTATCTAAATCAAACTAATCCTAAATCAATTACAATAAAACAAGCTAACCTAACAAAATAATAAATAAGCATATAAAAAATAATTAACAATTTATGTTCAAATTAAGAAAACCCATATAAAAAACAAAAGCAAAGAAAAATTGATGGGACATACGGTGAAACACGGATATCGAATAAAAGGTGATGGGTATATTTATAATATTTGTTAAAATAAAGGTTGAATTGTAATTTACATATGGTAAAATTGTAATTTTATATAAAATATCATGTAAAATTGTAATAATACACTTTTTTTTTTTAAAAAGGCAGACGAGGCTAAAGCCCCGTCTAGCCCATGCAATCCTTCGCCCCTGGATGCGTTGTTGTTGTTAAAGAGATGGAGTGGTGGTAGGAGGAGGAGTTAAGCACCAGAAGAAAGAAGGAGGAGATGGGAGGAATAGGCGAGCACTTGGCAGATAAAAATTAATTAAGGGTTTACTATTGGGACATTTTCATCTCATAAATTAAATATTTTTAAAGTCTTTCTTACATGAGTCTCGTTTACTTGTTTAACATTTTTGGTTTAATTTATTCTATATTGCTTGAGTTAACATAGAAGAACAAAGACGTAAGGATTATTAGTAAATCTCGTAAATTAATTTATACATCAGAAGAAATTAGATACAAAAATTGAGCTTACATTCGTTTTAGTTTCTCATTTGGATCCCATGATGAAACAATAATATACATGACAATTGATGGCAGTCAACTCCTTTATTTGGTTACCCAAAAGAAAAGATAAGAAATATCTATGACCATATTCATGAAGTACTCTGTCCTACAGCTTTTCAGTCCCCATATTCATGAAGTACTCTGGCCTACAGCTTTTCATGCATTATTTAATATTCTCCAATAATAATTCTGAGCATTAATTTTGTAAAGTTCTATTCATCTCAATCTTCATCTTCACCTTCATTTTCATAATATTTGAATGGTAATGGTACCGATTTGAATGCTCGAAACTTGCCAACATTATTCAAATGCTCGTTCTCCAACCTGTTTAGGTCGCACATAAAACTTTAATGAGAGTATTTGATGCAATAGTAAAAAAATTATTAGTTTTTGAAAATTATGATTTTTTTTTTTTTTTGGAGTTTTTCAAAATAATTTACTTACAGTCACTCAAAAATAATATTTTTCCTATATTAAAAATTTTGAACTAAAAAAGTGTAGTCAAATTGAGTGTTATAATTAAAGATAGGGTATACCTGAAGAAATTCCAAATGCCACGCCGAATTATCTCCAAGCTTGCAAAAACAGTAATTACAGTTTCCTCGTGTAAGAAATCCAACTTTAAATCCAGCACTGTTTGCAGCCACGCAAATCTTAGCAACACATTAAACACCTGCATTTTGGGATGCTAAGTTATAATATTAAAATTTATCAAGTGCAGGAATCCCGCACGTTTTTATATACATCGTGTTTATTGAACTCTCATATCTAATCAGTGCTATTTATAATATAACCTTGAAAATCCTGATTTGTATATGTTTTGGGAAAATCCAACTTACCATGGCAGTGAAATAAACAGTTTTGCAAGGCACAAGGAGCTTGTCTCTCAACCATCGGTTCTTTGAATGGCGTTGAAGAAGCCCCCAGTCGACAACAAGGTCCCAATATGTACAATAAATTGCTGCAATTGCTGATGTTATTCCTGCTATTATTTTCCATCCCATTCCCTTGTAAAGACTGTATGCACTTCTGGTGCTTATTGCTACGATTGTCATGAAATATGCCACCGCATTATATCCTTGCATCCTATCTTTCTCCTCGTACACACGTCGAATGCACTGCAAATAATCAAATATCAATGGCGACCAAGTATATTATTATGTTACCAAACATGTAAACTCAAAGACAATCAAACAATTACGCACAAAAGCAAATAAAAAATAATAAAGAGAGACACGAGATTTTACGTGGTTCGACGTAAACCTACTACGTCCACAGAGCGCACCAGCATTCAATTTTCATTATCAAATCGATGCTTACAATAGTGAAGCCAGGAGCGAAGCCAACTTTATCAAATTTGGAGCATCAATTTGAAAATTTGATAGTATTTTAATATAAAAATATAAATAACAAAAAAATAGTGTAAAATTTAAATAAACTTTAAAAAAAAATCGTGGGCTTGGAGGCCACAGCCCCGCATGATAAGGTGGCTTCGCCACTTGATGAAGAATTTGGATCATTTACTGATCTGATCTTTTTCTTGACTATATCTAATTTCATGACACATAAGTACTGCAATGAATAGATGGTTAAGATGTGATTGGTTTTGACAACCACTTTATCAACAACCAATCACATGTTTTAAAAAGATTAGGAAAAAGATCATCGGTTGAGGATTCAAAACCCTTGGTGAAGCACTCTCTCTCAATTTACACTATCTTATTGGTGTCTCAATTTACACTATAAAATTGATGTTTATAGTAGTTTAAATAATAAGGGGGTTTTATCCTTTAGGTCCCTATGGTTTGGCGCTTTATGATTTTTTTAACTATCTTTCTATTTTTCATTGGCATGGGCCCTGTGTTTTTAAAATTATATCAATTTGGTCCGTTAGACCACAAATTTAATAGTCAAAGGTGACAGAAAATGTAAATTAACTCTCTTACCAATCACTTAAATTAAATGGTTTAAATGTACGATTTTACCTTCTAACCTTGTAAAATTTTACAATTTAACTTGGTGTGTAATCCAATGAAAATTTGACATATGTCATCAAATTTTAAAAATTAAAATAATGATTAAATAATAAAAGTTTGAATTTATTTTATAAAAGTTAACTTATAATTTCAGGACGTCCTTACTAGAGAACCACTATATATATATATATATTATATTATATTATATAAATATTTAAAAAAAAATGTTATCTATTGTTTAGTGTTGACACATGGCATCTTCTTTGTTTAAAGACAAAAATACCCTTAGATCCATTAACTCTAACTAACGTCCAACTCATAGAAGGACCAAATTGATGGATTTTTGAAAATATAGGGACCATACCAGTGAAAATGAAATGACAGTTAAAAAAGTCATAAAGCGCAAAAACATAGGGACCAAAATAATAAAACCTTAGGTAAAACTGTCACTCCTTAATAAAATATGAAACAACTCATAAATATAATAGCCTAATAGGTAATTAAAATTCTGTTTAGGGGGGACTGCAACATATGAGTTCCATTTTAGTAATTTAATATGAATAAGATTCTACGCGCACCTGAAGGAAGCGCCACCAATATGGAATGACAGCAACAATGATATAGAAAGTATCGTAGACATCATTAGTTTTGCAAGTGTTTTTTCTCAGTTTATAGTCTCCCCAACCATAATAGCATATGTAGAACTCCAGGCTTCTAAAGGCTTGAACCTGCCATTAATAATCATAATTATAAATAAATAAAGACAAGGTAATTTCTGAAAATGATTCAAAGCTTATATAATAGCTAGGTTACTCTAATAAGTAATAACCTGGCTGGTTAACTGATCTGCCAAGAAGAAATCCTGGAGTGCCACCTGCAACCCCGAAAACACAAATAATTATTAGATTCCCCATTTATGTTCAGCTCCTTTTGAAATGATTTTTGTTTAATATTTCTGTACCTTGTAAAGAGGAGCACAGATGCAGTGAAACAAGCAAGAAAGGACAAAGAATCGACTCCGGCGATATAGGATGTTGAGAGGGCAGATCACTATGACAATCACAAGCTGCAACAAAGATAGAAACAGAGAAAGACATCATTTTATGGGAGAAAATAAAAAATAACCCCCGTTAAATATTAAACTTTTGTTTTTAAGCACATAAAAAAGTTTAATAGTTAATAACCACATTTTTGGGGAATTACCAAAATACCCTCATATAAAAACCCTTCCCTGGCCGGAGACGGCGTCGCCATCCCCAAGCGTCACCAGCAATGCACTGCCCAGGCATTACCTCGCTTGGACATCGCAAAGTATTATTTAGTGCATATTTTGTCAAAGTATTGCAAGGGAAAAAGAAAGTTGTCTAAGTTGAATAATTTTACCAAAACCAAGCCTAGAGGAAGAAGCTCAGTCAGTGCTTTGTAGTCATTTGTTTTAGGGTCCATCTCCATGTCAAGATTCATGCGCACACTGGTTAGAGCTAGTACTGCAACACCAAAACTGGCTAGCAAAACGTCCATGTAACCCAGCTCTGTTCCTTGCTTGAAACCAAAAATGAATGAATAATTGATTCGGTACCGCCTCCAGTAATATATATTGCCAGCATACATTACCATGTGTAGAAAAATGAATGCAAAGAAGCTGCATAAATTGTGTACATCACTAGTCAACAAAACGGTACAAAATTTTCTGCAATATGAAATGCTGCAGCATTCAAATTGGTCACAGTTGACTTAATGATGAATCAAATAGTTGTTATACCTGTAAAGAGGAAACAAGTTTTCCATGTATTGATTTTGTCCTTCCTTATTCAAGAGATGGCGGACACGTATGATTATGATAAGCGCTAGTATGAGTGCTACCGTGCAGCCAGAGAAGATACCTGCAAAAATTGTCGATAAACTCATTAATTATCGACATGTTACTGTAAAGTTTACATGTTACTGTTTAATTACAAGTTAAAATGAAGCTAATTGGACATTAATTATCTCATTCTCACCTGTGAAAAATGATACTATATGTGCTGCTTTCGTTGTCTTTGGTCTTAAGATGTTCATGCCTTTTCTTCGATTTGAATTCGAGAAATGCTTGATGAATGCAACTTCAACTCTCTCCATAAGCTTTGTTAACTGCAATTAATGATATATCAGATCAATCTCAAAACATTTATTTGCTTGAAAAGATGGAATTTGAATAGTGAATACAAAATGCTTACTTCATCAGAGCTTCCAATGTAGGAGTTATCCATCATGTTCATATAACATGTCGATTCACTTCTCGAAGAGATCTTATCGTATTTCTTCATGATTTTCGAAAATGCTAATATATTCAGGAAGCTGTACTTTCAATTGCAAGAAAGAAGATCATGAATACACACAATTCAAGAATAATTAATTCACCTTGCAATAATTTAACATATATAACATATTACCTGTAGCTTTTAAGAAGGCCAATCTTGTGATAAAATTGGATAAAAGCCCTCTTGAGTTTTGTTTCAACTTTCTTCAGAGTATCTCTGTTGAATGTCACCTGCTTCTGCTGATCAGTGGAATTGACAAAACTCCTAATGATTGAATATGGAGTTCCAAGTGTATTGTGAAGCTCGACATGGTCAAGTACATCTAATGGATCATCATCATCATCAGAAGACGTAGAATCGAAAAGGGCTTCTTGCAATGCCAAGGCTTTTATCCGGAAAGCAATCAAAGCATCCATTTGCTTACCCAGAGCTTCAGCTTCTTCCATCACCTCTTGTACTTTGAACCTATAAAACTTGTCAACTTTGTTGAACTCATTATCAAGCCTACTGAAAAACTCTTGCTCATATTCTCCTCCATCCTCTGTAGTAGCCATGAGAAACGTAGTCTCGTAACTGTGAGAACCATTTCTGTTGACAGAATTCAAAACAATGGAGCTCTCAATGTCTTTCATGGAAGGACTGCTAGTCATCATCATCGTGGGGTGGTTGTGGTTGTGCCTTTGCATTATTAGCCCACTGTAAGCTCTGTAGAGTGTTAATGCTCGTGTTAGGCTCGCCGGTCCGGTTGCAGCTGCTGCTTGCTTGTTTCTTTGTTTAATCCATTGGATTTCTTTCAAAAATATTTTTAGAAGATCATAATCCATGTATGCTTCTTGCCATTCAGGTACCATTTGGCAGGCGAATTCTTTCCCAAACTTCATTCTCACCTTGAAAAAACTAAGTGTTGAATGAAAAATCTGAAAGCAAAATGGTTATATATATAGGGTTATTTTCTGTTCAGGTCTGTCGCCGGTTACTTAGGTAAAAAATTTCAAGACAGAATCCTGATTTTTTTTTTCTAAGATCGACCTGAATAGAGAATCGTACTTGCTATAGGATTAAATAGTGAATTTGAATGAGAATAGAAGAAACCATGGCTGACTTTTGTTTGTTTAAATTTCTCTCAAATAGTGAATTTGAATGAGAACAGAAGAAAACATGGCTGACTTTTGTTTGTTGTATGTCGGACTGACGTGTCTAATTAATGAATAAGTTTGAACTCTCAATAACGACTGAAAAAAAAAATCCAAATGACATAAATATCTGAATACTTGTAACGACACACTTATTCCTTTGTAACTAATAATCGTTTATCGAGAAGAGAAGAGAAGGACCAGGACGTCACTCATCTTCTTGATCGAACGTTGGGGGAGAAGGAGGATCATCATCATTAATGAGATATGCCGTCCACAAGTCTAAAAAAGAAATTCAAAAAAAAATTGCTCTAGATGCTTTCACATTTTTCTCACGGTCGTTATCTTTAAAAATAAATTTTATGTCGGTAAAATAAGGACTTAATTTCATTGGTGCACTCGTTTTCTCGAATTTGTTATAAAGAAATTCTAAAATAAAATGAACATGCAACTTTCACTAATGGGTAGTTTGTTTTTTTATCTAAAGACCGAACGGTTTTGAAATTTACTGAAGATTAAATAGAGATCGAAACATTGAATGATATATTTGTTTTCTATTTTTATCACATTTGAATAGTGTCAATTAACTTGTTTGTCTTTTACAATTGAGCTTGATATGAACTTTGAGTGCAATTGATAAGCAGAAGATATCCATCAACAAATGGATTTTTGTTGCAGAAGATTTAATCATAATGCATTGTAGAGATGCAAATGTAAAGTTCAGTTCTTATGCACAATTACAAGCATATAAAATTTAATAATGTTAAATATGATATATAAAAATATTTATTTAATAAAATAAAATAAATACTGACTTGTTCTGTCCCATATGCCACTATTATGTGGTAACAAACATTGGACAGGACAAGAAGGGCACTTTGGTCATTTGAACCTCTTGTCCCGTCCTGTCCCAGCCATACCAAACGCATAACAGTACAGTGAACAGTTCTGTCCCAGACCTTCCAAACACAATACAGAACAACTTGTCCTGTCCTGTCCTGTCCTGTCCCGTCCCGTCCCGTCCCATCTTGTCCTGTCTCATGTCCGTGCCAAACGCACCCTTAAGGATAAAATGGTTTTAAAATAAATAATTTAACATTTATACCTTTGTTACTATTAACTGTTATGTATTTTCATTTTATATGATACTAACATCTAAATAAAAATAATTTAATAAATCCTAAACCATTTTTATGTAATAATGATAATATATTATTCATGATTAATATACAATAAATAATTTATTTATTTTTAAATATGATAAATAATTTGTGATTTAGAAATGATTTTGATTTAAATAATAATAATAATAATAATATAATTGGAGGTTCAACAATGGTGTGAAAGTGACAAATGTGATTAATTTTTTTGTAAACTTATTATAAGTAACAGGTTAAAAGAAATAAAGTTGTATAATATATAATTATGATAAAATTGGAAATTTATTATCTTTAGGGGGGTAATCTTGGAAGAAAATATATTAAATGTAATCCAGTGAGTTGAAATGAATTTAAAAGAAATGAAGTTAAAAGTCAGGATTTGTTACTTTTTTTTAATATTATTTTTTGGTATTTAAAAAAAATAATAAAATAAAATAAAATTCAGACCCAATTTTTTTTTTTTTTCTTCTGAAAAATGAATAAGTTTGAAGTCTCAAAAATGATTTTTAAAAAAAAATTTCTAAATGACATATAAACATCTGAAAACTTGTAACAATATATTTATACCTTTATAACTAATAATCGTTTTATATATTTGTATCGAGAAAAGAAGGACGTAATTCATCTTCTTGGTCGTATGTCGGAGGAGGTCAACTTTTGGTTTGTATTTGGGGTAAATTGCACAAACGACCCCTGAATTATATCATTAAAGCTTAATATTCAACATGAGTAATTGCACACAACTTCCCTGAGTTTAAGCCTAATTGTAGCTAAATGGACATTTTGCTTAAAATTAATCAAACCTCCCTTAGTATTGGTTGACTTCCGTTAAACTTAACTTTGACCAAACTTTTAGGGTAAAATGACTTTAATGCCCCTATTGGTATTATTTTATAACCTAAAATAAATAATTAAATAAATATTATATAATAATAATTTAAAATTTTAATAAAAATAATAAGGATAATGTTGTTATTTTTTTTAGATATTCATCACCATTTTCAAAGATATATTATATAATATATCTCTGAAAATGGTGATGAATATCTAAAAAAAAATAACAACATTATCCTCATTATTTTTATTTAAATTGTAAATTTTTATTACATAATATTTGTTTGATTATTTATTTTAGGTTTTAAAATAACTTTAAAGTCATTTTACTCTAAAAGTTTGGTCAAACGTTTAGTTTAACAAAAGTCAACCAATGCTAGAGGAGGTTTGTGTAATTTTGAGCAAAAGGTCCATTTAGTTGCAATTAGGCTTAAACTCAAGGCAGGTTTGTGCAATTACTCCTATTCAACAAATGAAATTAATTGCTGTAGCCCCCCAAACTGTTAGTCAAACTCCGTTAGAGATAACGGTTGACTAAATTTTTAAGGGTAAAATCGTCATTTTCTAACAAAAACATAATTATAAATAATTATTAAATTTTTAATTAAAAATAATAAATAAAAAAAGTAAAATCCAAATGGAGAAAAATTCTAGACCATCTTATCAAGTCAGATGGGGCTTCTGTTTGATCGATAGAGGTACAGACCTCCAGATCTACTCCAATGGAGCAAATCTCTCATTCATAGGGAAGCAGAGGAGCCATTGGAAGGGTGTTGTCTTCATTCAACACCAGAACCATCGGGTGTCGCGAATCTCGCAGGCAACGGGAGTTCAGATGCCCACGAAAATGACATGTGAGATGACATTGCATCTCCTGAAGAGACTTCCCCAAAGATCTGAGTTTGGTCTTCCAAATGGAGCAGGTCTTCAACTTTCCAGATGGAAGGTTGTGGATCTTCAATTCTTTTTTTCTTTTTTTTTGGTTATTTGTTTGAGTATTTGATTTTTATTTGATGAAGAGTTGTTATTGGCCGGATGGACAAACTATGTGTTTATTTTATTTATTTATTTATTTTTGTTTATTTTTTTTTATTAGATTCTCTGTGAAATTTGTTTTTGAAAGAAAAAAATATGGAAATTTTTGAGATTGAAGGCTGATGATGACATGGTGGAGAGATGAGGTTGATGATGGCAGTAGAGAGATGAGGCGGGTGATGATGGCAGTGTGGGGAGATGAGGATGATGATAATGATTTTATTTTTCTTTTTTAATTATTTATTTAAATATTATAAATACTAATTTCAAGGGATCAAAAAATAATTTTAATGAAATCTAAACAAAATAAATTAGATGCGAATGTGACCATTTTTTTTTTAATTTTAATTATTTAAGCTTTTTTAAAATTTGGAACTTAATTATTTAATTGTTAATAATTTAAACTTGAAAACTTAAAAGTTAAAATCCAATTAAGACTTCTTAAAATAAAGCGTATGGGTATTTTGGACTTTTAACATCCAAACCTTAGTTAACAGTTACATATGATGGAAGCCAACTGTTGATAGAGCGTCTGCTACAATTAAGGCTATTAGTTGAATATTAAACCATTTTGTAAAACTTTAGGGTAAGTTATTGCAATTAACCCTTGTATTTGAGGTTTTTTTTTTTTTTTTTCAGAAGTTTGCATTTGGGTTTTGGTTTTACTTTTTTAGTACATATTGTTGTAATTGTTGACAACAATATTGACTTTTTACAACATTAATTTTACAGCATATTTACACACTTGGGCCTCTTGCCAATGTGGTTGGACCCTCCCTTGGGAGTCTCCACCACCATGGTTCAACGTCCAGTGTGTGTATGTATATATATATATATATATATATATATATATATATATATATAATTTGTCCCCCTTGGCCATTAATCCCAATGGTGGGTGCTTTCTCCCTGTTTATGGGAGCTGCAGTCCGGGTTGTGCTAGTAGAACCTAATCTCGCCAGTCCCGGCAATTGTATATATTCAAAAATAAAATTACAGCATCTTTTATTAAATGCCGTAATTAATACAAATTACAGCATTTCTAAAGTTTTTTTATTTTTTTTATTTTTTTTAAGAAAAGTGATAAATATATGTTAATTAATCCACATTTAAGATAAAAGTCAACTCCTTTAAAAAAAAATAAATAATAAAAGTCAACTTTTTTAACTTAATTTTTTCAGTTGTTTTTGACCTTTTCCAGATGTTAGATGACTTTAAAAAAAATTTAAATAAAACATCTTAAAAACTACTTTTCAAAACCAATTCGACTTTCCCTTCAACAAAAAAAAAAAAAAAAAAAAAAAAAAAAAAAAAAAAAAAACCAATTCGACTTAAAAGTCTCATTTGTTATGTTGATTTATTTTATTTTATTTTATTTTTTTGACAAAGAAGTTGATTCTAGTTTAATCTTTTAATTCACTTCTTGATTCTAATTTCAATTTTCAACCAAAATCTTAAATCAGTTACGGTCTTTCTTCTTTGTCTCATTCACATATTTTAGAGAGTCCTTAAAATTTCTAGCACTATTTCCAAAGTCATTTGTGGAAAAGTCACCCAATTAATAAGTTTTGTAGAAATAGCACCAATTAAGGTGATTTGCCAAAATTGCCCCTAATCTCTCTTTAACTCTCTCTTTCTTCCTTTCTCTCTTTCTTCCTCTTTCCTCTTTTTTTTTTTTTTTTTTTTTTTCAAAAACCTCCATTGATCCATCAATGAAGGTCGGACAGACCTCAAATGGAGGGTGAAAGACCTCCAATGGAGTCGAAATGACCTCGACTTCCATTGGTGGTCGATGAAGAAGAAGATTAAAAAAAAAAAAAATCTGGAAATAAGTCTCGGGTATTTTGAAATAAGTCTCGAGTATCTGAAATAAGTCTCGGGTAGTTGGAAATGGCTTGAAATAAGTCTCGGGTGACCTACCCGAGACTTATTTCTAAATACGCGAGACTTATTTCCAAATATCCGAGACTTATTTCCAGATATTTTTTTTTTTAATCTTCTTCTTCATCGACCACCAATGAAGGTCGAGGTCATTTCGACTCCAATGGAGGTCTTTCGCCCTCCATTCAACCTCCATTTGAGGTCTGTCCAACCTCCATTGATGGATCAATGGAGTTCTTTGAAAAAAAAACAAAGGAGAGAGGAAGAAAAGGAGAGAGAGGAAGAAAGAATAAGTGAGGGCAATTTGGGCAGATCACATACTTTGGTGCTATTTCTACAAAACTTATTAAGTTGGTGATATTACCACAAAACCAATCCAATTTGGTTCTATTTCTCTCTATTTCCTCTATTTTAGATTCAAGAAGCTTATATCGGTTTTTGAAATCCAAGAGAACTAAAAATAAAAGTGACAGTAAAATCATAATATATAAAACACAAATAAAATGTCTTTGAAGAACTTGAATTTTAGATTATAAATCAATTTAATATTTCTAATGTGGATTTTATTTTATTTTTTCTAAAAGGGATTTTTTGTTGTGAATTTTATATTATGTTCAAATTGAATTAAAATCATTGTAAGTACATTAATAGAAAGACTTTAGCTTAACATTTTAAAGAAAAAATTAAAAGTGAGTCTCGACCATGACTTTTTTACCAAGGAATATTGACTTACTGTTATTTTATAAATCAATTTAATATTTCTATTGTGGAATTTTTTTTTTTTTTTCCAAAAGGGATTTTTGTTGTGAATTTTATATTATGTTCAAATTGAATTAAAATCATTGTCAGTACATTAATAGAAATATTTTAGTTTAACATTTTAAAGAAAAAAAATTAAAAGTCGGTCTCGTCCGTGACTTGTTTAACAAGGAAATAATGTGGTGTTGTGTTCAAATATAGTTTGGTGGTGAAGTAGAATTGAATTGATATACATATAATTTTTATTTTTATTTTACATTGTTTTTTTTTTTCCTTTGTGTTGGACTATTTTACATTGTTCAAATAATTTGGTATTGTGTTCAAATATTGTTTTTTTTTTCTTTGTGTTGAATTGATATACATGTAATTTTTATTTTTATTTTACATTGTTTTTTTTTTCTTTGTGTTGGACTATTTTACATTGTTCAAATAATGTGGTGTTGTGTTCAAATGTTGTTTTTTTTTTCTTTTGTGTTGAATTGATATACATGTAATTTTAATTTATACGTAGTATTTTAATGATTGTTTCAAGAAATTTCATATCGCTAATGATGGAGTTTGGACCAGTAAAAATGCCAAGGAAATGCAAGTAAGTTATCTTATATTTGTTAGTTTAAAATATTTTTATTCATCAATTACACTGCAATATCTTGGGTTAGACTAAATCAACTTTAAAAAAATTGACTTGAAATTGTAATCTCAACATCTATTCATTCATTTGGTCATATATATATATATATATAGTCTTTCTATTGTTGTCGGTTCGTCCTGACAATAAATATATCAGGATGAAGAATGTTGACCATAGATTATGGAGAAATTTTGACAAGTGCATACACTTTAAGTCAAAGTATGTAAATCTAGTGGTCAATATTCTTCGTCCTGATATATTTATTGTCAGGATGAACTGACAATAGAAAATATATATATATATTATACTAAAAACATTTATTTATTTATATGTGTTTTATTCTAAGTACAAAAGCCTACTACTACAACTGAAAATTCAAGGGTAAACCCACTCCTTAGCTAAAATAGCTGATGGGGATGGTTTTAGAGCACTCCAAGAGGCTCTCTAAATGACTAAATGACTCCCTATTTTAGAGAACCACCAAGAGACTCTCCAAATGTAGGGAGCCATTTCAAGCTCCCTATCTTCACTCCCTTATTATTATTATTTTTAATATTTTTAAGTGATTGTTCTCTTTCTTATGATTTAAAATAAAATAAATTTACTTATATTTTAAATTTAAAAATATTAAAATATTAATGACTAGCTATAATAGAAAAGATGGTTTGAGTGACCTCATGAAAAGTTACTAGCTAAAATAACTTTTTAACTAAAAGAGCTAAAATTTAGCTAAAATTTAGAAAGCATTATTGGAGATGCTCTTAACTTTTAATAACACAAAAGTTATAAAAATGCACAATGACTTCACTTTAACTTTTTTCAAGTGAAGTGCACTGTTAACATTTATGTTGGTGCACCCAGATGCACTCAAAATTTTCTTTGATAATGGGTTAGAATTTTTTATATATTATTATTTTCCCTCAAGTAAAGGAGTTTTTCCCTACAAAGAAAAAAAAAAGGTATGAATCAAGTGATGGAAAATGATTTCAACCAAGAAACAAATAATAATAAATAAGTAAGTTTTTAATTAGTTTTTTTGTTTTTATTTTGTATTTTTTTTTAGTTTCAAGAATTTGGAACTATAAGCTGTGTTGAAATTTTGCATATGATATATAAGTTGGTGCTTTTATAGAATGCCTTTTATATAAAACAATGTTTTTACTAACTATATGTTAGATGTGTATGTGTCGTGTGACTTCTTGATGTCTATCTATTGGTGTTTGGTTGCATTGTTTATTTTGGACTGTTGATGGAGATGTTGGTTTCCTTCATTGGATTTTGGATTTTGGTCTCTATCATAGAATTTGTACTTTGGATGTTACCTTTTGAATTTTAGACTTCTTTTGACTTTTGAGTTTCAACAAAACTTTTGAGTAAATCTTGTTCATATGATGATGTGAAAATTGAATAATAAAGATAAAATATGTAGATCCTTATTTCTTAGTCGTATTGGAATATATATTAACAATCTCATCAAAATTAATATAGATAATTTTAAAATAAGATGAAGTGTTTTTAAAGTTTTAATTAATTTTATTTTTTTTAATTGGAGTGTCAAAAAGATAAAAATAATAATTTTAGAACAAAACGATGCTTTTTATAAATTTGTTTGTTTAATTCAAGTTTTAGGATGGATTATTTTAAAATATAAAAAAAAAATAGTGTAAAAAAAACAAAAAAAAAAAGACTGTAAGAATCAAATCTCTTTATAAAATTTGTGGATATGAGAAGGTCATTAAACAACACAATATACAAAGCAGAAGGTCTATTAATATACAAATTCACTAACAGAAGCCACACTTGGTCAGAAGGAGAGTCTGAGAAGATTATCCCCTTCGTCGGTCATCTATATGTAATTATTTCTACATTCGGTCATCTATAGTTTTTAAAAACTAGAAAAAGGAAATATAGGTGGTGGGGTATAGAAGAGAAAAAGTAGAAATGTGAATAAGTGAAGTCAATTGAATTGAGGCTTCTGTTATGCGAGTGAATTTCTACGTGCCATCCCATCTGGTTTTGAAAAAAAAAAAACCAAGATTTGACAATCATGGCCGCCAAATGGCTTCAGAGACTTTTTAAAAACCAATGATGATCTCCATTCGGCGGCCAGGGCTACCAAATCTCAACCGCAAAATCCATTATGCAATTGAATTTTGGCAGTCAAGGCCGTCGACCACAAAACGACAAAAAAGCTGAGACTCACCAATTTCAAACGACGATCAATTCAACGGTCAGGGCTGCTGAATGGTAATCGCTGATCACAAATTTTTGGTGAAAACAAGGAGAAAAAGGAGCCTTCTTCGACAACTATCATTGCACTAAAACAAGCACACCAACATGCAAGCGCGAACATTTCCGAACAAATTTCGAGAAAATAATTACTCAACACACAAGACAATATAAAAGATTAACACAGAAGAGCAAGTGTGAAGTGATGAATGCAACATACATGAGTAAATGAAAATACAATGCAAGATCAATTAGAATGCATGCAAGTGAGTGTGTGCTACTAATCTTTTCAAAGAAGTCAAGAGCAAGTGAACTATCTTTCTGTAAGCAAATTTGGAAATCCAGAAGCTTGTTGATGAAGAACCACCAATTAGAGACCTAAGCTACCCGTTACATAATAATCCCAATGTGGTTTGTCATGAAATAAGCTAAGCATAAAATAAGTCACTTTTCACCACCACCTGAGCATTGGATTCAATTACACAAGGCCAAAAACCAGCATCATGGGCCAACTTTAGCCCCCTCAAAATTTTTGTAGCTTCCGCAATCTGTGGATCGTAGCCAACTAAGATTGTTTGAGAACTTGAAGCTATAAACTCCCCTTCAATCCCGGAGAATGACACCAATACCAACTCTCTGATCAGCCACCGCAATAGCTGCGCCTATGTTAAAATTAAACCTCTGGCAACTTGCGATCATAGACAGTTCCCTTTTTCAGCTCATTCGCGAACTTGAAATCAGCAAGAAAGGAGCTCGCCCAAGAAACCACATCCACCGCATGAATCATAGTTGAGTTATGCACCCTAAATCAACTTAAAAAAATTGACTTAATAATCTCAATATCTGTCCATTCATTTGGTCTTTATTTATATATTGAGATGATTAAAGGTACTGAGATTATATATATTGAGATAGATAGATATTGTGATTATATATATTGAAATATATGCGTTAGAAGTCAACTTTAATGCCAAGGAGGTGTGGGAAGTAGTTTGTGACTGTGATGGCAATAAGGTGCCTGGTCCGAACGGATTGAATCTCAATTTTATAAAAGGTAATTGGGAGTTCAACAAAGTGGATTTTATGAATTTTTTGCATGGTTTTTATCGTGATGGGTCTATTGTGAAGGATTTGAACAATTCCTTTGTAGTCTTAATTTCGAAATGTGGCAAGCCGGAATATATGAAGGACTTTAGACCTATTAGTCTTGTGAGCTTTATGTATAAAATCCTAGCAAAGGTTTTAGCTAACAGGCTCAAGAAAGTGATGGGTTCGATTATTGGGGAAAATCCGATGGCATTTGTTAGAAATCGCCAAATTTTTGATAGTCTGGTTATTGCGGAAGAAGTAATCCATAAATGGAAGAATGACAGAATTGGTGGTCCTCTTCTGAAATTAGACTTTGAGAAAGCCTATGATAAGGTGGATCATGGCTTTTTGGACAGTATGATGGAGAGTATGGATTTCGATGATAGATGGAGGAATTGGATTAGAAGCTGCATTTCGTCTGCAAGATTATCTGTCTTGGTGAATGGTAATCCATCATTGCCTTTTGGTGTGGAGAGAGGGCTTCGTTAGGGCAATCCCTTATCTCCGTTTCTTTTTAACATTGCTATGGAAGGTTTGAGCCGTTTGTTGAATAAAGCTTATGATCTGGACATGATTAAATGTGTTATCTTTGGTGACAATGAAGTCCATATTTCGCACCTTCAGTTCGCGGATGACACGATCATTTTCCTTAATCCCAAGAAGGAATATCTATTAAACGTGAGGAGAATTCTTAAATGTTTCGAGTTGGCCTCTGGCTTGAGTTTAAATTTCCAAAAATCTTGTGTTGTTATGGTGGGTTCTATGTCTATTGTGGAGGAGGATTGGGTGTTCTTATTTAGTTGTAAGGAGGCTTCTTAGCCCATTTCCTATTTAGGTCTTTCTTTGGGTGGTAATCCTCGATCTAAAAGTTTTTGGAAGTTGTTGTTAATTCGTATGGAAAGTAAATTGTCTTTGTGGAAGAGGAAGTTCCTGAGCAAAGGAGGTCGTTTGGTTTTGATTAAATTTGTCATCTCTAGCTTGTTGGCCTATCTTATGTTTGTGTGTAGAGTTCCAGTGGGGGTTGTAAATTCAATTGAGAAGTTCCAAAGAAGTTTTTTTTTTTTTTGGGTGACAAGGTCGAGAAACGAAAGCTTCATGCGGTTGGAAGGGATTCTATTTGTAAAAGTAAAAAGAATGGGGGTCTTG
Organism: Acer saccharum; assembly: GCA_030490815.1. Classification (NCBI taxonomy): domain Eukaryota; kingdom Viridiplantae; phylum Streptophyta; class Magnoliopsida; order Sapindales; family Sapindaceae; genus Acer; species Acer saccharum. The sequence goes on from CM059866.1 coordinate 51,221,779, forward strand.
GTATATGGAGAATTATTGATAAGAATAAAAGTTTGTTAATTAAGTGGGTGTGGAGGTTTGGTAAGGAGAGTGGTTCTTTGTGGAAAAGGGTGATTTGTGCTAAGTATGGGGTCTCTCTTAATGCTCTTTGGTGGAATTGAGATCAGTCCTCTTCTGTCGCGGATTTCATGAAGGCGTTTGGTAGTCTGTTGAAGTTAGGTTCTGATTCGACTAGAGTTTTTAATGAAGGTTGGAAGGTGATCATTGGTGGAGGAAATAGGGCTCGTTTTTGGGAGGATTTAAGTTGTGATTCGATTCCTTTGAAATTGTCTTTCCCAAGGATTTATGCTCTTTCTAGTGTCAATGATGGTGTGGTTAATGACTTTGGCAGCTGGGTGGGTTCTGTGTGGGATTGGATGATTCCTCTTCGTAGAAACTTATTTGATTGGGAATTAGACCAATGGAACAATCTTGTGGTGTTTTTACAGAACATTCAGATGAGGAGAAATTTGTCTGATGATGTTGTGTGGTCCCTGTGTCAGAATGGCAGTTTTTCAGTTAGTTCTTTTCGTTTACGACTTGAGAATTTTTGTAGTGTTGCCTCTCCGATTAGCGCTATGTTATGGCATGGGATATGTCCTCCTAAAGTGGAGATCTTTGTTTGGCAATTACTTAGAGGCAGGATGGGTTGTAGTAGCGGTCGGAATACAATCAGGAATTTAGAAAATCTCATCGGTTCACAGTGCAAAAACCCACACTATTTTGAAAAAGAGGAGATAAAAAATCTATATTGATGTTTCTCTACATTTACCCAGCCTCTGTTTTTTTTATTTTTTATTTATTTTTTATTTTTTTTTATTTTATGTGTTACACAGCGGCAACACAGACAAAGCTCAATTCGCTTTGTCTCCTTGTATTGGCTTTCGAGGCACACATATCTGTATGTGTGTTTTTCTGGACATTTAATCTACAGTTGGCTGCAAAGGCAGTTGCCTTATTTTTTATATATTGTAATATCTTCTATTCTTTTTTTCTTTTCTTTTTTTGTAATTTTAATTTACCACTTAGTAAATAAAATTAGATCAAAATCCAATTCATTTCGGTAATTTATGTATTTAAGAGTTATAAATTATTTATTTGATTCAAGAAATAGAATAACAAAATTTTAAATAATAATTGTTTGGATTAATTTTATTCAAATCCACATTCCACACATCAACCTGATGGAAGCAACTCGCCCATTAAAAATAGCTACTCTCCAAATAACAACCGAAAAAGGGAGTTGACCAAACTCGCCCCATAGCTAACAACGAAGCATCATAAATGAAACGAGATTTGAGTAAATTCTCCATAAAGATGGACCCCATATTGGGCAAACCAATCACCTACAATCCAATGGTTGAGAAATCACGCAGTTAATACAAAGATCTGAAGGAAAACCTCGCAAGGAATGAAGATCATAGCGCAATAAGTACTCAAGGATTCGATTCACCAAAGATCTCGCCGAGATATGATCCCCCTAGGATCTTGCCCAATAATGTCTCATGTTTGCACAGCAAAGATTAAGGCAACACCCTAACCCCTATATATAAGCACATGCATCAAAACGAGAGAGGCAATATAGTAATACTCAAGGAATTACTTGTAATTGTTGTAACCATATTTCTGCATAGTGAATAACTTTTTCTCTGTTGTTCATAACGTCCATGGTTTTTGAGTCCATTTTTCTCACCCCCCTTGAATAACTTTTTCTCTGGTCTCATTTATATTTCTGCGCTTTTTTATCTCCACTGTTTTCTATTCATTGCATTCAAACATCTATCAGGCGCTGATCTGCATACGTGTCACTGCTGACATCGATTTCCCAGAAATCGATGTCAACAATAATAAAATAGGTGTAGGTGAAGTGTAGTTACAAAAATACAATACAATACAAATAAAGAAAGGATACTTTTACCATTAAATGGGGTTTATTTATAAACTATAGTTTTAAAAAAAAAAATTAATAGAATGTGTTTATGAAAGGGATGTACATACAGTTTTTTTTTATGCGGTCTAAATATCATTGCTCAAATGTGAAACCTATTGTTTTGTGCACCTGAGTGAGATCATTGATTTAATTGGGCCCATTATATTTTGTATATCTCTAATGTCTTATCTAACACAACCCGATCCAAGTGTTGATTGGGTTGGACTTATAAATCAAAACAAATTCAATATTGTATTAAGTATTAACCTTCATTTTAGACTAGAACGCTAATTAGGTATGATTTGTTTATTTTTAAAAAAAAAATATTACATAAATTAGGGGTTTGAGAGGGGAGAGGACTTAAACCCACAATCTCGTAATATATGTGTGAGGCTTATACGATATACCACTGGATCAACTATATCTTCTTGTCATGTTGGATTTGAAATTGACCACAACCTTTCTATTATTCATGCCATGAGTATAATCTTTTGGGGAGAGGCTACAAAATCTCATAAGTTCAATGGAGCATATAACATACGATTATAAATAGGATTTTCCATTGTTTATTTCTGAATTATTCCATAAATACTCATTATTTATTTGTCCATAGTGTGACTTGATACACAATAAGCATTGTTCTCACTTATTACAATAGTGATTGATTTGTGAAATGAGTAATAATAGGCTTTCTAAAAAATATTTTCAAATGATGTGGTAAGTTAGTAGTCAACATTTTTTATTTTCATTGGAAGTGAAACAAGTTTATTTTCCATTGAATTTCCAATTTATAAACATGCTCGAAGAGTAACTATATGGCTGATATATGTCTTTAATTTGAGAGACAATTGATTTAATCATGATCTAGTTGTGTTTTTACATTGAGATTGTGTTGATGATCATGAATTCATGATTATTCTCCTTGTAATTATTTGGGACAATACTAATATATAAACTCTGTAATTCGAGTCCCTCTTCCCAAAATCTCAAATTATTGTACTATTTAAAAAAAAATTAAAATTAAATCTTGAGATTCTATACGTGTCACTATATGAGATACGTAGCATGGAACTCCATGAAACCATGGTGACAGTCGGACGTTCATTATTATTTTAACCACAACCGGTGACTTATTAGTTGTTTTCAGCGGCAATAAAATTTTCCACAACACCCATGATTCCACTGGCGAATCACTATCTCCATACAAGGTAAAATAGTTTAACAATCCATTCAAGGTAAAATAGTTTATTCTTTTCTATTTACTTATATATTATTTTATTATATACTTTTTTTTTTTTTTTGTTAGTGTTTCCTTATTACATTAAAATTGATTTTAGTATTAGTTTGATTTAATTAAATTTGTTTGTGATTTGTTTGTTGCTAGAATTATATGGCATATAGATACAATTATTTGTGTGTTAGCTTTGTTGGAACATTTTCTTTTTACTATTTGGTGATTAAAATCATTTTTCTTGACTTCAATTTATTTTGTTGGAATATACATTTTGAGGGGTTAGATTTATTATATCTCATGACTTGTTGTGTATTTACTTTTTATTAATGAAATACATCATTCCTATTAAGGTTGTTTAAAAAAATTTATTACTAATATTTAGTTCAACCCCACTGGATAGAAAATCCTCGATTCGCCCCTGATTTCCACAACAAGCCAGGTATTGTGGTGTTCTTCGCTTCTTTCTTGTTGGTTATGTATTTGCGTGGTTGGTTTTCTTTCTTGTTGGTTTTGATCGTGATAATACTCATCTGTCAGATTTAATCGATCTGATAATATTACTATTAAAAAACGATTGAATCTTTTGTTTTCTTGACATGGGTTTTTTTTTATTTTTTATTTTTTATTTTTATTTTTTTTATGAATCTCTGTTTTTAATATATATAATGGATGCATTCAGGGGCGAATCCAGGATTTTATATTAGACGGGGCTAAACTAAATATTAGTTATAATTTTATTTTTGAGTACTCAATAGGTGAATACCTATTTTATTATAGTAATAAACAAATCATTAACAAAATTATTTAAATAAAACTAATCCTAAATCAATTATAATAAAACAAGCTAACCTAACAAAATAATAAATAAGCATATAAAAAATAATTAAGAATTTATGTTCAAATTAAGAAAACCCATATAAAAAACAAAAGCAAAGAAAAATTGGTGGGACATACGGTGAAACACGGATATCGAATAAAAGGTGATGGGCATATTTATAATATTTGTTAAAATAAAGGTTGAATTGTAATTTACATATGGTAAAATTGTAATTTTATATAAAATATCAAGTAAAATTGTAATAATACACTTTTTTTTTTTTAAAAAGGCAGACGGGGCTAAAGCCCCGTCTAGCCCATGCAATTCTTCGCCCCTGGATGTGTTGTTGTTGTTGTTAAAGAGATGGAGTGGTGGTAGGAGGAGGAGTTAAGCACCAGAAGAAAGTAGGAGGAGATGGGAGGAATAGGCGAGCACTTGGCAGATAAAAATTAATTAAGGGTTTACTATCGGGACATTTTCATCTCATAAATTAAATATTTTTAAAGTCTTTCTTACATGAGTCTCGTTTACTTGTTTAACATTTTTGGTTTAATTTATTCTATATTACTTGAGTTAACATAGAAGAACAAAGACGTAAGGATTATTAGTAAATCTCGTAAATTAATTTATACATCAGAAGAAATTAGATACAAAAATTGAGCTTACATTCTTTTTAGTTTCTCATTTGGATCCCATGATGAAACAATAATATACATGACAATTGATGGCAGTCAACTCCTTTATTTGGTTACCCAAAAGAAAAGATAAGAAATATCTATGACCATATTCATGAAGTACTCTGTCCTACAGCTTTTCAGTCCCCATATTCATGAAGTACTCTGGCCTACAGCTTTTCATGCATTATTTAATATTCTCCAATAATAATTCTGAGCATTAATTTTGTAACGTTCTATTCATCTCCATCTTCATCTTCATTTTCATAATATTTGAATGGTAATGGTACCGATTTGAATGCTCGAAACTTGCCAACATTATTCAAATGCTCGTTCTCCAACCTGTTTAGGTCGCACATAAAACTTTAATGAGAGTATTTGATGCAATAGTAAAAAAATTATTAGTTTTTGAAAATTATGATTTTTTTTTTTTTTTGGAGTTTTTCAAAATAATTTACTTACAGTCACTCAAAAATAATATTTTTCCTATATTAAAAATTTTGAACTAAAAAAGTGTAGTCAAATTGAGTGTTATAATTAAAGATAGGGTATACCTGAAGAAATTCCAAATGCCACGCCGAATAATCTCCAAGCTTGCAAAAACAGTAATTACAGTTTCCTCGTGTAAGAAATCCAACTTTAAATCCAGCACTGTTTGCAGCCACGCAAATCTTAGCAACACATTAAACACCTGCATTTTGGGATGCTAAGTTATAATATTAAAATTTATCAAGTGCAGGAATCCCGCACGTTTTTATATACATCGTGTTTATTGAACTCTCATATCCAATCAGTGCTATTTATAATATAACCTTGAAAATCCTGATTTGTATATGTTTTGGGAAAATCCAACTTACCATGGCAGCGAAATAAACAGTTTTGCAAGGCACAAGGAGCTTGTCTCTCAACCATCGGTTCTTTGAATGGCGTTGAAGAAGCCCCCAGTCGACAACAAGGTCCCAATATGTACAATAAATTGCTGCAATTGCTGATGTTATTCCTGCTATTATTTTCCATCCCATTCCCTTGTAAAGACTGTATGCACTTCTGGTGCTTATTGCTACGATTGTCATGAAATATGCCACCGCATTATATCCTTGCATCCTATCTTTCTCCTCGTACACACGTCGAATGCACTGCAAATAATCAAATATCAATGGCGACCAAGTATATTATTATGTTACCAAACATGTAAACTCAAAGACAATCAAACAATTACACACAAAAGCAAATAAAAAATAATAAAGAGAGACGCGAGATTTTACGTGGTTCGACGTAAACCTACTACGTCCACAGAGCGCACCAGCATTCAATTTTCATTATCAAATCGATGCTTACAATAGTGAAGAAAAGAAGCAAATTTAATCTACTAAGTCATGCAAACAGATTAAATAAGTCTAGCATTAAATAGTTTGTTCGATTATTTGGCTCAACATTGCTCTGTCCTTCTTCTCCTTCTCCTCCAATCGAATTGCATTCTCTCTAGACTTTTAACAACATCAGTAACACACCATAAAAAACTAGTATGAGAATTTTGCAAAAATATCAATCTTTTTGAAGAATTCATGTCATCACCGGACAGAGTAAGCAGTACACAGTAAAAAAAAAGTGAATTTTTATTTTATTTTTTATGATCAAACGTAGGACCACACCGGAGAAGACGCTGGCAGACAATTCCGGTGGAAGATTCGACCTTCTCCTAAGATTTGGTTATCAGATTTGAGGAACGAAGAAGAAGCTTTGTCAAGATTTGGGGTTGGATCTGCGAACTAGTTCTTGTTGTTTTGTGGGGGCTTTTTTGTGCTTGGATTGGTGGAGGTACCGTCTATCCTTTAAGATCGATGGTGGAGATCCAATCCCATCAATTTTTTTATTTTATTTTTTTTCAGTTTTCTTCATTTATTTTTCAAGTTTTGATCTCAATATTCATTTTTGTTTCTCTAATTTATTTTTTTATTTTTATTTATTTATTTATTTTTTTTATTTTTTTATAAATAGATCTCCACTGTACATCTAGGATTTGGTCGGTGGAGATATATATATATATATATATATATATATATATATAATACTTCTCTAATCAGGATCGTCTTGACTTTATAATTTCAGGATGTCCAACCACAGCCACACATTCATAGTGGGCCCACAACCCCACATTAACAAATACCCACACACAATATGAATGTGTAGTTGTGGTTGAACGTTTTTAACTTATAATTTCAGGATGCCCTTACTAGAGAACCACTATATATATATTATATTATATTATATAAATATTTTAAAAAAAATGTTATCTATTGTTTAGTGTTGACACATGGCATCTTCTTTGTTTAAAGACAAAAATACCCTTAGATCCATTAACTCTAACTAACGTCCAACTCATAGAAGGACCAAATTGATGGATTTTTGAAAATATAGGGACCATACCAATGAAAATGGAAAGACGGTTAAAAAAGTCATAAAGCGCAAAAACATAGGGACCAAAGTAATAAAACCTTAGGTAAAACTGTCACTCCTTAATAAAATATGAAACAACTCATAAATATAATAGCAACATATGAGTTCCATTTTAGTAATTTAATATGAATAAGATTCTACGCGCACCTGAAGGAAGCGCCACGAATATGGAATGACAGCAACAATGATATAGAAAGTATTGTGGACATCATTAGTTTTGCAAGTGTTTTGTCTTAGTTTATAGTCTCCCCAACCATAGTAGCATATGTAGAACTCCAGGCTTCTAAAGGCTTGAACCTGCCATTAATAATCATAATTATAAATAAATAAAAACAAGGTAATTTCTGTAAATGATTCATAACTTAATTATATAATAGGTTACTCTAATAACCTGGCTGGTTAACTGATCTGCCAAGAAGAAATCCTGGAGTGCCACCTGCAACCCCGAAAACACAAATAATTATTAGATTCCCCATTTATGTTCAGCTCCTTTTGAAATGATTTTTGCTTAATATTTCTGTACCTTGTAAAGAGGAGCACAGATGCAATGAAACAAACAAGAAAGGACAAAGAATCGACTCCGGCGATATAGGATGTTGAGAGGGCAGATCACTATGACAATCACAAGCTGCAACAAAGTTAGAAACAAAGAAAGACATCATTTTATGGGAGAAAATAAAAAAATAACCCCCTGTTAAGCATTAAACTTTCTTTTTTAACCACATAAAAAAGTTTAATAATTAATAACCACATTTTTAAGGAATTACCAAAATACCCTCATATAAAAACCCTTCCCAAACTCGCCGGAGACGGCGTCGCCATCCCCAAGCGTCACCGGCAATGCACTGCCCAGGCATTACCTCGCTTGGACATCGCAAAGTATTATCTAGTGCATATTTTGTCAAAGTATTGCAAGGGAAAAAGAAAGTTGTCTAAGTTGATTAATTTTACCAAAACCAACCCTAGAGGAAGAAGCTCAGTCAGTGCTTTGTAGTCATTTGTTTTAGGGTCCATCTCCATGTCAAGATTCATGCGCACACTGGTTAGAGCTAGTACTGCAACACCAAAACTGACTAGCAAAACGTCCATGTAACCCAGCTCTGTTCCTTGCTTGAAACCAAAAATGAATGAATAATTGATTCGGTACCGCCTCCAGTAATATATATTGCCAGCATACATTACCATGTGTAGAAAAATGAATGCAAAGAAGCTGCATAAATTGTGTACATCACTAGTCAACAAAACTGTACAAAATTTTCTGCAATATGAAATGCTGCAGCATTCAAATTGGTCAGACTCACAGTTGACTTAATGATGAATCAAAAGTTGTTATACCTGTAAAGAGGAAACATGGTTTCCATGTATTGATTTTTTCCTTCCTTATTCAAGAGATGGCGGGCACGTATGATTATGATAAGCGCTAGTATGAGTGCTACCGTGCAGCCAGAGAAGATACCTGCAAAATTTGTCAATAAACTCGTTACAGTTTGTTACTGTTTAATTACAAGTTAAAATGAAGCTAAATTGGACATTAATTATCTCATTCTCACCTGTGAAAAATGATACTATATGTGCTGCTTTCTTTGTCTTTGGTCTTAAGATGTTCATGCCTTTTCTTCGATTTGAATTCGAGAAATGCTTGATGAATGCAATTTCAACTCTCTCCATAAGCTTTGTTAACTGCAGTTAATGGTATATGTCACACTCTGGATATATCATATCAATCTCAAAACATAATTTAATTATTTCCAAGAAAACATATTTTGAATACAAAATGCTTACTTCATCAGAGCTTCCAATGTAGGAGTTATCCACCATGTTCATATAACATGTCGATTCACTTCTCGAAGTGATCTTATCGTATTTCTTCATGATCTTCGAAAATGCTAATATATTCAGGAAGCTGTACTTTCAATTGCAAGAAAGAAGATCATGAATACACACAATTAAAGAATAATTAATTCACCTTGCAATAATTTAACATAACATATTACCTGTAGCTTTTAAGAAGGCCAATCTTGTGATAAAATTGGATAAAAGCCCTCTTGAGTTTTGTTTCAACTTTCTTCAGAGTATCTCTGTTGAATGTCACCTGCTTCTGCTGATCAGTGGAATTGACAAATCTCCTAATGATTGAATATGGAGTTCCAAGTGTATTGTGAAGCTCAACATGGTCAAGTACATCTAATGGATCATCATCATCATCAGAAGACATAGAATCGAAAAGGGCTTCTTGCAATGCCAAGGCTTTTATCCGAAAAGCAATCAAAGCATCCATTTGCTTACTCAGAGTTTCAGCTTCTTCCATCACCTCTTGTACTTTGAACCTATAAAACCTTTCAACTTTGTTGAACTCATTATCTAGCCTATTGAAAAACTCTTGCTCATATTCCCCTCCATCCTCTGTATTAGCCATGAGAAACGTAGTCTCGTAACTGTGAGAACCATTTCTGTTGACAGAATTCAAAACAATGGAACTCTCAATGTCTTTCATGGAAGGACTGCTAGACATCATCATCATGGGGTGGTTGTGCTTGTGCCTTTGTATTATCAGCCCACTGTAAGCTCTGTAGAGTGTTAATGCTCGTGTTAGGCTCGCCGGTCTGGTTGCAGCTGCTGCTTGCTTGTTTCTTTGTTTAATCCATTGGATTTCTTTCAAAAATATTTTTAGAAGATCATAATCCATGTATGCTTCTTGCCATTCAGGTACCATTTGGCAGGCGAATTCTTTCCCAAACTTCATTCTCACCTCGAAAAAAGTAAGTATTGAATGAAAAATCTGAAAGCAAAACGGTTATATATATATATATACATATAGGGTTATTCTCTGTTCAGGTCTATCGCCGGTTACTTAGGTAAAAAATTTCAAGACAAAATCCTGAATTTTTTTTTTTCTAGGACCAACCTAACTAGAGAATCGTAATTGCTATTAAATTTCTCTCAAATAGTGAATTTCAATGAGAATAGAAGAAAACATGGCTGACTTTTGTTTGTTTAAATTTCTCTCAAATAGTGAATTTCAATGAGAATTGAAGAAAACATGGCTTACTTCTGTTTGTTGTATGTCGGATTCATGTGTCTAATTAACGAATAAGTTCGAAGTCTCAATAACGACTGAAAAAAATTCCAAATGTCGACATATAAATATCTGAAGACTTGTAACGATACATTTATTCTGAATAAGTTTTTTTTTTCTTCTGAAAAATGAATAAGTTTGAAGTCTCAATAATGATTTTAAAAAAAAATCCAAATGACATATAAACATCTGCAAACTTGTAACAATATATTTATACCTTTATAACTAATAATTGTTTTATATATTTGTATCGAGAAAAGAAGGACGTAATTCATCTTCTTGGTCGTATGTCGGAGAAGGAGGTCAACTTTTGGTTTGTATTTGGGGTAAATTGCAAAAACGACCCTGAATTATATCATTAAAGCTTAATATTCAGCAGGAGTACTTGCACAAACCTCCCTTGAGTTTAAGCCTAATTGCAACTAAATGGACCTTTTGCTCAAAATTACATCCTCTAGCATTGGTTGACTTCCGTTAAACTAAACATTTGACCAAACTTTTAGATTAAAATGACTTTAATAAATATATCTCTGAAAATGGTGATGAATATCTAAAAAAAATAACAACATTATCCTCATTATTTTTATTTAAATTGTAAATTTTTTATTAATGTTATTTTAAAACCTAAAATAAATAATCAAACAAATATTATGTAATAAAAAATTTACAATTTAAATAAAAATAATGAGGATAATGTTGTTATTTTTTTTAGATATTCATCACCATTTTCATAGATATATTTATTAAAGTCATTTTACTCTAAAAGTTTGGTCAAACGTTTAGTTTAACAGAAGTCAACCAATGCTAGAGGAGGTTTGTGTAATTTTGAGCAAAAGGTCCATTTAGCTGCAATTATGCTTAAACTCAAGGGAGGTTTGTGCAATTACTCATATTCAACAAATGAAATTAATTGAAGTACCACCACCAACCCCCCCGCCCAAACCTTTAGTCAAACTCCGTTAGAGATAATGGTTGACTAAATTTTTAAGGGTAAAATCGTTATTTTCTAACAAAAACATAATTATAAATAATTATTAAAAGATTCTAGACCATCTTATCAGGTTAGATGGGGCTTCCATTTGATCGATAGAGGTACAGACCTCCAGATATACTCAAGTGGAGCAAATCTCTCATTCATAAGGAAGCAGATGAGCCATTGGAAGGGTGTTGTCTTCATTCAGCACCAGAACCATCGGGTGTCGCAAATCTCGCCGACGACAGGAGTTCAGATGCCCATGAAAATGACATGTGAGATGACATTGCATCTCCTGAAGAGACTTCCCCAAAGATCTGAGTTTGGTCTTCCAAATGCAACAGGTCTTCAACTTTCCAGATGGAAGGTTGAGGATCTTCAACCTTTTTTTTTTTTTTTTGTTATTTGTTTGAGTATTTGACTTTTATTTGATGAAGAGTTGTTATTGGATGGATAAACTATGTGGGGGGGTTTTTTTTTTTTTTTTTGTTATTAGATTCTCTGTGAAATTTGTTTTTGAAAGAAAAAAATATGGAAATTTTTGAGATTGAAGGCTGATGATGACATGGTGGAGAGATGAGGTTGATGATGGTGGTAGAGAGATGAGGCGGGTGATGATGGCAGTGTGGAGAGATGAGGATGATGATAATGATTTTATTTTTATTTTTTAATTATTTATACCACGGCGGGTGTAGGGAGCCTTAACACTGTAGACATGTGTCCAAAGTTTTTCCCCAAAAAGGCACCTATCCATCGGCTAAACAGGGTACTTCATAGAGAGACACCATGAAAACAGGTAAGGACTTTAAGCCAATGGAACCAAAAATCCTTTTCTGATGTGCAGGATCCTTAACTAAAGGCAAGCACAGAGCATACTCGGATCATTACAGTCTATATATCATCTACAAACCATTTAGAAAAGAAAAATGAAAATTTAGAGAGCCATGTGAATATAAAACACACTGAAAATTTTTATTGAAACTGCTTCTGCCCCAAACACGGGAGAGAGAGGTCTCTTATATAGGGGAAGAGACCGAAAGCAAACAAAAGACAAAACAGTGTCTGCTAAACAGGTGGCAGACAACATAATTACATTGTTCGGTTGAAGTGCCGAATCACTATTACAATCCCTGAGGTAAAAGCATAAGTAAAATACATCGAATATTTTACATAATTAAAGCAAACTGTAATCATGTTCTTGAGATCACGGGTTTCTTGAACTACGGGCTGCTCAGATTACACGTAGTATGAACGTCATCGTCAGAGTCTTAGGCTCCACAGATCAGGCAGGGCCATGTATCAAAGGTAAAAGGATCTTGGGAGTCGATCAACAGATGGTTTTGGACTGAGAGTGGGTCTTCAGGATCACCAAGTTGTTGAGGGACATCAGGAATGATGTAATGTTCATCAGTGAAGTCATTATTGACATTGCAGAGGAAATTAAGCAGGGATTTTTGGATGGTCTTTGGATACCATTCTGGATAGTTATAAGTAGTGTGCCACTCATAACTGATATTTGTGGTCCATAACATCTTTTTATGAGGATTGTATCGGTATGGACAGTGGAGTATCCAAATGCATTGAACGGCTTCTGCTTCATGGTTGTTGAGTTTCCATAAGTTGTAGTTGCCCATGAGGTTGAGGAGGTCCCGTTTCCAAATGTCAAGAGGGTTGAACCATTGGAGAAATGTCCACAAGGCGGAACCGTATAGGGTAGCATCATGGAGGTACCCTGACATGGCCTGTATAGGGAAGACAAAAGCAAAGTGATGTAAAACGGACAAACACCATAGATACCATAGAAGGTCTGGTGAGAAGTAATAAAATGGAGGCATGATGAAAGGGTCAAGGAATGGTCTGGTGGGGTTGGAAATATCATAGCAAACACCTTGTGCCTTAATTCTTGCAAGGTAAATTGGAAGGTAAGTTTTGGCGAAACTTGTGATTTGGTCGAGAGAAGGTGTATAACCATGAAGGATGGATGTCTGTAGTTCAGGTGGAAAATTACCAAGTGTAGGGATTGATGAGGAGGCAGAGGATGAGGCTGAAGTGGCCATGAGAAGAAGAGGTATTTTTCTGGAGGGGGAGAGTAAATGGACAGTGGAAGGCCGTGAAAGCATGTCTGCTATTATATTGTGATGGCCTTTCACATGCTGAACAGTGAAATCATAGCGAGCAAACCAATCTTTCAGTCTGAGAAGTTGTGGATCAGGAGGAATCTTATTCCGAAACTCGAGGACTTTCGGGAAGGAGGAGTTGTCCATTTCAACAATAAATTTCCCTGTCTTTAAGTAGAAATCAAACTTTTGAATACCATATTTGACAGTAATGATTTCTTTGTAGACCGTATGGTAATGGGCCTAGGAATCTTTGAACTGTCCACTAGCATGTCCGCAATAGGACCTGGTGTTCTGTTTTTCTTCAAGAAGGATGGATCCCCAGTGTGAATCACTGGCATCTGTCTGGAGGATGAGTTGTCCATTAGAAGGAATAGTAAGAGCTGGAGGTGACTGAGAGATTTTCTTCAATTCAATGACAGCAAGAGTGTGGGACTTTGTCCATGGTGGAGGAGACTTTTTCAACATTTGTGAAAGGATGGAGGTATGTTGGCTGAGGAAGTTGACGATGCCAAGGAATTGCTGGACCTGTTTAGGGGTTAAATTTGAGTCTGGGAATTGAAGGAGCTGTGTGGCAATGTGAGGACTAGAGCAGTATTGTCCTTGGGAAATGTTCATGCCAAGGAATTCAATTCGGTACTGGCCAAGTGAACTCTTGTTGGTAGATAACATAATGCCATACTGATCAACAAGAGAATGGAATTGTGTAAGAAGCTGGGAATGAGAGGATTCATCAGAAGAGAAAAGGAGAATATCATCGATATAGATGAGGGCGGAGTAGAGGATAGGGTAGAAAATTCGGGTAACTGCCTTTTGAAAAAGAGATGGCGCCATTTTAAGGCCAAAGGGTAAAACTTTCCATTGGTATTGGGTGTTGGGAATGCAAAAGGCTGTTTTGTATCTATCATCAGGGTGTATGCCAATTTGCCAGAAGGCACCTTTGAGGTCAAATTTGGAGAAAATGGTTGCCTTGGAGGGTTGGGCAAATAATGTATTTGTTCGTGGAACTGGGAATTTGTCATCACGTAGGAAGAGATTCAGAGGTTTGTAGTCAATAACTAGTCTCTTCTTACCACGACGTTGTTCAGACCGTTTGTCAACATAAAAAGCTTGACAAGCCCATGGAGAGGAAGTGGGCTCAATGAGGTCTTGTTGTAGTAGTTCTGCACATTCAGCTTGAGCTAGGTGTAGGTCAGAGGGAGACATGCCAGAATGAGTGGCTTTGGTAGGATTGACATCTTCATTGAGTTTGAAAGGGAGATGTATGAAGAAGTCAGGGTTCTTCCATAAAGGAGAAGGATGGCTAAAGGCAGAGTGACTGTCAACACAGAACCTGAGTAGTTTATGTTGGATATGATGGAAAGTGGGATGGATTTCAGATAAAGGGAAGATCTTTGGAAGAGAAGTGTGGGTTTGAAATCTCTCTTGTATCTGATTCCTTTAGGGAGAATTCTTAGGGCTTCACAGTTGCTGTAGACATCCCATCCAACGAGGATATCTTTATCTGGTAATGGAGTGCCAAGAACACGGGTCCAGTAGGTAAAAGATGGAAAAATCTTAATACCAATTTTGGACTTGGTAATCAGATGTGTGGCGAAGATCTGACCATCTGCAGCTCGGAAGTGTTGGACATGTGGTGTTCATGCATGAGCAGGAAGGATCTTGGGGTTCATCATGGAAGTATGAGCACCAGTATCAAAATAGGCAATAACAGTGACTGGTTTAGAATATTTGGATTCAAGGATCTGGATGTTAGCCTAAGGTCCAATTGGATCAATAGGGTAGTGTGACTGAATCGCCTGGGCTTGGAAGACATCTGGGGTGCCTTCAGTTTCTGAAGGATAGTAATGACTAGTATCGGGGTTTAGTTCTAAAGCACCAGGGTCTTGTATAATAAAAACTGTATCTTTAGTGACTTCATCTTGTTCGGAAAAGATAGATTCAACATTAGCATTAGAGGGAATGGAATCGGCAAGTTGAGCAATCTGTTGGACAAGCTTAACAGATTTGACTTTTTTTGTTGGGACATCGTTTTGCATAATGTCCTGGCTGACCGCAAATGAAGCATCTAGTGGACTTGTTCCTTCCTCTTTTGGCCTTTCGTCTGAAAGATTTGAACCGATTGGAAGGTTTGTGCTTGAACTGCCGACTAGAGGATTTGAAGTGATGTTTCTTCTTCGTTTTGCAGGTGCACTGGTCAGTGGATTTGCATTTGATCTGGTAAGAAGGGTGTTTGCATTGAAATTCGTATTTCTTCCCTTCTCTGATCATTTTGGAAAAAACCTTTTGAGTTGCACATAGTTTCTCAAACGAGCTAAGTGTGAACATATGAATTTCTCCAAGAGTAATATCAGGTATAGTTCTACCAGAAGACTTTATTTTTCTGTGGAGTTCATCTTGAAGCTCTGAGGGAAGGGAATTAATATAAACATGTTTAAGGCTGGGATCATTGATACCGCCAAGGATATGGTATCGTCCGGACATCCGGGATTAGTGGAATTGGATGTCTTTTTGTTTCAGAGAACAGCATATTATCTCAAAATATTCCTGTTTTGTTTGTGTGTAAAAATGAGTAGGGTCACCAAGAAATTCTCTGAAGATATGTCCATGGCTTGAGAGGCGGAGTCAGCACGGACAAATTGCAGCTGTCTATACTCACCAAGAGCCTGGTACCAATCACGTAAGGAACCAGTAAACCTTGATACAAATTCTCTAAGGGCTGCCTCGAGATCATATTCTGGTTTGGATAATTGGAGGTCGAGCCAAGCGCTCATTTTGGAGATTCTTTTTCGCCATGTATCTGGAAAAGCATTATCAAGGGTGAACCAGGGACCACTGGTAGGTCGAGCAGGTGCAGGTTGGGTCGGAGGAGGATGTTCTGCAGGTTCTTCAACATAGGGGGCATTCGAAGATTCATCAGGAGATTCATATGTGTGAGTGGAAGGTTGAGGGTCAGTTCTGGAGGCCATAAGTGCATGATGGAAAGTCTCAGTATGGTCAGAAGGGATGTTTGAGTTATCTGAGAATTGTGAGGATTGGAGAGAATGGACATCAGAGTCTTCATCGGAATGGAAATGTTTATGTATAGAGGCAGATAGGATAGGATCATAGGAGTCAGGTGCAGGATGTTTGTTTTTTCGAAGAGATGAAGATTCAGGTTTCTGTCTAGGCTGAGTTGGTTGGGACAATGGAGGGTACCATTTGAATAATTCTCCAGTGGATTTGAAAAACTAAGAATCATCTGGAGGAGAAGGAGGAGAATACGGTGGAGATGTAGAAAAAAGGGGTTGAGTATAAGGTTTCTGGTAAGAGGAGGTGGTAGCAGAATGTACCCGATCTCGATTCATCTGGTCTCGCTGAGTTTTGAGTTGCCTGATTTCTCTCTCTTTGCGATTGAATTTTGGGCCATTATAACCTTGATTGATATATCTGTGTAGATTAGTATCAAGTTTGGCAATTCTTGTCTGAAGATCAGAATACATATCTCTGAAGACTTTGTCCATAGACAGGAGATGCTGATCATGTGTTTTGACACGATTGTTGACTTTATCAATCTTTTGATCAATGGAGGAAAGAACTTTATTTTGGGCTTCTACATTCTGAGTGTGCCAATTGAGGACTTGTTCGGCTTGAGATGGTTTCTTGAACATACCATCAGGTTGGACTTCAGTAGTCTGGATGAAAGGTCGGGAATGAAGGTTTTGGTCTGGGATAAACCTGGGTTCCAAAGGTGGGAAGTCTTTGTCATATTTGGATGCCATGTAGTAAGGGATTGGCTGTGGCACAGGGATTTGGTGTTCAGGGTTAGGTAAAAGGCCCTCAGATCGTAAGATCTGTAGCACTCGGTCACAGATGGGTAAAGGGGTATGTTTGATAAGGTGGAGTCCTATCCATGGTTTAGATGATCCATCAGGTTTTTGTGGTTTGGGGGCTGGTTTGCAAGGAATGGAGAAAGCCTGGAGGCATTCTCGGCAGTCACAGTCAGGGTCACACATAGTGGAATCATCATCCCAGATGAAGTGACCGTTGATTTTGTCGGTGAAGATGGGAGTACCATCAGTTTCAAAGCTGTGGATAGGAATATCAGTTTCAGTTGTGACTGGCCTGATTAAAAGAGCTTGAAAAATAGGAGGAGCTGTTGGAGAGGTACTGGATGAGGTTTCTGTGACAGGAGTGAAGGTTGTTAAAATGGAGCCATCTGGTCGTTTTTTATAAGAGGACTCAGAGGCAACAACATGAGTGGTGTTTTGAAAAGCTTTTTCATAGTTAGATATCCATTCCAAAGGCATAATCTCAAGGAGCTTTTCTCTCGGGAGTTGCTTTGGTATCTGGATAATGGTGGGGATGTCATCTTCTCTTTCCGCTTTGATGAAGAGGGTGTCACCGGTGTGGCCTGGAATGGGAAGATCAAGAGCATGATCTTGAAGACGGTAGGCAAGTTGATGGTGGAGTGTGGCCATGAAAGAGTTTGGTTGCATGGTAGCACCAGTGAGTTGGATCTGGACTTTCAGGCAAGTATGAAGGTTTGGGTCGCGGAGAGGAATATTGAAATTTGGGTAGTAGGTCAGAGAAATACTACCAGCATGGAGGGTGGATAAACAAGTGCCGATAACTGCCTGTTCGTAATCTTTGTAAATGGTGTTGAGCAAAGCTACCTTCGCAGTTACTGGGATACCTTTCCGGCCATGCAAGGGATCAAAAAATAATTTTAATGAACTCTAAGAGCATCTCCAATGGTATCCTCAAAAATAGGAGAGTAATCAAAATTTGATTATTTATCTAAAAAGCACAGTCCAATAGTGCCACTAAAATTTAGCAATAACAGTTATCAATAATCAAATTGTCTCTTCAATAATCAAATCTGAAGATTAACTTTCAATCATCAAATACAAACTTAACCCAAAAAAACTGTTGTAATTTTATTCTTTCTCTCTCTTATGTAGCTTTTTTTTTTCTTTTTCTTTTTTCCTTTAATCACCTATATATCTCATTATTGTTTCGACCCCAAAAATTTCAATTAAGTAAAATTCATCTCTTCATTACGAATGGATCAATACCCATATTATATACTTTTTCTTGTCTTTTACAATTATTATTTTTTTTAGAAAAAAAAATAATGTACCATTACAAGTGTACCATTGTGGACTACACAATCATCAAATTTAGCAATCCCTGAAAACAATCCTCAAATGCTGAGGTGGCAACTTTTGAGGATCCAAATTTGCTTATACCATTGGAGATGCTCTAAACAAAATAAATTAGATGCGAATGTGACTATTTTTTTAAAAAATTTTAATTATTTAAGCTTTTTTAAAATTTGAAACTTAATTATTTAATTGTTAATAATTTAAACTTGAAAACTTAAAAGTTAAAAGCCAATTAAGACTTCTTAAAATAAAGCGTATGGGTATTTTTGACTTTTAACATCCAAACCTTAGTCAATAGTTACATATGATGGAAGTCAATTGTTGATAGAGTGTCTGCTACAATTAAGGCTATTAGTTGAATATTAAACCATTTTGTAAAACTTCAGGGTAAGTTATTGCAATTAACCCTTGTATTTGATTTATTTATTTATTTATTTTTATTTTTATTTTTATTTTTTTGTTTAACGGAAGTTTGCATTTGGGTTTTGGTTTTACTTTTTAGTACATATTGTTGTAATTGTTGACAACAATATTGACTTTTTACAACATTAATTTTACAGCATCTTTTATTAAAGAGGTAATTACCCTGGTGATCATCGAGTTTTACCACCACTATCAAAATAGTCACCAGATGGGGAGTTGGTTTAGAAATAACCATTTTTAGTAAACATTGTTACACTAATGACCATTCCATCCAATTCCATCCAATAAGTAGCATTTGGTAAATATAAGGATGACATTAATTTATTTTAGATATTTTTTGGAAATCAATTTTTTCTTTTTGTTTTTTGAAACAAATAATTATATTTAGTGTATGTATATACATATAGCATATCTCAAACATATATATATATATATACAATCTTTCTATTATCAGTTCGAACTGACAAAAGTTATATCAGCTCCTTATATGTGGGCCACTGGATTTAAATACTTTGACTGACAAGTGCATACAGCCAAGTCAAAGTATTTAAATCCAGTGGCCCACATGTAAGGAATTGATATAACTTTTGTCAATTCGAACTGATAATAGAATTTATATATATTGAGAAGATTGAGGCTACAAAATCTAAAAATTCTAAAAAATATATCTAAGATAAGTTGAAAAGGAATATATATATATATATATATATACAGATTTTCTATTATAAGTTCGAACTGACAGTAAATATATCAGGACGAAGAATGTGGACCACTAGATTTACATACTTTGACTTAAAGTGTATGCACTTGTTAAAACTTCTCCATAATCTGTGGTCCACATTCTTCATCCTAATATATTTATTGTCAGTTCGAATTGATAATAGAAAGACTGTATATATATATATATATATATTCTTTTTTTAGAAGATTAAGGCTACAAAATCTAAAAATTCTAAAAATCATATTTGAGATAAGTCGAAAAGAAATATATATATATATATATATATATATATATATATATATATTCTATTTTGAGAAGACTAAGGTTACAAAATCTAAAAAAATCTAACAAATATATTTGAGATAAGTTGAAAAGAAACATATATATATATATATATATATATATATATATATATATATATGTTTGAGATATGCTATATGTATATACACACAATAAATATAATTATTTGTTTCAAAAAACAAAAGAAAAAATTGATTTCTAAAAAATATCTAAAATAAATTAATGTCATCCTCATATTTACCAAAATGCCACTTATTAGATGTAATTGGATGGAAATGGATGGAATTGGATGGAATTGCCATTAGTGTAACAATGTTTACCAAAAATGGTCATTTCTAAACCAATTCCCCATCTGGTGGCCATTTTGATAGTGGTGGCAAAACTCAATGGCCACCAGGGTAATTACCCATTAAACTTTATTAAATGCCGTAATCAATACAAATTACAGCATTTCTAAAGTTTTTTTTTATTATTATTTATTAAGAAAAGTGATAAATGTATGTTAATTAATCCACATTTAAGATAAAAGTCAACTTTTTAAACTTAATTTTTTCAGTTGTATTTGTCCTTTTTCAGATGTTAGATGACTTTAAAAAAAATTTGAACAAAACATCTTAAAAACTACTTTTCAAGGCCAATTCGACTTAAAAGTCTCATTTGTTATGTTGATTTTTTTTTCTTTCTTTTTTGACAAAGAAGTTGATTTTAGTTTAATCTTTTAATTCACTTCTTGATTCTAATTTCAATTTTCAACCAAAATCTTAAATCAGTTACGGTCTTTCTTCTTTGTCTCATTCGCATATTTTAGATTCAAGAAGCTTATATCGGTTTCTGAAATCCAAGAGAACTAAAAATAAAAATGACAGTAAAATCATAATATATTAAACACAAATAAAATGTTTTTGAAGAACTTGAATTTTAGATTATAAATCAATTTAATATTTCTAATGTGGATTTTTTTTTTCTAAAAGGGATTTTTTGTTGTGAATTTTATATTATGTTCAAATTGAATTAAAATCTTTGTAAGTACATTAATAGAAAGACTTTAGCTTAACATTTTAAAGAAAAAAATTAAAAGTGAGTCTCGACCATGACTTTTTTACCAAGGAATATTGACTTACTGTTATTTTATAAATCAATTTAATATTTCTATTGTGGATTTTTTTTTCCAAAAGGGATTTTTGTTGTGAATTTTATATTATGTTCAAATTAGATTAATATAATTGTAAGTACATTAATAGAAAGATTTTAGTTTAACATTTTAAAGAAAAAAAAAATTTTAAAGTCGGTCTCGTCCATGACTTGTTTAACTTTACTGTTATTTTAAAGAAAAAAGGCCAAGAAATGCATGTTGAAAACATAAATATGCGTCAAACTAACCTAGAGGGGGTGAATAGGTTTTAATCGAATTAATTACCTTCTTTTTGGATTGGTCAATATTAGTCACAAATCACCCAAGTAAATTAAAACAAATCAATCAATCAAAGTAAATATAGTGCAGAAAAATAAATGACATTTTGATTTGATTTACGTGAGAAAACCCTAATAGGATAAAAACTTACGAGCTATCCATCTAGCCACTTTAATCCTCAAATCCACTATATGTAATGTTGCTTAGAACCTAGGTTGACCTCTAGTCACACCATTCTCGGAACATAACACAACACTACTACCCGCAGGCCTTTTATAGTGATTCTAGACCATGTTTATGCACTACACTCTCGTAGTCACAAGTCTTGACACTTAATGAAGAGATAAACAACCTAAGTGAATATATAACAATATTCTAATATGCAAATAATGCTAGGCTATACTAAATGCTTATCTAGAGATTTATGATGACAATCAAACAATATTCCTAGATATCAATATGCCTATATGAATGTTCATAAAGACATAACTAGAAAAAGATATGTAAATCTAAAATTTAGTCATTAAACAAATCCCAATCAACACATGTTGTCACAAAATATAATAAAAACAATAACTTTGCAAACAAGAAATGCAATCAATGAAATATCTTGGTAAATAAGGCAATAGATGATGAGCAATGAAAAATCTAACTTACCAAGCCAAGATGCTATGAAGACCTATGCCTAATTAAAGCTTGATGATGTTTGAATGCATGGGGGTTTGGGATTTGGAGAGTTAAAAATTCAATCTTGGAGCCTCTCTCTAAATAGAACTCTAAAAGTCACTCTAGGGTTTAGTATTTGGGAGTTCTTAGTGGCCAAGACAACATAAAGATGTATTTATAGGCCAAGAAAACGAGCTTGGTGAAATTACAAATTTGCCCATAATCGCACGATCGGTGGTCACATTTGACAATCATGGCCGCCGAATGGCTCCAGAGACTTTCTAAAAACCAATGACGATCTCCATTCGACGGTCAGGGCTGCCGAATCTCAATCACATAATCCATTATGCAATTGAACTTTGGCAGCCAAGGTTGCCGACCACAAAACGACAAAAAAGTTGAGACTCACCAATTTCAAATGACGATCAATTCAACGGTCAGGGTTGCTGAATGGTAATCACCGATCACCAATTTTTGGTGAAAACAAGGAGAAAAAGGAGCCTTTTTCGACGGTGATCATCGCACTAAAACAAGCACACCAACATGCAAGCGCAAACATTTCCAAACAAATTTCGAGAAAAGAATTACTTAACACACAAGACAATACAAAAGATTAACACACAAGTGCAAGTGTGAAGTGATGAATGCAACATACATGAGCAAATGAAAATACAATGCAAGATTAATTAGAATGCATGCAAGTGAGTGTGTGCTACTAATCTTTTCAAAGAAATCAAGAGCAAGTGAACTACCTTCATGTAAGCAAATTTGGAAATCCAGAAGCTTGTTAATGAAGAACCACCGATTAGAGACCTAAGCTACCCGTTACATAATAATCTCAATGTGGTTTGTGATGGATAAAATCGTGTTATAAAAATCTAACTCGCAAGTGCACGAATCGTGAGATAAGTACAACGACAAGTAGGGATCGTTCCCACGAGGAAAAAATGAATTATCAATTAAAACCAATTCTAATTAAAGCTAAGCAATTAACAGTATCCAAGAGATTTTGATTGATTGATTATAGAACCGAATTATCTAAGAAAGCAGTTAACAAGAATATGGGAATGATCAAAAGGTGAGAGGACTAGGTCATCAATGCTCCCCAACTACGTTTACTCAATGCTTCGAATTGACTTTGATAAAAGATGTTAATCAAGTTAAGGATTCGTTCTTATCTTAAATATGATTGTTACCGTATGATCTTGGGATGAATCAAATGTTCTCAATTATAATTTACCCATAAATAAATGGCGCAAACTACAACCGAGAACCCAATAAGTGCAAGAACTAATGAACCAAAACCTACTTACATAAATCGATGCTAAGATCAATTTTACCCATTCAATTGAATAATAATTAAGGTTACGTGTAAATCAACACTGCAAACTTAATTGTTTAATTATCAAAACCCTAAATTCATGTTAGCGTATAATCATGCATTAACACAAATAAAGAATTAAGACCTAGAATGAATTAAATGAATCAGAACTTGAATTAAGAAAATATAGTCAATTTTAACAAAGAGTAATCATAGAGGTTCACATTGATTCCCTAGTATGGATGTAGTTACACATTATGAAAATAACAAGACAATAGATAAAGGAGATAAAACCCATTGAGAAATTTCAATGAATTCTTCAAATCTTCGATGTTGAAATCTTCTTTGTCTTCGAATCTTCTATGTGTAAAGATGAATGATAGAACTGTGTGATTGTGTGTTCGAGAGGGTAAGCTTGTGTCTGAGAAAGATCGAGAGAGCAAAACCTATTAAACTTCTCCATATATGTAGGCTCCCAGATCCCAGACGTAAAAAGATGCCTTATGCTGGACGGAGTAGCCAAACCGCTGCCATTACCGCTGCCAAAGCCGCAGCGGTATAGGCAGCGGTCTTCTCATATTACGGACAAACGCTGTCGCTTTGAGAGCGGTCCTGTAGTGGTCAAGGCAGCGAACACTACTGATGTTGGAACGCTGCTGACCCGCTGCCAATTAATTAAAAGTGGTTTTGACAGCACTTTTTGGCCTTTTGTGAGAAAGTCCCTGGAATCTTCTAAAATAGCACATTTTGCCTGATATTCTTCAAAAAACTCAGTTGGATCCAAAAACCTGAAAATGCTCAAACACACACATTAAATCCCTAAAATACTCGAGAAACAAGCAATTGATTGGAGGAATGGGGATCCAAAACATATACAATAAATGACCGATCAGTTTGTCATGAAATAAGCTAAGCATAAAATAAGTCACTTTTCACCACCACCTGAGCATTAGATTCAATTACACAAAGCCAAAAACCAGCATCATGGGCCAGCTTTAGCCCCCTCAAAATTGTTGTAGCTTTTCAATCTATGGATCGTAGCCAACCGATATCGTTTGAGAACTTAAAGCCATAACCTCCCCCTTCAATCTCGGAGAATGACACCAATACCAACTCTCCGGTCAACCCCCGCAATAGCTGCGTCCGTGTTAAAATTAAACCTCTGGCAACTTGCGATCACAGACGGTTCCCTCTTTCAGCTCATTCGCGGACTTGAAATCAGCAAGAAAGGAGCTTGCCTAAGAAACCACATCCACCACATGAATCATAGTTGAGTTATGCACCCTAAATCACTTTAAAAAATTGACTTAAAATTATAATCTCAATATCTATCCATTCATTTGGTCTTTATATATATATATATTGAGATGATTAAAGGTATTGAGATTATATATATTGAGATAGATAGATATTGTGATTGTATGTATTGAAATGTATGCGTTAGAAGTCAACTTTAATGACGAGGAGGTGTGGGAAGTAGTTTGTGACTGTGATGGCAATAAGGCACCTGGTCTGGACGGATTGAATCTCAATTTTATAAAAGGTAATTGGGAGTTCATCAAAGTGGATTTTATGAATTTTTTGCATGGTTTTTATCGTGATGGATCTATTGTGAAGGATTTGAACAATTCCTTTGCAGTCTTAATTTGGAAATGTGGCAAGCCGGAATCTATGAAGGACTTTAGACCTATTAGTCTTGTGAGCTTTATGTATAAAATCCTAGCGAATGTTTTAGCTAACAAGCTCAAGAAAGTGATGGGTTCGATTATTGGGGAAAATCCGATGGCATTTGTTAGAAATCGCCAAATTTTTGATAGTCTAGTTATTGCGGAAGAAGTAATCCATAAATGGAAGAATGACAGAATTGGTGGTCTTCTTCTGAAGTTAGACTTTGAGAAAGCCTATGATAAGGTGGATCATGGCTTTTTGGACAGTATGATGGAAAGTATGGGTTTCGATGATAGATGGAGGAATTGGATTAGAAGTTGCATTTTGTCCGTAAGATTATCTGTCTTGGTGAATGGTAGTCCATCATTGCCTTTTGGTGTGGAGAGAGGGCTTCGTCAGGGCGATCCCTTATTTCTGTTTCTTTTCAACATTGCTATGGAAGGTTTGAGCCGTTTGTTGAATAGAGTTTATGATCTGGACATGATTAAATGTGTTGTCTTTGGTGACAATGAAGTCCATATTTTGCACCTTCAGTTCGCGGATGACACGATCATTTTCCTTAATCCCAAGAAGGAATATCTGTTAAACGTGAGAATTCTTAGATGTTTTGAGTTGGCCTCTGGCTTGAGTTTAAATTTTCAAAAATCTTGTGTTGTTAGGGTGGGTTCTATGCCTATTGTGGAGGAGGATTGGGCGTTCTTATTTAGTTGTAAGGAGGCTTCTTTGCCTATTTCCTATTTAGGTCTTACTTTGGGTGGTAATCCTCGATCTAAAAGTTTTTGGAAGCCGTTGTTAATTCGTATGGAAAGTAAATTATCTTTGTGAAAGAGGAAGTTCCTGAGCAAAGGGGGTCGTTTGGTTTTGATTAAATCTATCATCTCTAGCTTACCGACCTATCTTATGTCTGTGTGTAGAGTTCCTGTGGGAGTCGTAAATTCAATTGAGAAGTTCCAAAGATGTTTTTTTTTTTTTTTTTTGGGGTGACAAGGTAGAGAGACAAAAGCTTCATGCAATTGGATGGGATTCTATTTGTAAAAGTAAAAAGAATGGGGGTCTTGGTATATGGAGAATTATTGATAAGAATAAAAGTTTGTTAGCTAAGTGGGTGTGGAGGTTTAGTAAGGAGAGTGGTTCTTTGTGGAAAAGGGTAATTTGTGCTAAGTATAGGGTCTCTCTTAATGCTCTTTGGTGAAATTGGGATCAATCCTCTTCTGTCTCGGCTTTCGTGGAGGCATTTGGTAGTCTGTTAAAGTTAGGTTCGATATGATTCATCTAGAGTTTTTTATGAAGGCTGGAACGTGATCATTAGTGGAGGAAATAGGGCTCGTTTTTGGGAGGATTTAAGTTGGGATTCGATTCCTCTGAAATTGGCTTTCCCAAGGATTTATGCTCTTTCTAGTGTCAAGGATGGTGTGGTTAATGACTTTGGCAGCTGGGTGGGTTCTGTGTGGGATTGGATGATTCCTCTTCGTAGAAACTTATTCGATTAGGAATTAGACCAGTGGAACAATCTTATGGTGTTTTTACAGAACATTCGGATCAGGAGAAATTTGTCTGATGATATTGCGTGGTCCTTGTGTCAGAATGGTAGTTTTTTTGGTTAGTTCTTTTCGTTTAAGACTTAAGAATTTTTGTAGTGTTGCCTCTCCGATTAGCGTTATGTTATGGCATGGGATATGTCCTCCTAAAGTGGAGATCTTTGTTTGGCAATTACTTAGAGGCAGGATTATGGTAAAAGAAGTTTTGTCTATGTTTGGTGTCTTGTTCGATGGTACTCAATTCTGTCCTCTTTGCAATATGGCTGTGGAATCTCTGGACCATTTGTTTTTGTTGTGCCCTTGGTCGTGGAAATTATGGACTGATTGCATGGGTTGGTGGGGTGTGTTGTCCTATGTTTTGAATTCAATTTCTGGCTGGTTTTTGTGTTGGAGTGATCTTTGCCCGTCCAAGAGTAGCTGCAGAGTTTGGTGTACCCTATTTTTCGCTATTGTTTGGCCCATTTGGGAAGCTCGTAATAAGCTTATTTTTAATGGCAAGGTGGTTGATTAGGGGTACCCTAGAGATATGGTTAAGTTCAGGGTTGGTTGGTGGTTCAAACACCATGGTAGAGGTTCTGTGGAACCTATAAATTCCATTCTTCTCAATATTTTGGTTATCTGTAAGGAGTATCCAAAGAGGAAATCTGTTCATGAGGAAGAGTGGATACCGCCGGCTCTTGATGTTCTTAAATTCAATGTTGATGGTGCTGCAAAAGGGTGTCCCAATCCTGCTGGCATTGGTGGTGTTTTGAGGAATTTGTATGGTAAAATTTTGTGTCTCTTTTCGTGCCACGTGGGTGTTCAGAGGGCTAATTATGCTGAGATTATGGCTATTTTGAAAGCTTGTAGGCTCTATGTGTCGAGATCGGATCTTGCTAACAAAGAAATTGTGGTGGTTAGTGATTTGAAGGTCGCGGTCTCATGGGTGCTTGGTGAGGGGATTGGCAATCTCGATAATGTTGAGATAATTTTCAATATCAGAGAGTGTTTGAAAGTTTTGCTCAGGAAGTCAGTTGTTTTTAGTTCTAAAGCTTCTAATTCCTTTACGGATAGTTTAGCTAAAAGAGGCTCTACGGTAGATGTGGACTTGGAAGAGTGGAGCATAGATGGTTGATTTCTTTCCTTCTTTTTCGGTTTCAGGTTTTGCTTTTATATATTTCTTTGTTTTGTATTGTCTTTTAGGGGTGGCTTGGTTTCCTTCGGTGGGTATCCCTGTCTTCTGGTTTCATTTTCTTTTTGGGGTGTTTGGGCTGTGCCCACTGCCTGAGTTGGGCGCTACTGGGTGGCCTTTGCTATGTGTAATGTTGGTTGTTTTTGGTTTGTTGTGTGCTGCTGCTCTTTGCAGTCTTTAATAAAATCTGAATTTTTCAACAATAAAAAAATACTCTGAAAACATTTATTTATTTATATGTTTTATTCTAAGTACAAAAGCCTACTACTGAAAATTCAAGGGTAAGTGGATGAGAGAGAGAGAGAGACAAATTATTAGAGAACCTAATCACGCTTGTGTGCATGTATGTATACCGAAATATTTGTTTAATATGTGTTTTATATGGATATAACACTTTTTTTTGGCTGATTTTATGAGGTTATTCATTCCCGATTAGTAAACGCACCCTAAATTTAACTTGAGTTTTAAGTTTTAATAACACAAAAGTTACAAAAATGCACACCGACTTCACTTTAACTTTTTTTCAGTGAAGTGCACTATTAACATGTTAAGTTGGTGCACCCAGATGCACTCAAAATTTTATTTGATAATGGGTTAGAATTTTTTATACTATTATTTTCCTTTAAAAAAATGAAAGTTTGTAAGGCAAGTAAAGGAGTTTTTCCTTGCTAAGAAAAAAAATGAAGTTATGAATCAAAATCAAATTCTAAAGTGATAGAGAATGATTTCAACCAAGAAACAAATAATAATAAATAAGTAAGTTTTTAATTAGTTTCTTAAAGTTTTTTTTGTTTTTATTTTGTACTTTTTGAGTTTCAAGAATTTGGAACTATATGTTGTGTTGAAATTTTGCATATGATGTATAAGTTGGTGCTTTTATAGAATGCCTTTTTTAAATTTTTTATAAAACATTAATGTTTAACTGACTATATGTGTCATGTGCGATTTCTTGATGTCTATCTATTGGTGTTTGGTTGCACCCTAAATACATATATTTGAAGCATTTTTTACTTTCTTGTGTTTACTATCTATTGGTTATACAGCTTTAGACTTAAATATTGAAAATAAAAGGGTTTTTCATTGCCTAAGATGACCGTTGATGAAGATGTTGGTTTCCTTCATTGGATTTTGGATTTTGGTCTCTATCATACAATTTGTACTTTGGATGTTACCTTTTGAATTTTAGACTTCTTTTGACTTTTGAGTTTCAACAAAACTTTGAGTAAATCTGGTTCATATGGGGTGCGTTTGGTACGCGGGACGGGACAGGATAACGTGGGACAATTTGTTCTTATCCCACGTTTGGTGCGTCCTTAGCATGGGACAGGACAGGACAAGGTGGGACAAAAATCACAAAAAATTGTCCAACCCAAGACCCTAGGACAACTTGTCCCATGACATGGGACAAGTGTCAAAAAGACTAATTTACCCTTTAAATTTTCAAACAATTACAATCATGTCTAATATATTATATATTATAATTACATATATAATATTATATATTTTATATTATAATATATTATATATAATAATATATAATATATAATATAATATTATTATATATATAATAATATTTAATAATATATATATATATATATATATTATAATCTTTAATATATTAGATATTATTAAATATAGATTACATATATGCATATATTATATTTTATTATTATATATAATAATATATAATATATTAAATATTATTACGTATATAATAATATTATTACCTATACAATAATATATATATTATTGTACATGTAATAATATTTAATATATATATATATATATATATATATATATATCTTATATATATAATAATATATAATATATATATATATATATTATATTATTATATATAGGATACATATATATTATAATATATATATATATATATATATATATACAGTGAGTCTTTCATGAGGGATCCCTTATTTTAATTTCGGTAAGGACCATGATGAAAACATATTGACTTTAATGAATTTTAATCTGAATTTTTTTGTGGATGATGATTTCAATGAAATCTACATATGAAAAAAATTTGAGAATTTTTCGAGTACTAGAACTATTTATCCAAATTTTGTTAAATATGAAGACATCGGAAAATAGGCGAAATATAGGAAAATTCAAAAAAAAATAGTTCTAGTACTTGGAAAATTCTCAAAAAAATTTCATATGTAGATTTCATTGAAATCATCATCCACAAAAAAAATCAGATTAAAATTCATTAAAATCGATGTATTTTCATCATAGTCCTTACCGAAATTAAAATAAGGGATCTCTTATGAGAGACTCACTGTATATATATATATATATATACAGTCTTTCTATTATCAGTTCGAACTGATAAAAGTTATATCAGTTCCTTATATGTGGGCCACTGGATTTAAATACTTTGACTGACAAGTGTATACAGCCAAGTCAAAGTATTTAAATCCAATGGCCCACATGCAAGGAACTGATATAATTTTTGTCAGTTCGAACTGATAATAGAATTTCTCTATATATATATATATATATACATATATATATATATATATATTGTAACATATATATATATATATTATATACATTATAATAATAATAATAATAATAATAATAATATAGTATATATTATTATATATTATATTTTTTATTATTTAATATTATATATATATATATATTATTTGATATTATTATATATTAATATATAATATTATAATATATGTTGTTATATATATAAGAGGGGTACTCTGGTCATTTGAACCTCTTGTCCTGTCATGTCACAGCCATACCAAACGCATAATAGTACAGTCCATAGTTCTGTCCCAAGCCTTCCAAACACAATACAGAACAACTTGTTATGTCCCGTCCCACCTTGTCATGTCCCATGTTCGTGCCAAACGCACCCCATGATGATGTGAAAATTGAATAATAAAGATAAAAGATGTACATCCTTATTTCTTAGTCGTATTGGAATATATATTAACAATCTCATCAAGTTTTTTTTGTTTAATTCAAGTTTTAGGATGGAGTACTTAAAAAAAAATAGTGTAAAAAAAAAAGACCGTAAGAATCAAATCTATTTATAAAATTTGTGGATATGAGAACATCATTAAACATCACCATATACAAAGCAGAAGGTGTATTAATATACAAATTCACTAACAGAAGCCACACTTGGTTAGAGTGAGAGCCTGAGAGGATTATCCCCTTCGTCGGTCATATATACATAATTATTTCTACATTTGAGTTCATAATATTAACGCAAGATCTACCATCGAGCCACCTCAATTTTATTATAATTTTTAAAAATTAGAAAAAGGAAATATAGGTGGTGGGGTATAGAGGAGAGAAGTATAAATGTGAATTAAGTGAAGTCAATTGAATTGAGGCTTCTGTTATGTGAGTGAATTTCTACGTGCCATCCCATCTGGTTTGAAAAAAAAAAAAAAAAAGACTTCTTACGTTTATCGTTTAGGTGGTAGAAATGGATGACCCGTCTCTGTTTTGACTCAAATCTTCCTATGTATAGTAATCTGTACTGGACAAGCCTCAAAACACCGTGCAGTAATATGAACAGTGGCAATATTTATATCCTTCAAAAACGGTTTGTACATCCTAAATTAATACATTTTTAAAATCTCAATAATATCTTTGACTAAAAAGATTAAATAGTTTGCAAGTACATCCACAAATTATTTTCTATGATTTATTTGATTTTCACTTATATTATATAATCCTTTCTATTTTCTCAAACCCTAACTCCTCTAAGTTCAATGGAGCATATAACATACGATTATAATTAGGATTATAACATACCTTCTTGTAAGCAAATTTGGAAATCCGGAAGCTTGTTGATGAAGAACCACAGATGAGAGACCTAAGCTACTTGTTACATAATAATCCCAATGTAGTTTGTCATGAAATAAGTCAATCATAAAATAAGTCAGTTTTCACCACCACCTGAGCATCAGATTCAATTGCACAAGGCCAAAAACTAGCATCATGGGCCAGCTTTAGCCCCCTCAAAATTGTTGTAGCTTCCGCAATCTGTGGATCGTAGCCAACCGAGATCGTTTGAGAACTTGAAGCCATAACCTCCCCCTTCAATCCCGGACAATGACACCAATACCAACTCTCCGATCAGCCCCCGCAACAACTGCGTCCGTGTTAAAATTAAACCTCTAGCAGCTTGCAATCACATACGGTTCCCTCTTTCAGCTCATTCGTGGACTTGAAATCAACAAGAAAGGAGCTCGCCCAAGAAACCACATCCACCGCATGAATCATAGCTGAGTTATGCACCCTAAATCAACTTAAAAAATTGACTTAAAATTATAATCTCAATATCTATCCATCCATTTGATCTTTATATATATATATATATATATATTTTTTATTATCAGTTCGTCTTGACAATAAATATATCAGGACAAAGAATGTGGACCACTAGATTTACATACTTTGACTAAAAGTGTATGCACTTGTCAAAATTTCTCCATAATCTATGGTCAACATTCTTCGTCCTGATATATTTATTGTCAGAACGAACTGACAATAGAAAGACTATATATATACTCTCAAAACATTTATTTATTTATATGTGTTTTATTCTAAGTACAAAAGCCTACTACTACTACTACTGAAAATTCAAGGGTAAGTAGATGAGAGAGATACAGACAAATTACTAGAGAACTTAATCATGCTTGTGTGCATATAATATATATGTACACCGAAATATTTGTTTAATATATGAGATTATACATTCCCGATTAGTAAACGCACCTTAAATTTAACTTGAGTTTTAAGTTTTAATAACACAAAAGTTTCAAAAATGTACATCGACTTCAGTTTAACATTTTATCAGTGAAGTGCACTATTAACATGTTAAGGTGGTGCACTCAGATGCACTCAAAATTTTATTTGATAACGGGTTAGAATTTTTTTATATTATTATTTTCCTTTAAAAAAAATGAAAGTTTGTAAGGCAAGTAAAGGAGTTTTTCCTTGCTAAGAAAAAAAAAAGTTTTGAATCAAAATCGAATTCTAAAGTGATGGAGAATGATTTCAACCAAGAAACAAATAATAATAAATAAGTAAGTTTTTAATTAGTTTCTTAAAGTTTTTTTTTGTTTTTATTTTGTATTTTTTGAGTTTCAAGAATATATTAACAATCTCATCAAAATTAATATAGATAATTTTAAAATAAGATGAAGTGTTTTTAAAGTTTTAATTATTAATTTTTTTTTATTGGAGTGTTAAAAAGATAAAAATAATAATTTTAGAACAAAATGAAGCTTTTTATAAATTTTTTTGTTTAATTCAAGTTTTAGGATGGAGTATTTTAAAAATAAAATAAAATAAAATAAAATAAAAATAGTGTAAAAAAAAAAAAAAAAGACCGTAAGAATCAAATTTCTATATAAAATTTGTGAATATGAGAAGGTCATTAAACAACACCATATACAATGCAGAAGGTGTATTAATATACAAATTCACCAACAAAGGCCATACTTGGTCATAGTGAGAGCCTGAGAGGATTATCCCCTTCGTCGGTCATCTATACGTAATTATTCCCTTCGTCGGTCATCTACATTTGAGTTCATAATATTAACGTAAGATCTACCATCGAGCCACCTCAATTTTATTATAATTTTTAAAAACTAGAAAAAAGGAAATATAGGTGGTGGGGTATAGAGGAGAGAAGTAGAATTGTGAATAAATGGAGTCAATTGAATTGAGGCTTCTGTTATGTGAGTGAATTTCAACGTGCCATCCCATCTAGTTTGACAAAAAAAAAAAAAAAAAGACTTCTTACGTTTACTGATTAGGTGGTAGAAATGGATGACCCGTCTCTGTTTTGACTCAAATCTTCCTATGTATAGTAATTTGGACCGGATAAGCCTCAAAACACCGTGCATTAATATAAAGAATGACAATATTTACATCCTTTAAAAACAGTTTGTACATCCTAAATTAATATATTTTTAAAATTTCAATAATATCTTTGACTAAAAAACGCAATAGTTTGTAAATACACCCATAAATTATTTTCTATGATTTATTTGATTGTCACTTATATCATATAATCCTTTCTATTTACTTAAACCCTAACTCCTCTTCTAAATACTAATTTCAAATACAAATTGGAGTTGTTTGCAGGTTGTAGCAGCGGTCGGAATACAATCAGGAATTCAGAAAATCTCATCGGTTCACGATGCAAAAACCCACACTATTATGATAAAGAGGAGATAAAAAATCTATATTGATGTTTCTCTACATTTACCCAGCGTCTGTTTTTTTTTTTTTTTTTTTTTTTTTTTTTAAATTTGTGTGTTACACAGCGGCAACACAGACAAAGCTCAATTCGCTTTGTCTCCTTGTATTGGCTTTCGAGGCACACATATCTGTATGTGTGTTTTTCTGGACATTTAATCTACAGTTGGCTGCAAAGGCAGTTGCCTTATTTTTTATACATTGTATTATCTTCTATTCTTTTTTTCTTTTCTTTTTTTGTAATTTTAATTTACCACTTAGTAAATAAAATTAGATCAAAATCCAATTCATTTCGGTAATTTATGTATTTAAGAGTTATAAATTATTTATTTGATTCAAGAAATAGAATAACAAAATTTTAAATAATAATTGTTTGGATTAATTTTATTCAAATCCACATTCCACACATCAGCATGATGGATTGTATATAGCCATAATGAGATGGAAGCAACTCGCCCATTAAAAATAGCTACTCTCCAAATAACAACCGAAAAAGGGAGTTGACCAAACTCGCCCCATAGCTAACAACGAAGCATCATAAATGAAACGAGATTTGAGTAAATTCTCCATAAAGATGGACCCCATATTGGGCAAACCAATCACCTACAATCCAATGGTTGAGAAATCACGCAGTTAATACAAAGATCTGAAGGA
This sequence comes from Acer saccharum, assembly GCA_030490815.1. Lineage (NCBI taxonomy): Eukaryota > Viridiplantae > Streptophyta > Magnoliopsida > Sapindales > Sapindaceae > Acer > Acer saccharum. The sequence goes on from CM059866.1 coordinate 51,256,350, forward strand.
AAACCTCGCAAGGAATGAAGATCATAGCGCAATAAGTACTCAAGGATTCGATTCACCAAAGATCTCGCCGAGATATGATCCCCCTAGGATCTTGCCCAATAATGTCTCATGTTTGCACAGCAAAGATTAAGGCAACACCCTAACCCCTATATATAAGCACATGCATCAAAACGAGAGAGGCAATATAGTAATACTCAAGGAATTACTTGTAATTGTTGTAACCATATTTCTGCATAGTGAATAACTTTTTCTCTGTTGTTCATAACGTCCATGGTTTTTGAGTCCATTTTTCTCACCCCCCTTGAATAACTTTTTCTCTGGTCTCATTTATATTTCTGCGCTTTTTTATCTCCACTGTTTTCTATTCATTGCATTCAAACATCTATCAGGCGCTGATCTGCATACGTGTCACTGCTGACATCGATTTCCCAGAAATCGATGTCAACAATAATAAAATAGGTGTAGGTGAAGTGTAGTTACAAAAATACAATACAATACAAATAAAGAAAGGATACTTTTACCATTAAATGGGGTTTATTTATAAACTATAGTTTTAAAAAAAAAAATTAATAGAATGTGTTTATGAAAGGGATGTACATACAGTTTTTTTTTATGCGGTCTAAATATCATTGCTCAAATGTGAAACCTATTGTTTTGTGCACCTGAGTGAGATCATTGATTTAATTGGGCCCATTATATTTTGTATATCTCTAATGTCTTATCTAACACAACCCGATCCAAGTGTTGATTGGGTTGGACTTATAAATCAAAACAAATTCAATATTGTATTAAGTATTAACCTTCATTTTAGACTAGAAAGCTAATTAGGTCTGATTTAATTCAATATATGTGTGAGGCTTATACGATATGCCACTGGACCAACAATATCTTCTTGTCATGTTTGATTTGAAATTGACCACAACCTTTCTATTATTCATGCCATGAGTATAATCTTTTGGTGAGAGGCTACAAAATCTCTTAAGTTCAATGGAGCATATAATATACGATTATAATTAGGATTTTCCTTTGTTTATTTCTGAATTATTTCATAAATACTCGTTATTTATTTATCCATAGTGTGACTTGATACAATGAGCATTGTTCTCACTCGATTTATGTTTATTTGTCACATGAGTAATACTAAGCTTTCCAAAAAATATTCTCAAATTCATTCTCAAAAGATATAGTAAGTGAGTTGTCAATATTGTTTATTTTCATTGGAGGTCAAACAAGTTTATTTTTCGTTGAATTTCCAATTTATAAACATGCTCGAAGAGTAACTATATGGCTGATATATATCTTCAGTTTGAGAGACAATTGATTTAATCGTGATCTAGTTGTGTTTTTGCATTGAGATTGTGTTGATGATTATGAATTCATGATTATTCTCCTTGTGACAATACTAATATATAAATTCGAGTCCCCCTCCCCAAAATCTCAAACTATTGTAATATTTCAAAAAAAAAATTAAAATAAATAAAAAAGAAATCAAATCCTACCTCTAGAAAATAAAATAAAAAGGCAACAAATCTTAAATTAGGAAGCAAATCGTAATACTAGGAAGTAAATCTTGAGATTCTCCACGTGTCGCTATGTGACATACGTAGCACGTAACTCCATGAAACTGAAGGTGACAATTGTGCTATACCTTATTTTAACCACAAACGGTAACTTATTAGTTGTTCTCAACGGCTATAAAATTTTCCAGAGAACGAATTGAGCGTTGGATGAAAAAGAGATCTGACGGTCCATAATCAAAGGGAATTCGACCGTTGGAAGTGAAGCGTCAGGTCGACTCCTTATTAGCATACAAAAGCAGACCTTTTTCACTCATTCTTGCATTCCTGTTTGTTTGTGAGAGAGACAGCGGAGGAGAGAGAACCAGAGACTAGAGAGAGAGAGAGAGAGAAGAAGAAGAAGAAGAAATGGCGACAAGACCCATGATTCCTCAACAAGCCAGAGGTATTGTGGTGTTCTTCTCTTCTTTCTTGTTGGTTCTGTATTTGCGTGGTTGGTTTTATTTCTTGTTGGTTTTGATCTCGATGATAATATCCATCTGTCAGATTTAATCGATCTGATGATATTACTAGTAAAAACGATTGAATCTTTTGTTTTCTTGACATGGGTATTTTTTATTTTATTTTTTATGAATCTCTGTTTTTAATATGTATGATGGATGCGTTGTTGTTATAGGAGATGGATTGGTGGTAGGAGGAGGAGTTAAGCAACAGAAGAAAGTAGGAGGAGATGGGAAGAATAGGCGAGCACTTGGGGATATTGGAAATCTTGTCACGGTTCGAGGGGTTGAGGGCAAGGCGACAAAGGCGCCGGCGCCGGCGGTGGCTAACCCCCAGATCAGTCGACCCATCACAAGGAGTTTCTGTGCACAGTTACTAGCCAATGCTCAGGCTGCAGCCGCTGCTGAGAACAATAAGGTTCAAATTCAATTCAAGATTTGTCATCTGATTTCAATAAAAATATCTGATTTTTCTGATTTCTTGGGGTTCGTTTGAATATTTGCAGAAGCAAGTTTGTGTTAATGTGGACAAGGCCTCTGTACTTGTCGATGGGATTCCGGCGGTGGCTAGAAGAGCCAACAAAGCTGTACCAAAAAAAGTGATTGTGAAACCAACAAAGCCTAAGGAAGTGATCGAGATAAGTCCTGATACTACTGAACAAGTCAAGAACAATGTGCCAGACAACAAGAACAAGAACAAGGAAGTGGCACAAATTGCATCCAAGAAGAAACCACAACCCACACTCACTTCTGTACTCACTGCTAGAAGCAAAGTAAAGTTTTTTTCTTTGTTTCTGAATTTTCCTCTTTTTCAATTTTTGTAAGTTATTGGTTGTTTTGTATGTTAAAGTTTGGAGCTTTTTTTGTTTTCTGTTTCTGGGTTTGTTTTGTTTTCTCGCTTTTTCTGTTTGTAGATTTGCCTGATAAATGTTGTCTGATTGCAAACATAGTCTAATTTCATTGATTCCATTACAGGCTTCTTGTGGTGTTCTGGTTAACAAACCAAAGGAGAAGATTGTTGATATTGATGCTGCTGATGCAAATAATGATTTGTCTGGGGCCGAATATGTAGACGACATCTACAAGTTCTACAAGCTAGTTGAGAATGAGAGCAGGCCACACAACTATATGCATTCCCAGATTGAGATTAATGAGAAAATGAGAGCAATTTTGGTGGATTGGTTGGTTGATGTTCATCTAAAGTTTGAACTATCACAAGAGACTTTTTATCTGACCATCAACATAATTGATCGGTTTCTTGCTGTGAAGATTGTGCCCAGAAGAGAATTGCAGTTGGTGGGTATGAGTGCTATGCTTATGGCCTCTAAATATGAAGAAATTTGGGCTCCAGAAGTCAATGACTTGGTCTGCATTGCAGATAGAGTCTATAGTCATGAACAAATACTGACTATGGAGAAAACGATACTGGGGAAACTGGAATGGACATTGACAGTGCCTACGCATTACGTTTTTCTGGTTCGATTCATCAAGGCATCGATTCCTGATAAGGAATTGGAGAGCTTGGTTTATTATCTAGCTGAATTGGGTATGATGAATTATGACACTATAATGTTCTGTCCATCAATGGTTGCTGCCTCAGCAGTCTATGCTGCTCGTTGTACACTCAACAAAACCCCACTTTGGACCGAGACATTGAAGCTTCATACAGGATTCTCTGAAGCACAGCTCATGTAAGTTTAATAATTAAATTTTGGTTCGTGGGGTGTGTTTGATTGATTGTGATTTCAGTGGGGTTATATATTTATTTATGTTTGTTTGTTTTGTGAACAGGGATTGTGCTAAATTGTTGGTGCACTTTCATTCAAAAGTTGGAGAAAGTAAGTTGAAGGTTGTGCACAGAAAATACTCAAATGCTGAGAGAGGATCTGTGGCGCTTCTTCCACCGGCAAAAAGTCTCTTGTCTGATGCTGTGAAGACAGAAGTGTTTAACTCTAGCTAGCTTAGCTAATTGGGATTTATATTTCATTTCTTCTTTTAATTGCTGGTTGTTCTTGTTTAGTACAAGTAGCTAAATTTTTTAATTTCTTAATGAGTGAGGTATTGTTGTGACAATCGGAAAGCAACTTTCTTTCTGTGTTGATTTTAATAGAAAAAAGAGTATTGATGGTTTACCTGCAACTTTGGTTTCTGTAATAAACATGAATACAAAAAGAGTAACATAATCAGTGTGACAGTGATCTAGACAATATGGGGACTTGAAGAAAAATGGTGTTGATCTAGCAAAGGCCTCACCAGTCACCATTTCTTTGCCTGATCTCTCGTTGAAAAGATCTTCTTCTTCAATGAATTTTATACTCAATTCCCTTTTAACTTCAGCGCCCACTAAAAGAAAAGTGAACATGCTTTGCTTTGTACCTAAAAGTTTCAAATGATCCATTCCTACCATGATTTTTGTGGCTGATCAATGCAAGAGAGAGAATTAGAGAGACGAAATTGGTTGGAGATTTAAATATAAAATGAATCCAAAATTAATTACTGGAGTGAGTCATCAGTCATGTCATGTGTGCCAAAAACAAAAACAAACAGGACTGCATGCAGCACACTAGTAAACATTTTCATATACACAATTTCGTTTTGTCATGTGGGGGTATTAACCTGAATAGCGCTCGTTTGGCGCACAGTATAGGATAGGATTATTTTCATGGGATTAGTACTGTGATGTGTTTGATGCTGTATGGGATTGGATTAAAATAATAATTTTATCATATTTTTAATATATTTAATGCACGAATCATGTTCTCCGTTGAATAATATGTTTCCTTTTTTATCATGATTGTCCTGTTTTGTTGTTTTTGTTTTCGAGTCCTATTTCGGTGTACTCTTCTTCTTCTTCGTCCTCCTCTTCATCGTCGACTTCAGTGATGGTGCAGTTGTCCATATACAGGGCGTATTTCCAGTTCTTCAAGGGAATCGCCGGCAAAGAATTTTGTATGATGAAGAATAAACATAGTAAAACGCTCAGGTAATAGATTTTAAGGGTAAAAGTTGGAAAAAGAATAGATGATACAAACTTCATTATTGCTGTTACTTATAATTAACACTATGAGAACCTGATCTGCAAATTATCTGGATCGAACGTAGCTATATTAACAAAATTAATGTTACTCATTTAATAAATGGGTTGTGTCCGGATTGAAAGGCCGATCATGCATGTTCAAATCGAGCAAAATATTATCGCGATCATTGTGAACCCTAGGCATATATGTTATGGCAAGAAAGCTGCAAAAATGAACCAATTAATTAAATGCAGGAAACTCATTACAACAGATGCTTAGGCAAAACAAAAACAATGCCTAAAACAACACAATCTAATTAGTAGAAGCACCAATTACACATACTTCTGTATCGTGGCAAACACACCTATTTCTCACACACACACATACACATTGTTGATTGAGAAAAAAGCTCGGTTAGTTATCATTTACTCCTACACTCGATCCTCTGGTCCAGCCAGTACAACATTGCAATCAAGAGCATGTTTCCGGGCAATCATAATGGCTGCATTCCTTCCTCTTTCTGATTCGAAAGTTAGTACAAAAGAGAGCCCCTTCCTTGCTTGCCAGAACAATGACTTAGCCGCAGCATTACCATCACCTCTAACCCCACATAGCTAAACGTCAAGAAAGTGTAAATGTAAGAAACGCCTGTCTGTTATATACGATTTATATTCAACGAAATGAACTACATAAAAGTATCAATTGATGTCTCAAGCCTAGAGGAAGGACACTATCTGATAAGTTTGAGAAGGTGGTTAAAGCAAAAACTACGAACGAAAAAGAATAAAAGGAATCAAAATGTTTTCGCCACCACATTAGTGTTGAATCAAAATGTTCCTATACCATGGTTTTTCAATTGCATTGTCCTTCTTGGTCACTAACCTATCTTGCAGACTTCATTGAACATAAAATCTATAATCCAGCAAGAAAAAGTACCTGCATTGACGGGTGATAAATTTCTCTCGACTTTGTGATCCATCCTCTACAGAGCTTTATCCTCATCTTTCCCACGTTGAATGCATGAACCGAATTCGATGAATAATCTTGGCCATTCATCTGGGAAATCACCACCTATAAAACAATATAATTCAAAACTTGATTAATGCTCAAATGATCACTCCTGTTTTATTTTTTTGTTTCAAGTAGATGACCATATTTCTCCCTATTGCACCGATAACAATCACAAAGTTGATAACAGTTAGAAGTAAGTAGAAAGGACTAAAGTAACATACATTGAATTCACTACTAGATTTTCGCAAAAGCGTCTCCACATAGCTTCCCAATCCTGCAGCTATAATAGAGATTTGAATTAGTCTTTCTTTACCACTTCTCTAAACAGCTATAAAAATCAAACATGCTTAAAAAAATGTAGGAACTTAAAGAGAACAATCAAAAGAGGAAGATAAAAACTAAAAATCAAAACCAACCAGGATCAATGGGACCAGCAGAGGACAATGCCACTTTTTGACCAACTGAGGTAATTTCAGCCTGTAAAACTCGTCCAACATCAAAGGGTTCTGGAGCATACGCTGATTTATTAGCACCTGACAAAGTGGAAAACAAATTAATTATAAAAATGATCAAATACTCTGGCTAAGATTGGATGGCATGGTAGAGGTGAACATATATAGATATATATATTTGAAAACAATGAAAAAAAAAAAAAACAATAAGCTAATGCCACAGAATCGTTATATTCTCCGAAGTTAATTAACCATGAGATCTAACTTGAACATGGTACTTAAGTCAATACAAGTGAGAAGTTCATGTTATAATAAAAACCTGAGATAAGATCCTTTTGGCTTCCATCAGGTGATACACGATACCACTGAATCAAACATTTTGAAAGCAGTGGAGCAGCATCTGAGCTAGGCCGGAGTTTAAGACATGAACCAAGGGTTTCGGAACCATCAAAGGCATACATGCAAGACTTGTTCTTCTCAGCTCTCTTGCTCATTGCTAGCTGGAAAGAATTATAAAAGAGATAGTATGAGAAAATTGATAAACACATCAACAGTTTTTTTTAACAAAAACAATCATTATTAATTCATAGGATAAAGAAAAAAAAATGTCAAGAAAAGATTATAAATGACACTACAAAAACTATCAATCATAATGAGAAAGCAAGAGATCTTTGAACTAAGTACCAAGTGCCACAATGGATATTGAATTGGTGGCAAAGCTTAATTGGTAATTAGCTTGGCAGAATTTCATGAATGTTACAACCCCGTATATTATTAAGTTTTCTAAAACCGCAAATCTCTATTGAACCATTCAAGAAGTTAACTCCATCTCAGATGGATGCATTTGGGATATTATTTAATACTTAACTGATCACCGATTTTTCTTATCAATAATTAAGAACGAATAAAGACATAGTGGCTTTGTATTATTTAATACAACTATTCTCGGCTTTGTATTTTCATCCTATAAAATTAATTTTACTGTCAGTTCTCTCATCTCTGTTGAACTTAGTTGAGTGTACAATCTACCATCTCCATGAAATAGCCAAATAAAAGTTGTTTAGTTAAATTCATTAAAACTTAATAAATGATATTTACGGAAGTTTAAAAGTTACAAACAATGTGTACAGACCTCTTTTTGAATCCTAACCGACAATATAGCTTTCTCTCTAATCTGACTTCTTAACGCACGAAGCTCATGTTCCATATCCACAACCTGCACACATAATTCATTTTTTATCAATAAAAACAGATAGTTATTTTTACAACTAAATATGGAACACCAAATGGCATAATCAAACAAGTACGTAATTTAGCATGCGAAATATAACTGATTTTCATCAACGACAATAAGATATAAACAGAATCAAATAATAGCTACATTCTAAGCAGGACCCACTTCTAGCATCATAGCTTTTACAATACTGCACCAACTTTTTCCTCATATACCAGGCTGAATTTCAACTCGAATCCGAATCATGATTTTCAAAATTAAGTTCAAATTAATTTTCAAGTAAAACATCATTCTCATGAACCGATGAAATTATTCAAAACAAAACATAAAGGTGGGGAAGTCATATTAATTGAAAATTATTGGTGTGAAACCCCTCTAACAATATGAATGAAGGCATGTCATTCTCATAGCGATGTCAAGTGTTTATGTTCCTTAAACGTATGTGCAATAACAAAATTAAGGAAACGGTATTATTAGTGCACCTTGCTTGGTTGATGCAATCGTTTAATTCTTCTGGCCTCTTGAACCTCCTCTACAAATCCGTCCACGTCCTGCAGTAAGGAAAATCGGGTAGGAAGTAATGAGTATTAATAAATTCCTTATATTTTGTAAATATTGCAGTCTTGATGATAGCATAACGTGCAAATGGAAATGCTATACTAATATGATGCATTGCATAAAGAAATTCACAAAAGAGAATTTGACTACCACGATTGAGAACCTGAGTTTGATTTATAGGAGATTAAAAACTTCTCATTAGGAATAAAAGAATTTTCAGGTCCTGATTTCAACATAAAATAACACTGAAAAAGTTAATGAATTAAAAACGGAGATACCTACAGTTGCCATGTTCTATTTTTTTTATTGAAGACTAGGAGGGTATACATCTAACCAAACGAGAAGTTTTCACAACTCAATCATGTATGATAGAATTTAAAAGACTTGACCTCCAACGAATTGTTTTTAACTCGGTATAGCCTACTCCTTAACTTGGATAATGCAAAATAACATGATGAATGATACAAATATAACACATCTCTATATATGGCCTCGATTTAGTAGATTTATACAAAAATAAATAAGGTGGAAAAAACTCATTGGAACCTGTGTTTTAGACTTTGGTGAACATTTTTCTTCCTCATCAAGGGCCTCTCCAAATCTTTGCACCACTGCCCTAGCACTTTCAATTTCAGCACAAGCAAAAGATTTTTCTTGGTTAACCAACTTTTTAGCATCTTCAGAAGCCTGTAGACAAAAGATCACTCGGTTCAATAAACAAGTACCATTGAGTACAGAACCCAATCATTTAATTGAATAAAAATGGATGATCAAGAAAAAGCTAATAGAGCAGAACATTATACTTTGCTTACTAATGGTAAGGACCAATATAAGAAAACTTCTAATTATAATAGATAAACAGGAAAAACTCAATTAGCAAAAAAATTATATATTGAAGGAAAAGAAAAACAGAAATACCAAAGGCATGAACTTTCAAGAAGAAAGAACTGTATGTATCATGATTTGTGATAACGCAAAAGATGCCTTTGTAGCATCATGCTACATGGAGAACCATTATCATGTTTTATGTGTTCATTAAAACATCAAACGACCATAATTCATCTTTCGTAACATTCAAAGCAACATGTGAAAGTAAATTGTATGGTAGTATCATTCATGTAGCATAAATGAACAAATCTCATGAATCTAAGCTATACAGTTGATTAGCCACAAACTCTGGTTATCATGTACTACAGTAATAGCCCACATTAGCCTATTATTTTGGACAAAATGTTGAAACCAAAACACGAAATTATCAGGACTGCCTAAACAGTTCGAGGGCTGGTGTAGACTATAATCAAATGCATTTTCCCAAAGCATTAAGCTTGTTTAAGTGCCAGATCAGTCAACATACATGAACTCTAAACTGTCATAACAATCCTTCTTAGTCTAGCAATATAAAGTTGACTTACGATAAATCTGGCAGATATAAGGGAAAAAAATAATTGGTTTGTGTGCATGAGTATGTTCCCGGATCTAAAATAACCTGTTTAAGAAAGTTTGCTAGTTTTTTCACTTCAAACTTCTCTTGAATCAGTTCTCCTTCATTTTGGGTCAATTTAACCGCTAGAGCCTCCACCTGCAGGAAAATATTATAAATAGAAACGGTCATCATCGAGGAAAAATAAAGCAGATAAACGTGGGGAATAGTTAAACTTAACAAAAAATAGATAAATAAATAGAACGTTCGGAATTAGAAGACAGAACATTTGTGAATCTATACAAATGCCAAAACCACCCAAGCTATTTTTTGTTCCTCATTTAATACTCAAGATTTACAAAGGTTATGCGATCCATTCATCCCAAAAAGAAAGGGAATTCGATCTACTGTTTAAAATATCAATAGCAAGCATGTCCACAATTGTAATGCAAGCACAATAAGCTGTAGTGATTCCTAAGAGGCCTGGCTCATATCAAGGTTCAAAAAGCGTAACTTAATGAACTCATATCACGTAATAAATGAATACCAACTAACCATAGAAATTGCTTTCTCTACATCTTCCTTGATTCGCCCTGCCATGCGGCCCCTCAACGCTTCTAATGCATCTCTAAGCTTTTTCAAAAGAACATGTCCCTCCAAAGAAGCCACCTCTCGAATCTTTGCCTGAATCCAAGTAAATGAGTACCATTAATTTAATTATCAATTCTGATTGGAAGTTGACAGTCCTTAAAAGTTCAAATAAGAGTGAAAAGGAATTTAAATGTAAAAATAAAGTAACAAGGGGAGATCTGTACAGATAAGCTATTTTTTAAGTTCAGCAAAGGCTATGCACATATTATCATATGCCAAAAAGAAATGTAGTTTAACAGACTTTAAGTGATTGGGACCAGAGCGCGTTGAATGCAAGAAGGAATATTTATAAGTGTAGGTTCGATGAGCAAACGAAACAAAAAAAAAAAAGAAACTCAGAAAACAAAATTGCCTAATGATCAGACCTCATCAGCCAATTTAGCAGCAGCAGCCAAGTTCTTGTCGAATTTACTAGCAAGGTCACGAACAGACAGACGCTTGTGCTGCTCAGACAGCTGGGTAGTCTCCTGTTCAACAACCTCCTTTAAAGATAAACCGCTGCTGTCCTCCTTTGGCTCTTCCAAAATCTGATTATTGGGTCCTAATTTATATTTTGGGAAGCAATTAGAAGCAAAGCTCACATCGGCGGAAACCAGTGGAACTGATTCTATGCTTATATTTTCTTCAATTTCAATTTCAGGACTTATCTTTGTCATTGTTTCAGATCAGAATCTCTGTTCATCAGAAATAAAGACAAACAACAACCTTAGACATCAGACCACCAAAAAAAGTTACAAAAAAAAAAAAAACAAAAGGTCTTAAAGAATCAAGAAAGTAAAATCTAAAGATGCATTGAACATTCACATCCTGATGGTTTACGCTACAAGAAACTTTTTCAAACTAAAACTTAAATGAGAAAATTACACATTCACATTTGCTGTATATTTCAGACCATTTTGTAGCATAAATGCTTCAAATATAATAACAAAAAAAAGTTAATGTTAGAAATGAAAAAGAAAGATGCCAATAGAGACCAAGATTGAAGACAAAACAGGTAGAGGACAACAAACAAGAAGGTCAGATGTACCATTAAATTATGAAGCACCATCACATCACACATGTAATGAAAACAAAAATAGAGTCAGCATCAATTTAAAGGGTTAACACCAAAAATAAGTAGGTGATTTCATTTCACAGATTTTAGTTACCTATCAAGCACCTGGTTAAAGTTTCTATATCAGGATGTCCATTAATCTGCAGATTTTCTTCCCAATTTACCCATTAAAAGTCTCCAGGTATTTTCTGACAATTTCAAATAAATCTAAATTCTAGTACATGATCCTCACAACAAGAAGAAGAAAAAAAAAAAAAAAAAAAAAAAAAAATCAAATCCATCCCATTAATAATCCAAGAAAAATAATTATATGAACTAGCAACAATTTTAATTGGAAATTAAAAAATAAAATAAAAAATGAAAATTAATATCCATAAAGAATGGTCAAGCTATATCAACTTAAGTTTCTGACTCAATTATTTGACTTCAATATCTTAACCATCGGATTAAAGAGCACAAGAGCAAATGGGTGGTTGAGATTTGAAGTCAAAAAATTGAATAAGAAATTTGAGTTAATATAGTCTGACCCGTAAAGAAATCAAGAACAACTGCTATATGAACTAGAATCCCAACTTTCCAAACCACATTAGTGATTTTTTGTTTCAATTTATGGAAATATATATTTATATATTTCTCAATCTACACAAATCCATTTAACAAAGTCATAAAAGTAAATGCCACTATAATTATAATCTATCTATTGCAGTCAAATCAAAAGCAAGAATAAGTGAAGTGAAGAAGAAGAACTCAGTGCTCCAATGACAAGGAAAAAAAAAAACAGAAATCAAAAGAAAACAACACGTAACATTAAAATTGTTATAAAAAGTAAAAGAAACAAAAACAATAGTATGAAAGTATACATTACATTGATGAAACAAGTAGCTAAAAAAAAATGGCAAAAATGTTTGATGAAATTCAACACTTACACGTTAGTATTGAATGAGAGAATCTGGAGCTAGAGCTGAGGCAATGAGATATGGAAATGTTAATAAGCTAAAACAGGTACATGTTGAAAGAAAACAAGAAGAAGAAGAAGAAGAAGAAGAAGAATCAAAAGAGAGAGAAGTTTTGGTGTGGTTTTGGTTTTGGCTTTGGCTTTGGCTTTGGCTTTTTAGAAAAGCAAAAGAAAAAGAAAGACAGAGAGAAAAGGAAAAGCTTTTGTTCCTGACTTGGTTGTCTCAACTCTCAGTGAATGGATTTTACAAACATCATTGTATTGTTTAAAGTGTTTGGTTTGAGAGGCCATTATGGTAAAAACCCAATGATGCCTACTGCTTTACTCTCTTCACGCGCTGGACCCCACCCCCACCAAATTGTGCAACCAACGATGTGTGAGTTGGGACGGTCCGGTCCGGTCCACTGCCTTTTCGATTGGGTCCTTATGTTATGGTTCTTCCTGTCCTTTTCATTACTTTATATAAATTTCTTATATCTCTTTATATTTATATTTATATTTATATTCGTATTTATATAATTATATATAAATAATTGAACAATTAGTAGAAACGGCAGTACACCTCCTTCTCATATTGGTGGTGAGGTGTTCGAGTCTCAACATACCCATTTTACAAACATTTGTGGGGAGTTTTCTTCTCAATTTGTGGAAGTATATATCCGGACCACACTTGTAAATGAAAGGTTGAAAATTGGAGTCGGTAATTTAAATTAAATTTTTAAGTTTATTTCACATGACCCATATGTAAAATTTAGTAAAAATGGCAAATTGCATATTTTGCACTAATATGCCCTAACAAATGGTGAAATTGTATTCATAAGATGAAAATGTATTTATTACACTAACTATCCCTCTAAATCGTTGACTATAAAAATTAATTTCCCTAGTCAACAGTTTAGAGAGGTAGTTAATATAATAAGAGTAATGCTAGACTTCCCCAATTTGTTCTCAAAAAGTTTTTTCTCAAATGATTTTGCCACGTGAGGTGTTAATATCTTATAAATCATGAAATTATATGGTGAGTGATGTGATGTTAACACCCCACATACTACATCATTTGGGAATTTGGTGAAAAAAACTGGGAAGCTAAGTGTTACTCATGTATTTTTGTCTTCCGAGTGCAATTTCACAATTTATTAGGATATATTAGTGCACTTTACCCTTTTATTAATATATTTTTGTAGATATATTTTTAGGAGGAGTTTACTTTTGCTCATCCCCCTTCAAGGGGTGTGAGTAAAAATGGACTCTTTTAGGAGTATATCGAACCCGCTACTATCAATCAATTTATGTGTGTAGGTAGGGTCTACTCAATGCATAGGCAAGTGAGCCAATTGCCTAGGCCTCACTTGCCAAACTCATTTTATTAAAGCCTCGTTTTTATATAAAATATTTATTATTATTATTTAATATCTTCTTTCGGTCCAACTAAATGATAATATTTATTTTTCCAACTAATGTTTTATACATTTTAAATATCATAGTTGGAATAACCAAAAAAAATTAATATGAATCACATCACATTGCAACTATAATAAATAATCACAATATATATATATATATATATATATATATATATATATTATTTTACTTAGAAAATATCTTGAAGTATGGTTTTTTATATTGATTGTTTAAATTAATTTTGAGAAATCAACATTTTAAAAAGATTTTTTAACATTTGAAACAAAGCAAAAATTTGAGAACAATCAGTTTTTTTTTTTTAAGGACATTTTGGTATTTATGACAGTCAAACTTGATCAACAGTTAAATTTAATTAATTTGAACTAATGACAGAGGAAGTGAGTGTCTGTTTTTGAAAGAGTTGTTTTCTACATATAAAAGGGTAAACTTGATAGATGTTTGATGTCTTATTTTTTTCAGGGTGTTTGGTGTTATTTACTCTCGAAATAAACAATATTTTGTTTTGGGTTTCAATATATCAAATCATTAAATGACATCAAATGACAATTTCCATTAATGTCTTTGATTTTATAGTTTACTCCAAGGGTGGGGGCTATATTAGTTTACATTGTCTACTTTATTTTATGACTTCACTATTCAACATATATTTATTTTTAGGGTTAACAGCACTAGTGTCCCCTGAACTATTAGTGAATTTGCAAGTTGCCCCCTCATCTTTTTTTTCTGGATAATTTACCTCCTGAACTCTTTTTATTTGGCAAAACAGTTATGTCCATTGCCCTTGAACGCATGTTTCAGGAGGCATCTATATTCATGTATTGTATTTTAAAAAATATATATATGTTTGGAATTAACTAATTAGTAATATATTATAAGAATTTCATTTGAAAACCCATCAGTCAAAACTTTAATATATTTCAATTCAATAAAGTTCATTAATATTTAAAATATATATATAGTTTGAAGAACAAAACAGATAAAAAATTGATACTAATCGACATTGTTGATTATTGACTATTGAGGTTGAGGTTAATCATGAATGTAATGGTTTTTCATGGAGCATTGGTTCAGACTTCAGACTTCAAATATATGAACAGGGGCGTGGAGGGGTGCGAGTGGGAATGGGTTTTGGCGCGGTCTGCGGGATGTTTGGTCTTAAAATAAACCCCTTTTTATGTAGGTAATTACGAAAATGACATTGAGAGTTGGTAAGAGCGTCTCCCACCCATTCCCTATCAATTTGAGTTGGTAATATTTTATCACTAACTTATAATTATCAATTTGTAATAAGAGATTGTTCAAATGATAAAGTGTGGTAAAGTATGGCAAATAAAAATTATTAATTATTATTCAATATTGGACTTATTTTAAAGATCTAGATGAAACATATAGTATAATTTTTATGTTAATAAAATATATAAATTAAATTTTATTATACATTAATTGAATTTAATGAAAAAGTTAAAAGGATATAATTGGAATAAAAAAAAGTTAAAAAGTGGTTTTAGAGGATGGGAAATAATTCTCTAAATTTAGAGAACGGAGTGGAGGTTCTCTAAATATTTTCTTGGAGACAACAATTTAGAGGATGGGTGGGAGATGCTCTAATGACTCTACTTATAGAGAACCTCGTTTGTTTTTTATACCACCTGCGGTCAGGACTCAGGAGTTTTTGCTCAATTTTTTTTTTTTTTGGGTGAATTAATTTAAGATAAAATAAATTTAATTTAAACTTTAAATAAAAAAATAAAAATAAAAAAGAGGCTAAACATACTTGCGGTGCAGCGATTCTTTTTTTTGAATTACAATTACAAGTGTAGACGGGACCCGGTGATATTAGACTCTACAAGTACGGCCCTGAATACTACTCCCACTATCGGGGAGAGGGTACAAATAGATTACAACTCTCACAACTGGAAAGAGGGTTGCTCCCACTAAATCGGGAGAGGGCTCCACATACTTTGGAATTTAAAGGCCAAATATGGAACAAATATGTACATACCAAAGCTTGAACCTTAGTGGTGGAACCTCCCTTGGAGACTCCAGCTACCAAGGTAAGAGACCATTGGTTACGGTGCTGCGATTCAAACACGGAATATTGACGACGATCAGTGCATAGTGGAGTAGAGTAGGGCAGACTTTTTGGCATGAAAAAATTGAGTACTATTTTTAGAGTAACAAAACCAGAACAATAGTAAAGTATACAATAAATATTAATATTTGAGATGGGCCAATGGGCCCATCGGAGAGAAGAGCATCATGCATGGAGATTTGGAACATAGCTGTCTCTGTCTCAATTTTTAGCTTTCCTAACTTTTTCAACTTTAATATTTCTTACCCAATTGTTTGTCACGTACATCTATCAAACTATTTTTCTATTAATTATATTTGTTATATCATATATGTACATGATTTTCACATATTTAAGTGAATTATATATATATGGTGTGGATCCGAACTTAAGACGTTACTAAACTGAACGAGTGTCATTTATCATAAACCATATTGGTCGGTCATTCATATCACATTTCATTAACCCAACTCAACGTAACCCGACTAATTATAATTTGACTATATATGTTTTGTAATCCTCATCGGTCTTCAAATCAAATTATTGATGGTAATTAAAGCCGTTTGGTTAGAGTGAGTGATTGATAATTAACTTGAGTTGCTAGGTTTGAGGTTGCTTTTATATTAAGATGTGTAAATGAGGATATTTTTGTTAAGAAAACGTTTTCAATAGAAATTATGTATTATTAATTAATTTTATTATATAACAACATTTACAATTGTTGTATAGAAAAGAATATTAGGTAACAAAAGCTCATAATTAAATATATCCAAGAAACAGTACGTAGAATCGAAGGAGAAATAAAAAGGTTGAAAAGTAGAGTTGGATTTTAATTATTATATATATGTTGAGAGGCTCCACACTCCACTCCACTCCACCATACACTAAAAAGGTCATGAAACAAAAAAAATATATACATAAAAATGATAGCTAGTGGTGTTTCTGTAAATTTCTTAAACAAGTAATAATCATGATCACTCTTAACTCTTAAGTACTACCCAACTGGAACATTATGGTTTTTTTTTTTTTTTTTTTTTTAATGACTTTAGACCAACTTATTTTATATAATACATGTAAAATAAAAAAAATAAAAAAAATCAGTGTTTTTAAAAATAAAAAAAAATGAAATGACGAGATGATGTTGACACGATGATTTGTCCCTCACACTGATACTATTGAGATTGTGAGAGTAGTGTCTCTATCTCTAAATCTCGAATTAATTATGATAGTTTTAAAAAAATGAAACATTTTAATTCTCACATAGGTTTAAGTATATTATTTAAGTCGCACATCACCTCTTAGCAGAGCTGATAGTACACCTCCCTTCCACATATATGGTGAAGAGTTCAAATCTCACCATGCGCATTTTACAAGCATGTGTGGGGAGTTTTCTTCCCGGGTTGTGAGAGTAGTTATCTCCGGTTATGGGAGTAGATATCCGGGTTGCACATGAATTGTTTGATATCGGCAGATCCCGGCAGTCCTATTATAATAGTTCTTGTAATACTTTAAAAAAAAAAAAAAAGGTGCATTATTTAATTCATATTTAAAGAGATAACAAGTAAATATGTACTTTACATTTTTAGTTGATTTTATGATTGATTTTTATAGCATGTTTGGGGATAATTTATGTATTGGCTTTTAAGTTTTAACGGTAGAAAAAAATAAATAAAATTTTGAGTTTTTCACTTATTTTTAAATAGTGTAAAAGAACTTTTGTTTTATTATAAATATTGTACGTATAGAATTTTAGTTTTATTATTTACTAATAATAAATATAAATATTAAAAAAATCTTTAAAAGAATAAATAATTTAAAGTGATAATTGATAATGAGGCGTGAATTCTAGAACACAAGATAATTTAAATTTTATAGTAATAAAAAAAGTTTGTTGTTGGATTTTAACTAAAAAAAGGTTTGTTGTTGGGATTAATGGAGGAGTGGGGGCGGGGGGATAAGGTATCTCGTTGAAATGATGTTTTATATTAAAATTAAATTAATTGATTAAAAAAAAAAAGGATAATTGAGTTGTAGGGATTGTTTGAAGTTGAAGAATTAATTAATTAAAAAGAAAAATGAAAAAAAAGTGGGTGGGGTGCAATGGGTTGGTGACTTTGGAGAAACTTAATTGTCTCTAATCATTGTCAAACACTATTAAGCCCTTTAATATGATTAAAGTCTACCAAATTAATATATCGCCTAGGAATCCCATGATTTATCACTTGTGCATTGCCACTCCCTCAAATTAATCCGCTAATTTTTGGATTATCCCACCTCAAAAAGATAAATGTAAATGGCACGACGTTACCTTTTAGTATAGGTGACAGAGCATACACCTCCTCTTCCACGTTAATGTTTAGGGTTTCGAATCCCACCACATGTATTTTACAAGTATATATAAGAGTTTTATTCCCAGTGTTATGAGAATAGATAGATATTCAGACCATATGTACATATATTGTTTAATTTCAATAAATTCTGAGAGACTCTTAACCCGATCATTTAGTATGAAGTTAATGTAATCCTTCTTGTGATACTTCAAAAAAAAAAAAGGGTTTAGAAATAAAATCCAAAGGGAAAGACAATCCAATGGAATGCTTTTAAGTCATTGGTTGTCTACAAGTCTTTATCATTTTTATCTTTCTCTTTTGATTGGTCTTGAAAGCAATTATACCGTTTAATCTCGACAAATTCTGAGAGACTCTTAACCCGATTATTTAGTATGAAGTTAATGTAATCCTTCTTGTGATACTTTAAGAAAAGAAAAAAAAAAAAAAAAAAAAAATAGGGTTTAGAAATAAAATCGAAAGGGAAAGACAATCCAATGGAATGCTTTCAAGTCCTTGGTTGTCTACAAGTCTTTATCTTTTTATCTTTCTCTTTTGATTGGTCTTGAAAGCAATTATTAAGGTGGGGAGTGAGTTGGGGTGTAATGTAACTTTTTCTTATTGAGAGTTGAGAGGAAGAAGAAAGAAAACTTTTTTTTTTTTGGTTTGTCAATTGTCATGGTTTCATGGGTCATGACAAATGCAACTTAAAGCAGAGAGGCACATGGGTAGGGCACCCAGCGAATCCAAAGCTGCTTCTTGCGTTAGTCCCAACGTTACAACGTACGTTTTTAACATGCTTGATGCTGATGCTGATAGCTACCACCATCACCATACACATTGCCTCTCATGTTGTTCTTCTCTTTCGGGTCAATTACCTTTTTATTTTGATTAATTTTACTTGCCTCCTCTGGCTATGTAATTTTTTTTATAAAAAAAAAATCAACACTGGATCAGAGGTCTATCGAGATCTAACGAGATTGGACTCTACAAGTACAGTTCTATTAATGTGACTCTGGGTTCTAAAGTTAGGTATGTGACATGCATAAATTGATACACATCACAACATGCGACATAATTGTAAACGTAACCAATAAAATTTTATTTAGATTTTAGAATATATATATATATATATATTTGCTTTGTCTATAGAGTCTTATAGGGGATCAAGATGCATTCAGTAATTTTTATTTAAATCATATTACGTGGCATGAAGGTAAATATAAATAACTACATATATTACATGGCGTTATCTGAATAAAAGATGCACGATAAATATCACATATTGCATTATTTGATCAAATGACTATACATTTCCCTTTTCACTTATGTGACAAGAGTTTAAGTCGCACTTTTGTTCATTGAATTAATGTAAAAATGTAGGAAGACCTTTTTCCTATAGTAAAGTTGTATTCTAGACCAATTCTATAGTGATTGGTCTCGCCATGTCTCGTTAGCCTATGCCATCCGAAATTCTAGAGACTAGGGTTTTGGTGAATAATTCGATGATACTTGTCATTCTCAGCTTCTTCTCATGTGGGTGGGTTGGAGTTAAAATGAACCGTTTCAATACTATATTATATATTTTTTTTCAAATTCGAATGTACTGACTTTACGAAAATTCAATTTAGTTAGATTTTAAATATTATTCTTGAGTAATAACTTAATAATTTAAGGTTTTTTCGATGAGATGGGGTTGGTTAAGTTGTGGGTTCGAATCCCTCTCCCTAAAAAACCATGAATTTATGTAATACTTAAAAATAAATAATCATCTAACTGTTACTAGTATTTGTATATTTGTATCATAACACGTATGATCTTTTTTTTCATCTCATTTTTACCTTAATTTTTTTTAGCTCCAACATCCAACCTTATATTGTCCATGAAAAAATAATAAAATTATTTTTTAGAAGAGAATCTAAATATGATTATTATATTTATTTATTTATTTGTTGCTAAAATTGGACTAACTTAAAGGGAAAAAGAATCACAAGCGATCATATGCTGAAAAACTCCTAGGCAGTATCCATATATATAAATGAGAAAAGAAAATAATAAAGAATAACAAAGATCGAAAAAGCACAAACCAAGGGAAACAACCCTAATCAAAACAGTGACATGTAGCTAGCCACACCAAGCAGAAAATGAAAACATTAGGAAACCGAAAAGACTCTCGACCCATGAAGTCATTGCCAACTAGCAAATAGCAAAAAGACGGGGTTGAGAACTACCAAGTATCAATCTCCAACCCCAAAGCATGCTTAGAAAGAGCGTCTGCAACCTGATTGCCCTCCATAAAAATATAAGACACCTGAAACTCCATTTGCGAAATCTGATAGATACATCGCTGTCAAACCTGTCGAACCCGCCAAGGAACCTACTCAGAGTGAGAATAAAGCAGTTGAACCGCATAAGAGGAGTCACTCTCAAGCTAGATTTGATGCCACCCGTACTTCCAATTGTATTAATGGCCATCGACGCCGCAAGAAGCTCAGCCTCAAACACAAACACCTAACCAAGAGGGACAACAAAATAACCCTGAGGGTAGAAGCGACATAAGTAAAAACCACCATAGGCTCAACAATACAAACCAAAAAAGGATGATGCAAACAACATAAATCTTTGAGAACACGCCTCGTAGACCCGTTCTAGATACCATGACAATTCTAGTAAAGGACACTAATAATCGGAAACAGAAGGTGGAGCTCGGAATCCAGACTTATAAGAATCCAACATATGAGTAACCATTATGGTTCTCTAAGAGATAGTACTAGCCTCAAGCTCTCCAGTGTCAACACAGCTGGCCTAGGAAGAATTTGCGATAAAATGGAGCTCAGCCTGGGAATTTGATAACGGAAGCTGAAATCCCTGTGACGGAATAACCAAAACCGCAACCAAAGGAGAAACGTGAGAATGCCCAGATCCATCCCCTAAAACCCTTTGATCAACCCTTGCAACCGGAACCGAAGACCTAAATGAGAAGAATTCTTCAATAAAACCGCGAAAACAATAGCTTAAGCCAAAGAGACCACCGGAGAAACACGTTCCTTTCCAACCCTTGACTTTTGCACATTCACTATGGAAGACACAACAACCAAACCAACTGAAGCCTCAAGAACCAAGTGAGGAACACCTGAAGAAGAGCTTGAACCCATAACGGTACCATTTCCCACCATGGAAGAATCCACCGTAGCATCAAGAACCGAAGTAGCACTAACTTGCCCAACTTGCTGCGACTGAATCCATCAGGGAGACCAAATTGGAAGCAATAACCAACGTAGTAGGAGCCGCTAACAAAGACAAACCTGAAAAGACAACTAAGCATGCCGAAGAAATCAAGCTCAAATCTAGGTCAGAACATGCCGAGGAATGAACCAACACTGAATCCGAAGCCTATATATCTTGATGAATAGCGGCAAACACATTAGAGATCTAGACTTCCGTCTAAGATAAAGAAACTGGGTGAAAAACCATTTTAGAAGCACAACTGAGGGGAACCTGAAACCCCTCATCAAAAGCGATTGTAGTAGGACCATCTCCAGCCAAAACAGGCTTAGATGTTAAAAAAATTGATACAAAATATAATATATTAATTTGTACAATCAATTTTTTTTTTTTTATTAATTGATTTTTTTGTTGTTAATAAATATATTTTTTATTTGATAATAAATGATTTTTTGTTTTGTTTTGTTTTTTTAATATATATATATATATATATATATATATAGAAGGTGCCGATATTGCCAACCACAAAACTAATTAGTACACCCATATTTTATTAAAAAAATTAATTACAAAAATATCCCGATAGAAGTTTACTAATACGGACAAATTAGTTTATTTAAAAATAAACCAAATACTATGTATACTCATTAATTACAACTATATCTTCAACTATATCTCTTTATTTTTTTAAAAAAAAAGGTATGATAAATCCTAATTAAACTCTAATTTTATTTCAAATGTCAAACTTTCTCATCATCATATAATTATCATATAACAAAGTAATGGAAAAAGAATTTCCAGAGAACTCCAATCCGATCATACAGAGGTATGTATTATTTTACTCTTTTTTTTTGGTCTTTCTTTTATGTCTACTTATAAAATCTATCAATAAACAATTTTTTTTTTTTTTTAAGATAGCTGTAGATATAAATGAGGTTTTTTTTTTTTTTTTTTTTTTTTTTTAATAGCTATATATATATATATATAAATACAATTTTTCTATTATCAGTTCAAACTGACAAAAGATATATCAGTTCCTTGTATGTGGGCCATTGGATTTAAATACTTTGACTTTGCTGCATACACCTGTCAAAGCATCTTTTAAATCCAATGGCCCACATGCAAGGAATTGATATATCTTTTATCAGTTCGAACTGATAATAGAAAGACTATATATATATATATATATATATATATATATATTTATGAGAATTTCAAATTGAAAATCTCTTGACCCTATATAGAATCCAGTTCTACATCTTCCCTTTCGTAAGGCTCCTACATTTCCAAAAATAAATTGAAACATCATTAAAAGAGGATTTGATTCGAAAAATAATATGATTATTTTAATTTTTTTAATAAGTAAAACCGCTATGTTAGATAAAGGTTAACAAATGGAAAAAATCTTATATGGGATGGTCTCATCGCCAGGTGGTGTGGTGAGACCGTCAATCATGTTGTCTATTTTGTATTGGAAATGTAAAAGTAAAATTTAAAATATTAAAGTTTAAAAAAATTAGACAACTTGATTAGACGGTCTCACCACCCCATATAAGATTTTCTTCGACTAATGATCGGCGGAGGTGTTATAATACTTGAGAGTCTAAGTTGAATATGATGTCATTAACTTTTAAGTGTGGGATCCCACACCAATTCTACAATGTCGTTGAATTGAATCACGCACTTCTACAATGTTATGCAATATGTTTATCAATATTGTGGAATCGAATAGAAGGATAAAAATGTGTAAAATCCATTGCTTGACAATTTTTGTGTGTGTATAATTGTATATACACACACAACCGGTGAAGGCAAGACCTCCTCCATTCACGGTTGAGAGAGAGAGGCTATACCTCCATAAAAAATAAAAAAATAAACTCATATTTTCGTGTCTTTACGAAATTTTAGGGATCGCATGCACCAAAAAAAAAAAAAAAAAAAAAAAAAAAAAAAACTCATATTTTGAAAAATTGTAACTAAAGTGCGGAACAAATTGTATAGTTTTTTTTTTTTTTTTTTTTTTTTTTTTTTGTCTTATATACGGAGAAATAGTTTAAAATATTATTAAAAAAAAAAAAAGTGTTAGTAATAAATAAATATTGAACTAAATTTGTCTCATAAGTCATAGCAAGCAATACTTGTAATAATAAAAATGTTGATTTAAAGAGTGTTGATGAAGACGCATTGACATCTAAAGTGCCGTTAATTAAGCAATGAATTTGGGTACTCACAGTCACGGAGTCATAGTTTTCTTATTCAATGGCCCATTCCACCTTCACAGTATATATATATTTTTATCATTATTATCTTCAATTATATATCATATCCTTTTCTTATCTCTCCGACTCTCCGGCCTGAACCCCATTTCTTTTTTATTACCATTAGTTGTTTCAAAGAGATGAGGACTGAGTACAGCTAATTAGATGTGTTTTAGGAGACTTATAATTAAAAAAGACAGAATAAGAAGCAATTTTCAATGAATATTTCGTTGGTGTATTGGCAAAAATAAATAAAGCTTTATTATAGCTAAACTGTTTAGAAACTCAAGTTATAGATAATACTTGAATGATTTAAAGGTCAAGTTCTTAATTAGTATTGACAATTGAAAGCCAATTTCCTTTGATTAGTCCTTGTGCTTGGTTCACCAAATCACCAATTTCCTTGGTGAATATCCTTAATTGGTAAACACAGATTGATTAGTGATGTGTAAAGAGATAACCATAAATTAATAATTTACTATAAAGGTATATATAGGCTTGGCTATGCTGTTTTCTTCAAATATGATTTTTTTTTTTTTTTAATAAATCTGACACCAATTGGGTCAAGGGACAAAGATCTGTCAGGATCTAACGAGATTAATCGATACAAGTACAATTCGAAATACAACTCCCATTACATGAGAATAAGTCTCCCTACACTCTGCGATTTACTATAATTACCAGTTAGAATGATCATACCATCCTTTAATTTATTACAAGTATATGTTTTCTAAGTAAAACTCACAGGGTAGATTTCAAATAACAAAGCCATATTGGTTGGACATTTCACCTTGACTTATGTGATAGAGGCTCAAGTTCCATGTTTTCTCATTAAATCACAAAGTGTGACAAGACCCCTTCTCTTGTATTGAGAATTGTATTCCAAACTGTTATCGTAGCGATTCATCTCATTAAGTACCGGTATATTTTTGGCTAAATCACAGTCAGATTTCACCCAAAAAAAAAAATAATAATAATAATAACTCAAATCGATTTGGTTAGATGTTGAATTGATGCAATTAAAAGATATGTATCATATGGAAAAAGAGTATGTATCTATTTGGATTTTGGAGAAATGGACGAAATCAATTGGGACACTCTCTCTCGTATGGGCCAGGCCCATCATCTGTAACTGGGTATTATTAATTGAACCGTGGTAATCCATTCAAAGTCCAAATCAACCAGAAAATTTAGATGAGTTGAAACTTAATTATTAATTGAACCATGGTAAAACCTATCACACTTGCACCACGAGGTTACGGGCTCGAGTATTCCCTCCTCCCCAAAAATCTTGAATTTATGTAATTATGAAATGTAGTTGATCAGATCTACAATTAATTATACTGTCGAAGTGGGCACTGACAACCTGTAAAATAAGAGAAGAAACACAGTGATGGTCGAACTACAAAAGGGGGGTTTTCCCTTTGGAGGTCTCTCCGATGCTCAAGTCAGAATTAGTTCAATAAGTAAAACGAAGAGTATTGAATAACAAACCGTTTTGTTCGATATAGATGGGTCAACACTGGGTGTCGATATCTACTTGTTGGTACATAGGTGGTTCTTTGGGTTGTCGTGGATCGAACGATGGTTGAGTCGAAATTGGATATCGACCAGTTTGATAGGTCGATGCCCTGGTGAATTCCTTCGTTCGAAGTGGGTCGATCATAGGTTGTATCGATCTTCTTTTGAGGACAACTAGATCGACCTCTATTAGATGGTGGATCAACAATTAATGCAGGGGAG
Organism: Acer saccharum; assembly: GCA_030490815.1. Lineage (NCBI taxonomy): Eukaryota > Viridiplantae > Streptophyta > Magnoliopsida > Sapindales > Sapindaceae > Acer > Acer saccharum. The sequence continues at coordinate 51,281,765 of CM059866.1, forward strand.
ACAACCGCTATAAATATAAATAGTATTACAGAGCCAAGTTGAGAGAAAATAGAGAGAAGAGAGATAGAGCTTTCGCGTATCAGTTCTCAAAAAACCAACCCTTTTCTCTTAGAGGGGGTCTCATATTTATAGTGGAGATCAAGAGTTTTCAACGTTTGGCCTCTTTAAGTGAGGGCGTGGATCACGAGTAAAATTTAAAATATTAAAGTTTTAAGAAATTAGACAACTTGATTAGACGGTCTCACCACCTAACAATGAGACCGTCCTACATAAGATTATCTCTAACAAATGATTGGCGAAGGTGTTATAATACTTAAGAGTCTAAGTTGAATATGATGTCATTAACTTTTAAGTGTGAGATCCCACACCAATTCTTCAATATCGTTGAATCGAATTACGCACTTCTACAATGTTATGCAATATGTTTATCAATATTGTGGAATCAAATAGTAGGATAAAAATGTGTGAAATCCATTGCTTGATAATTTTTGTGTGTGTATAATTGTATATACACACACAACTGGTGAAGACAAGAACTCCCCCATTCACGGTTGAGAGAGAGGCTATACCTCCATAAAAAGAATTTAGATCCTCTACTGATCTGATCTTTTTCCTGACCTCATCTAATCTCACGACACATAAGCAATGCAATGAATGTATAGTTAAAATGTGATTGGTTTTCACAACCACTTTAACAACAACTAATCACATGCTTTAAAAAAGTCGGGAAAAATATCAGATCAGTAAAGGATCCAAATTCACATAAAAATAAAAATAAAAATAAAAAATAAAAAATAAAAACTCATATTTTTGTGTCTTTACGAAATTTTAGGGATCGCATGCACCAAGACCAAAAAAAAAAAAAAAAAAAAACCTCATATTTTGAAAAATTGTCACTAAACCACTTTGGTATCGCGATATTGGTTTTACCTATTTTGTGGTGCTGAGAAGATAATGTAACAAGAAACAAACTAGATAGGTTTACTTCAAGGGAATCCTGAACCTCCAATTTAACTCTACTGAGTTGATTCAATTAGACTGGATTAATCTGAAGCTGAAATCTTGGTGATTTTTTATACTACTGCAACTTGAAGGCAGCAAGAAGTAAGCTTAAATTTGATGCAGTAGAAAACTTAAAATTTGATGCCTTTATTTGCAAGCCTCTTTTGATTCTCATTGTTTGCACCCTCAAAGTTACCATAGTATCAAAGGAGATTTTTGGTGTGTACCCTGTTGACTTGTTTGTACAATCGTCGAGATCCAATTCTGTATCATTTTCACCTACACCTGCAACAACTGCAATTTTGTTTTGCTAAATCAACTTTTGCTGACCAAACATGAAAAAACGCAGCTTCTACTCGATCTTCTCCAAGCATTGCTCCAGATCTGTTGCCATTGTCTGGCTCTAATACCTCTTGATACGAACCCATTGGGTAGAATTTATTCTTAAAAAACGGCTTGTAAGGAGAGGGTTCTCAATGAGTTATATACCATTGACTAATCACATACTTAGTCAATGTAGGATCCTAATGTTCCACCACGCTTCCGTAGCTGTCGTCCATGGTGGCAAATATTTCCCAGCTGGGTGACTTCATGGACCCGCTCTCTCGGTAGAAGCACTCCCCGAACAATTTGTATAGTTTTTTTTTTTTTTTTTTCTTGTCTTATATACGGAGAAATAGTTAAAAAGATTATTAAAAAAGTGTTAGTAATAAATAAATATTGAACTAAATTTGTCTCATAAGTCATAGCAAGCAATAGTTATAATAAGACACATGGTCTCTTGCCATAGTGGTGGGCCTTCTTTTGGGAACCCCCCACCACCAAGGTTCAAGACCTAGTGTGTGTATAGAATTATACAAATTTTCCTTGGCCCATTTAAAAACATGGGTGTTGTCCCACTTTGTGTGGGTGGTTGTCCCTCTTTCGTGTGGGTTCTCTTTCCCCGTCCGTGGGAGCTTCAGTCTGGGTTGCGCTTGGAAGTCGATTCTCGATGGGTCCCAGTTGTTGTTGTTATCATGTAATTATGTAATCATATTCTGGATCCATGTTCCAGTTATTGTAATCATGTTGTTGTATTCCAATAAAAAAAAAAAAAAATAGTTATAATAAAAATGTTGATTTAAAGAGTGTGAGTGACGCATTGACATCTAAAGTGCCGTTAATTAAGCAATGAATTTGGGCACTCACGGTCACGGCGTCATAGTTTTCTTATTCAATGGCCCATTCCACCTTCACAAACACTAAAATGTCTTTATTAATTTCTCACTTGTCTTTTTTTTTTTTTTTTTTGGTATCATTATTATCTTCAATTATATATCATATCCCTTTCTTATCTCTCCGGCCTGAACTAATTTCTTTTTATTATCATTAGTTTTTTCAAAGAGATGAGGACTGAGTACAGCTAATTAGCTGTGTTTTGGGAGACTTAATTAAAAAATACAGAATAAGAAGCAATTTTCAACGAATATTTCATTGGTGTATTGACAAAAAGAAAAGAAAAGAAAAGAAAAAAAAGCTTTATTATAGCTACTCTGTTTAGAAACTCAAGTTATAGATAATACTTGAATGATTTAAAGGTCAAGTTCTTAATTAGTATTGACAATTGAAAGCCAATTTCCTTTGACTAGTCCTTGTGCTTGGTTCACCAAATCACCAATTTCCTTGGTCAATATCCTTAATTGGTAAACACAGATTGATTAGTGATGTTTAAAGAGATAACCATAAATTAATAATTTACTAAAAAGTATATATAGGTTTGGCTATGCTGTGTTCTTAAAATATGATTTATTTATTTATTTTTCATAAATCTAACACCAATTGGGTCGGGGAATAAAGATCTGTCGGGATCTAATAAGATTAATCGCTACAAATATAACTCAGAATACAACTCTCATTATATGGGAATAAGTCTCCCTACACTCTACGATTTACTTTAATTTGTAGTTAGAATGATCATACCATCCTTTAATTTATTACAAGTATATGTTTTCTAAGTAAAACTCATAGGGTAGATTTCAAATAACATATCGGTATTGGTTGGACATTTCACCTTCACTTATGTGATAGAGGCTCAAGTTCCATATTTTCTCATTAAATCACAAAGTGTGACGAGACCCTTCCTCTTGTTGTGAGAATTGTATTCCAAACTGTTATCGTAGCGATTCATCTCATTAAATACCGGCATATTTTTGGCTAAATCACAGTCAGATTTCAACCAAAAAAAAAAAAAAACTCAAATCAATTTGATTAGTTGTTGAATTGAGGCAATTAAATGATATGTATCTACTTATTTGGAATTTGGAGAAATGGATGAAATCAGTTGCGACACTCTCTCTCGTATGGGCCAGGCCCATCATCTGTAACCGGGTATAGGCATGGGTTGGGTTTCTATGCTAATCCATTCAAGGTCCAAATCAACCAGAAAATTTTAATGGGTTGAAACATTTATTTATTTATTTATTTTTATTTTTTTTGAAAAGAGATTCAATAAAAGAAGGCAAAGGTTACATAGAACTCAGGCAATCACCCAAGACCAGACTCTCCACTGAAAGGGGACAATCTTCCAACTAGACAAACTCACCCAAATGGCCAAGAGCTAACTTAACAAGACAATGGGCAACCTTATTAGCTAATCTAGGAATAAAAACAACTGAAAAAAAAAAATTAGAGGAATCTAAGACAGAGTTAATACAGTAATGGGTTGAAACTTAATTATTAATTATTAATTGAACCGGTTCTTTAATCTTTTTGACGATGAAAGAGTGACGATATTTGCAATCATTTAAAATTGTACATGCACCACAAATTAGTATATTTTTCAAAGTTTCAATATTATCCTTAATTTAGCTTCAAATAAATATATTATCCTTAATTTAAATTATTAAAATAATTTTAAATACATATCATATGTCATATTAATACAACATTTAATATTTTGAGTATAAAAATATATAAATTTTTAAAAAAAATATAACATGTTTTTATTATGAATTATAATGTAAACTATTTATTACTTACAAACTCAAATAGTAATTATTAAAATTAAACATATCAAGTAACTAAACTAAAAATTAAAGTGTGTAATAGAGGAGATTGAAAGCTGATCCCTCCTCTCAGATTAGGCCTACACTTCCATACCAAAATCAAGTACGGTACCAACATATGAGCTTATGTTCGCGATGAATAATTTAATATTATAAATTAGTAAATATTATATATATAGTTTTTCTATTACCAGTTCGAACTGACAAAAGATATATCAGTTCCTTGCATATGGATCATTGAATTTAAAAAATGCTTTGACAAGTGCATGCAGCCAAGTTAAAGTATTTAAATCCAATAACCCACATGTAAGGAACTGATATATCTTTTGTCAGTTCGAACTGATAATAGAAAAATTATATATATATATATATATATATATATATGTATATATACTATTTAATTTCTTTTTGGGGCATTAATTCTAATCTGGTTCCTACATGTGTGGGTGAAACTAACTTGACCTCTAGATGGCCTACTCAACCGTCTTTGATGAAGCTAAACTAACACTCAACTTTCAATTTACATTCCTTCCAAAAAAAAAAAAAAAAACCTAACACTCAACTTTCAATTTACATTCCTTCAAAAAAACAAAAAAAAACAAAAAAAAAAAAAAAAAAAAAAAAAACTTTCAATTTACATCATTTCAAAATGTGTTTTGGATACAATATATTATACAAATACTCTATTACGATCATGTTTTTATGAAAATAAAAATAGTTTGTTTTTAATTTAAATTTGAATAAGTTGTTAGCTGATAAGATTTTTATCCTATTTAATCTCTATTGTTATTATTTGAATTTCATGTATGTGTTCTATAAATAGGACTTGCTATCAATGAATGAACGTATGAGTTAAAATCTATCAAATATGTGTTAGTATTTTTAACATTTTGGAAGGTCCTGGTTTCCCTTGAAACAAACAAACATTTTATTTTTGGTTATCAAATTGTGCTCATATCATTTGGTATCAGAACCGATTATGAAGCACTTCCGATAGGTTCGTGTCGAACTACCGTTTTGCTATCTAGAGCAATGAATTTGGTGATTAAGAGCTTGTTTGGTTGGGCTTTTGAAAAACCTTTATTGTTAAAAGATCTACTTGTAGTAGATCTACTAGAAATAAAGTTTTTTTTAAAAAAAATCATAGATGTTTGGTTGGTAGACTTTTTTTTAGAGAAGCACATCCTCATGAGCTTTTGCCCAGTAGAGGTTTAAACTCTACTAGCCTCCATTCAATTTAAAATAGACAATCTCAAAAGCCCAACCAAACAACTCTAAAAAACTCAAATAAACGTTGGTAGACATTTTGAGCCAGTAGAAAGCTCAACCAAACAAGCACTAAGATGTGTTAGTATTATGTATGAGCATAATATTATCGTGTCGAATACTGATAGTCAGGTGACGGGTCAGTGTCGATATGTTGACCAACAAGGACGTTGGATCGGAAGCATGGTAGAATGTTACGATCACGTTTTTAAGAAAATAAAAATAGTTTGTTTTTAGTTTAAATTTGAATAAGTTGTTAGCTAATAGGATTCTTATCCTATTTAATCTTTACTGTTATTATTTGAATTTTATGTATCTGTTCTCTAAATAGGACTTGCTGTCAATAAATGAACATACGAGTTAAAATCTATCAAATATGTGTTAGTATTTCTATCATTTGGGGAGGTTCTGGTCAACCCAACATTTTATTTTTGGTTATCAAATAGTGCTCATATCATTTGGAATGTTAGAACCCCAAATATCTGTAATGAAAAGTTACAAAAAAAGAAAGAAAAATTGAGAAAGTAAATAGGTTAATTCGAGGAAACCTTAAACCTCTCAAATATTGGTGTTTCGAAGAACCAATAACCTCCCAATTATAACACAAATGTTGCAGAAAATAATTATCCAGTCCTTTTCATTAATGAAATAAAGATATATATACAATATTTGTGATCAACTATCTCCTAAAATTAAGAAACTAACTAACCCACGACCCTTAAATAACTGAACCAGTAAACCACTACCAATCTACCACAACTAAATATTATTTACTAATTCAAAATAACAAAATAAAACAATAAAATAAATTATACAAATAAAAATAAAATAAATAAACTAAATATTATAATAAAATTTGTAGGATCGTATCATTCCTTCCCCCTTAAAAGCATCATTGTCCTCAAGGATGAAAGATTTTGAATGGATTCATCGGCTTCTCTGCTTTCAATTGATAATTAAATATAATGATGACTTGAACATCTTTTGAAAATGCTCTCTTGATTCACTCTTGATTTCATTCCCGCTAGCTTGCATTACTTTTGAGAATTTGTTGTGAAATTGTTTAGGAACACGTCCACCTTTGGACTTTAGAGAAAACTCTTTTTTTTTCCTCAAGTTGTATGGTTTTTCAACCATCTTATTTTGTTGTTGTTTGCAAGATAATTTTTTTATTTTAGAAGTGATTAACTTTACCTGCAGCGTTTTTGAACACCTTCATCATATATTGTAATCGCCATGTGGTTACATTATTGGAGACCTTGACCTTCAACCAAAGATATAGAGTTTTCTTCATTTATGTTTAATTGTTTGGCAGCATTTTCATTTGAAGATGATTCCAATTTTACATAAGACGTACTCCATTTTCTTCAATCTTGCACAGACTTTCTTCTAATTTAATATACATGTATTTCACTATATTCTTCATACGATCGATCTCTTGTAAGATTATAGCTTCACAGTCGCTTGCTTTGCTGCCAAACTCTAATACCAAATGTTACAAACTCAAATGTCTGTAATGAAAAGTTACAAAAATAGAAAGAAAATTTGAGAAAGTAAATAGGTTAATTCGAGGAAACCTTAAACTTCCTAAATATTGGTGTTCCGAGGAATCAATAACCTCCCAATTACAACACAAATGTTGCAAACAATAATTCTCCTCTCCTTTTCATTAATGAAATAAATATATATATATACAATATCTGTGATCAACTATCTCCTAAAATTAAAAAAACTAACCAACCCACAACCCCTAAATAGCTGAACCAGTAAACTACTACCAATCTACCACAACTAAATATTATTTACTGATTCAAAATAACAAAATAAAACAATAAAATAATTATACAAATAAAAATAAAATAAATAAACTAAATATCATAATAAAATTTGTAGGATCGTATCATACTCAAAGAATTAAATTCAACACATAAATTTATAATTTCAAAATAATAATAATAATAATAATAAATACTAACATTGTTTCAACCTAAATAAAAACCGACGAGGATCCAAATCAACCAGGACTCGAAACATGCATGAACTAAAGCATGCAGCAACTTGAGCCTCAATTCATCTAATGCTGTGGAAAAAGGGTCCAACAATTGGTGAAGGCTTCAATTAGTCAGCGAACCCAATAATATGGGTTTGGGTGATTTTGGGCTACTCTAGTCTTAGTCCACTTTTTGAATGTCCTATGCAATGGCCAATGAGGTCGGGAACTCGGGATCCACTGAGATTAAATACCGCAAACACAACCTGGATATTTACTTCCATAATCGGAAAATGTTGGTTCTCATCAGAAAAGGTTTTTTCCACATTTATTGCAGTTTTATAAACAATGATGATACAATATGTACAAGAAGATATCAATGTTTAAACATTGATGGGTTGATGGAGAGTGCAAGTCTCCGATCGTCGAGACAATGTGGAATACGGAAGTAGGACTTGTAACTTCATTTGTTGGTTTAGTTCGGGATAAATCTTGGGTACAACATGTTGCACCATGAAACATTGCCATTTAATTGAATTGGAAATCCAAATAAAAAGGTTGTAGTCATGTGAGGTACTACCAAACCACATGCACCTGTAAATAATTGCTAAAATCAATTATTTTTTTAATGAAATTGTCAATTTTGAGAGGAAGAGCAGTTAAGTATCACGAAGATGCTTAAATTATAACCTAAGCAAGAATCAGCAGCAGATTACATGTTCTGATTTGTCAAGATTAACCAGATAGCAGGGTTAAAATTTGACCAGAGTTAAAATAAACCAAGGTTAAAAGTTAACCCTAGATCTTGGGTTTGGCTGGCAGTTCACATCATGTGTGAATCACATGTCATCAAACCATATCTAATCTCCATGTGATCTGCTGCAGACCATTTTTGTTTGATTTCGTGCTATCAATTACCTATTCCACGCGCCTGTAAGATCTCAAATACGCGTTGCATATCAAAAACCAGTTATAATGTGCCACGCTTTAACTTAATTAATCATAATCACGGCATGTTGGATACACGCGCACTGGATCTGTGGTGACCCTTTTTTTTTTTTTTTTTTTTGATGTTATGACCCTTTTTATTAGTTCCCTTAGAAATATGTAAATAATAGTAGATGTTGATCATTTCAGAAAAAAAAAAATTTATATTTGTTGATATGTCAGTGTACAAGAAGCATTAAATATCTCATCTGTTTTTATGCTTTTATTGACCATTTTACCCTCCGGTCCAATGACTTCAATTCGGTGAAATTACTTGTATGTCCATTTTTATGTTAAAAAAAGTTTATGTTTAAATGTTTAATAATAAACGGTGTTTCTTTGCAAGAAATATCAAATTTGTGTACCTTTTTAATATATATATATATATATATATATATATATATATATATATATATAAAACCAACTTTTAATTATTAAGGTTGGTAACATGGATTTGATAATGTAGTAATTAAAGTAATAAATAAATTAACAAAGGAATAAATTCTATTGCATAGAAAATGACCTTATTTGTTTTAAAAGGAATTTAAATTTAACTAATTGTTATTTTAAATTACTATTTAAATAGTAAATAATTTAATTATAAATATACATTACAAATTTAAAAGAAAACATAAAAACTATAGCTCTAATTAGTTCGGACATTATTCTAAATAAATTTCGTAAATATTAGAATTCATTGACTAAGTACGACCAACGAAAATAAAAGGATATTATATTCTAATTTCTATGCATAACAGTTCATGCATAGTTATATCAAATCAAGACTTAAAGCATATCACCGCTTAGCAAAGATGGTAGTGCAACTCCCTTCTATACCTGGTGGTTAAGAGTTCGAGTCCCACTATACGTATTTTATAAGTATATGTGGGGAGTTTTCTTTCGATATGTGAGAGTAGTTATCCGAACTGCACATGTATTGCTTGATCCTCACAAGTTCTACATATGTTTTAATGGCTGCTAAGTTTGGTCCAACCATAGATAAATTTTGGATGTCCAATTTGTTTTTAAAGTATAAATTTTGGATCTGAGATAGGGATTTTTCAACAAGAAATATTTAAAAACAACATTTTGCATTAAAGTTCAAATGGCTACATTATTTTTTGGGCATGATGTCATATAAAGCAAATAAGGTGTTGGAGGGTTGCTGTCTAGGTGACCGGTTTTGTGGAAAATGGTTTGCTTTGCATACAAGAGTACAAGACTTGTTTCTTTGTGACTAGACATAGTGACATACCCATCTCACAAAAATATTTAATATAGACAAGATATATAATCTTTATTTTTGAAAGCTATAATAAATACAAAAGATTTAAAAAAAAAAAGTGTTTGATTGAAGTTTTTGGATACAATATAAAAAGTCAATTCAATAATAGTTTTTTTTAAAAAATAATAATAATAATTTGATTCAAAAGTTCCTTTAATTAAAAAATAATAATTTTTTTTTTGGATATAAAAATATGAATATTCTATTAAGTATCATTGTTTTAGACTACAATTTAAGATTTTATATTATATAGATTTTATTAATGTTTGAAAACTATTTTGAGATGACGAATCAAGTTTTTCTTCAATTCTTCGATCAGATGAAACAAATATAATTGAAAATTAAAGTCAATCCGAGCGACCAAAAATTGAAACTCTTCTAGCTGTAACTTATACAAAAAAATAAAATAAAAATTGCGTAATTTAATATAGGGAAAATTGCATAAATTCCCGAAGTTTAGTAAATATTGTATGCGGTGGTAATTTAGGTGTGAGAGGTAAACAACTGAACCAACCTGATCTTATCGTGGTTATTAAAACTGCACAAATCTTCCCTTATTTTCATCGACTTCTTCATTGACCGTCGACTATTTCTTGGGTTACATATTAATGATGAAGTAGTTATTTATTTTATTTTTAATTTGAGGGAGTGAGATTCGAATTTCAAAACTTAACCAATATTGAGAGATGTGGTAACCAGCAGAACACACTATGCCATGACTGGTGACAACACCTGAATAGTTAGGTAGTGTTTGTTTTTTTGTCTGAGAATTGAATAGGTCTAAACTTGTCTAAAGTTTGAATAGTGACTGAAATTTGAAATCTGGAAGGTATGTTTGTTTTTTTTATATATGACGTCTTAATATCAATATATGAAAACTAGTAACAAGACAATTATGCCCTTATAAATATTAATAGTATCATGTATTTGTATTTAATATAATTATATTGTTCATATATTTTTAATATTTTTATTTTATTAGACACCATATTATTTATTTTAAATTAAATTAATATTTGAAAAACATAATTTAATTAATTTATATTTAAAAAATAGGAAAACGAATATTTTAAAAATAAAATTTATGAATAAATAATAAAATGCAAAGTTTTTTTTTTTCTTAAAAATACAAAATTTATTAGGGATAATTATCCCGGTGGCCATCAATTTGGGTCACCACTATCAAAATGGCTATTAGATGAGAAATTGGTTTCAAAAAACACTATTACACTAATGGTCATTCCATCCAATGAGTGACATTTTGGTAAATAAGGGGATGACATTCATTTATTTTAGATTTTTTTGGAAATCAATTTTTTCTTTTGTTTTTTGAAATTAATAATTATATTTAGTGTGTGTGTATATATATATACATATATACGGTCCCGTTCTAGTTAGTGCGCACTAATGTAACTACATCAGTACCAATGCATGTGGACCATGGAGAAGTTATATACACTTTAAGTAAAAGTATATAAAGCTAATGGTCTATATCCAACACACTGATGAAGTTATATTAGTGCGTACTGACTTGAACATTTATATATATATATATATATATATATATATATATGTTTGAGATATGCTATACGTATACACACACACTAAATATAATTATTCGTTTCAAAAAATAAAAGAAAAAATTGATTTCCAAAAAACATCTAAAATAAATTAATGTCATCCCCTTACTCACCAAAATGTCACTCATTGGATGAAACTGAATGAAATAGTCATTAGAGTAACGGTGTTCGCCAAAAATGGCTATTTTGAAACCAATTTCCCATCTAATAGCTATTTTGTTAGTGGTGACTGGCGACCCAAATTGATAGCCATCGGGATAATTATCCCTAAATTAAATTGTACAGAACAAAGTAGTATTTTCCAGTAGTATTGTACAGTAAAAACTAAAAACAAGAGTACTTGCCATTGGGCCTCTTGCCAATATGGTGTGACTCTCCAAAGGAGACTCCACCACCACGGTTCAACACCCGGCACCGTGTATATATATACACCCATTATTTCCTTGTCCCACCTCATGTGTGGGTGTCTTCTCCCCACTTGTGGGAGTAGTTGTTTGGGCTATGCTAGTAGTGTCCAATCCTCGCAGGGTCCTGGTAGTGTTATACATTAAAAAAAAAAAAAAAAGTACTTGTTAAATAAAAAAATAAAAATAAAAATAAAAATAAGAAGAGGCGTAGCAAGTTTAAAAAAAAAAAAAAGAACACAAGAGAAGTACAGTATAATAAAGTATGTAATCTGTTGAGTTTTTCAAGGGCATTTGTGGAAGTAATGGTATTGGTGCAAAATACTTGAGACAAAAGCCTTGATTTCTAACTTAATTTTTTCAGACAACTTTTGCTCCCTTTCAGATTTTAGAGGATCTAAAAAAACAAACAAGAAGTCTGAATGTGCTATTTTCATACTACTTCAGATATCAGACAAAAAAAACAAACCACCCCTTAATTTCAAGATGTAATTTATGGGTTCGAGTCTGTCCTGTCACAATCCAGCCAATCCGGCCAATCTGAATTATTTAGGTATTTTAAAAAATAAATAAATTATATGGCTCCCCTTTCACCTTCCCTCACCCAATCCGGCCAATCTGAATTATTTAGGTATTTTAAAAAATAAATAAATTATATGGCTCCCCTTTCACCTTCCCTCACCCAATCTGGCCAACCGTGAACACAAGTCCACAGCAGCAAGTCCGGGACAGTTGAGTTGGCCCAACATTCTATAGATAATTTTTCAAAGGGCAAATTGCACTGGACCCCTTAAGGTTTGGACAAGTTGCACATAAATGGAAAACTTTTGTTATTACACATTAACACCCCCAAGACTTAAATTTGACTTTTAAGATATCTAAAATGCCCTTAGTTATATTATTTTATACTTTATTTTTTAACCTTTTAACCAAAAAATTTATAAAATTTAATAAAAAAAATTAAATAAAAGATATGATTCATTAAATAAATAAATAAATAAATAGTTTTAAAAAATTAAATAAATAAATACTTTAAGTTCATTTTTTTTACCTTTTAACCAAAGACTTTATAAAATTTAATAAAATAAAAAATTAAATAAAAGATATGGTTTATTAAATAAATAAATAATTTTAAAAAATAAATAAGAAAATAGTTTAAATAAATTAAATAAATAAATAGTTTAAAAAATCAAATAAATAAATAGTTTTAAAAAATCAAATCAAATAAATAGTTTTAAAAAATTAAATAAATAAATAGTTTTAAAAAATAAATAAATATTTTTTATTTAATTTTTAAATTACCAAATTTATTTATTTAATTTTTAAACTATTTATAACATAATACAACTAGGGGCATTTTAGGTATTTTAAAAGTTAAATTTAAGTCTTGGGGGTGTTAATGTATAATAACAAAACTTTTCCATCTAAGTGCAACTTGCCCAAACCTCAAGGGGTGCAGTGCAATTTGCCCTTTTTCAAAATTGAGTCAATTAGTCAAAGGACATTCCCGTCATTTACCGAAGGGCATATTAGTCCCAAAATCTTCGCCATTTTTTTAAACCAACCCTCAATTAATCACAAACTGACAAAGACTCATCACCACCGTCTATTATTATTCATCCGACGGCATCCAACGGCAACAAAACAAAAAAGGAGGGAAAAAATACAGGCCGTCAGATCTCACTCTTCACTCTCCACTCTCCACTATCCTTATATTATTAACCTCTTGAGGGCTCATTTTCCTCGCAAATCTACAATTCTTCAGCGACTCTCTATCACTCTCTTCAATTTCTTCTCGTCTTGCAGTTATCGGTCTAACTCTGGTAATTATTTACTATCTGAACTCTTTAGATCTTCGATTGTCGATCACATTATGCAGAATTTGTATGTTTCTTAGTGCTGATTTTGAGAGATCTGTTGATGTTTTTGGTCTGTTTCTTAGATCCATGTATCGATTACTAAGTTGTACTTCTTATCTGCGATAATTCACAACGGTTTTTTTATTTTTTATTTTTAATGTTCTGCGATAATTTGTGTTGCACTGCTGCTTGCATGTGATATTGGTTCTCTTTTTCTGTTGAATTTAAGTAGTTATAACAGTTTCTGGATCAGATCTACTGATTTTTAGTTCTGTAGTGTGTTCGATTAGTTCATTTTGCTGAATTTCACTGTAGCTATCATTCTTCAGGGTAGATATTGTCTATATTTCATCTTTCTCGAAGAATCTCCAACTTTGTATTGGATTTCATATACTGTTTTCGATTGGTATCTTGATTGTTTGAGTTTCTAGATCTGTTTTATGTATAAATAGTATGTGAGTTAATGCCCACTGTATTGGATGAAAATCTAGTCTGATCTTCAAGTTGTCAATAGTTTTAGCTCTTTAACTTTCTCAGTAGTGTGATTTGCATAAATTTCATTTGTTTGCAGTGAAAACATGTTAGATATTTGAGGTTGTTTTAATCGTTTTGCTATATTTGGTGGAAATCTTATAGAAGTGCTGGATTGATCTGTGAGGGTGTTGCTGATCTGAATTTCTTTACTTTTAGTGAAATTTTGCTCTATGAAGTGATTTCAGATGCATTCTTGATTTGTGTATATGATCTTTTACTAAGATTTAACATGTTTGTTATTGTTATATAAATTGGATCTGAAATGATGCATAATCTGTTAATATTATATGAAGTTCTGGGTTTTTCTAAAATTACAGTGATTTTCATTGTGTTCTATTCATATCCGGACTTTTAACTAGTTTTTTTTTTAAAAATCAGGTAAAATGAGAGAGATCCTTCACGTTCAGGGTGGCCAATGTGGTAACCAGATTGGTTCCAAGTTTTGGGAGGTTGTATGTGATGAGCATGGCATCGACCCAACTGGAAGATATGTTGGAACTTCAGAACTGCAGCTAGAACGTGTTAACGTATACTACAATGAGGCCTCTTGTGGTCGGTTTGTCCCTCGTGCTGTGCTCATGGACTTGGAGCCTGGAACCATGGACAGTGTACGAACTGGTCCTTATGGCCAGATTTTCAGGCCCGATAACTTTGTATTTGGACAATCTGGTGCTGGCAACAATTGGGCCAAGGGTCACTACACCGAGGGTGCAGAGCTTATTGATGCAGTTCTTGATGTTGTGAGAAAAGAGGCTGAGAATTGTGATTGTCTTCAAGGTATAATGCTTACTTCTTCACTTAGTAAAAGTGTGAAAATAATTATTGTTGCTATTTGTGAACTAAAGAACCAAGCAACTTTCTCGCCTTTAAAAGTGAGAAAGTAATTTAACATCTTATTTAACAACGGTGAAAAAGCTAATGCTACTACTAAATGGGTTGGCGATGATTTGCATGATTCATTTTCTCTTTTGTTCAAACCCGGGATGATTGTTGTTTGGTTAATCAATATTCACTTTAGCCTATTTAATTTGCCTAATTTTTCCTACTGTTCAAACTGCATTATGCGTTCTTCCCATATTTTTGTTTTAATGATGACAGGGTTTACTAATTTGTTTTTCTTTCTGCAGGATTTCAAGTCTGCCACTCTTTGGGTGGAGGAACTGGTTCTGGCATGGGTACCTTGTTGATATCAAAGATTAGGGAGGAGTATCCTGACAGAATGATGCTCACATTTTCAGTATTCCCCTCACCGAAGGTCTCAGATACAGTTGTTGAGCCGTACAATGCCACCCTTTCTGTTCACCAGCTTGTTGAGAATGCAGATGAATGTATGGTCCTGGATAATGAGGCTTTGTATGACATCTGCTTCAGGACTCTGAAGTTGACTACACCAAGCTGTAAGTTTGTTTGAAATCTTCAATCTTGCGTGGTGTATTATTTGTGTATTTACCTTTATGTGCATTTAGTTCATTTATTTCTGTTTTATTTAATCTAACACCATTCTCTGGCATTTGGAACTGCCTGAACGACATAATTTATTATGTTCTGGACCTTCTGGTTAGTGGTTACGTGTAAATAGTTTAGAAATGTATAGACAAGTAAATTACTAAAAACAATTTTGCTAAAATATTTATCTCTTGATTGGAATCTGTGCTTGTACACTATATATATTATATATATACATGCTTCACTTAAGGTATGGTATTGCCTTGTTTTAGTGTATTGATAGTATTTTCAGGAAATGATAATCAAGGAAGTGCATGAACTTGGGTTTTAATTAGTTCTTTGAAAATACACATTCAGAGTTGCTTGATCTCATAAGATGATAGGACAATGAATTTTCTGAGTGGGGACTGCATTCTTTGTCTGGATTTACTCCATGTGTACTTCGGGTTGTAATGCATGTGCCGATCAAGGTTGGACCATATTGTCGATGTGTGAGCATTACAGATTGTCAGCTAATAATTGGAAATTTAGAGTGGTCATATTGTCGAACTGCTATGTTGTAGGTGTTGTTAATGACGCGAAGTTTGAACACATTAGACTTGTTCTTATTTGAATTTTGGGTAGTCTGTCTTGATTTAGTCACACGACTCACATCCAACCTTTTAGACAAGATGTATAATATGCTGAGATGAGTTAACCACAACTTATTGCATCTGTGATTAACGTTGTGCAATATGAGCTTTTTAAGTGTAATGTTTCATTGTTTGTAGAATTTATATGTTTTTACATTTCTATGCAGTTGGTGACCTGAATCACTTGATCTCTGCAACCATGAGCGGAGTCACTTGCTGCCTCAGGTTCCCTGGTCAACTCAACTCTGACCTACGAAAGCTTGCTGTTAACTTGATTCCCTTCCCTCGACTCCATTTCTTCATGGTTGGATTTGCTCCTCTGACCTCTCGTGGCTCTCAGCAATACCGAGCCCTAACAGTTCCAGAACTTACCCAACAAATGTGGGATGCGAAAAACATGATGTGTGCTGCTGACCCAAGGCATGGTCGCTACCTCACAGCTTCTGCCATGTTCAGGGGCAAAATGAGCACTAAGGAAGTTGACGAGCAGATGATCAATGTTCAAAACAAGAACTCTTCCTACTTTGTGGAGTGGATTCCGAACAATGTGAAATCCAGTGTCTGTGACATTCCACCAAGAGGGCTCTCAATGGCATCCACCTTCATTGGGAACTCGACTTCCATCCAGGAAATGTTCAGAAGAGTAAGTGAGCAGTTCACAGCCATGTTCAGGAGAAAGGCTTTCTTGCACTGGTACACCGGCGAGGGAATGGATGAAATGGAATTCACAGAAGCGGAGAGCAACATGAATGATCTGGTGTCGGAATACCAGCAATACCAGGATGCTACTGCAGACGAAGAAGGCGAATACGAGGATGAGGAAGATGAGGAGGGGATGGAGCACATGTAAGAGGAGGGTATATATACGAATGATGCTGCGTGTCTTTGTTTTCGAATGTGAAAAGGTAGATTGATTGCGAGAGACCATGCTTGGTGGAGTATTTCCTCCAAGTTAAATGAAGTATTCAGTAGTTGAAGATGGGCGTTAGAGGGGGATGATGACATGACGACGATGGATATATATATATATAATTTGGAAGTAGCAGTATTGTGTTACCTACCTATGATGTTGTGTATTTGTTTTCTTTCTAAATTCTGTATGAGTAAATTGTCTGTGTATTGGCATTTGATGGCATTTGATGGTATTGTCTTGCATTGTCGTTATATATTTTATTGCTGATCTAATTGTGTTCCACTTCTATATTTTTTGAATAATAAAAAGGACACGTGCTAGCAATCTTGTGATGTGAGTGACATTCGTCGGTTTTTAATTTATGTGCAAATCTAATTTAAGTTATGTGAGAGTTGGTTTATTTTTTGTATTAATTTCAAATCCCTTGTTTTTATGAACCCTTAATGGGCCTTGGTGAGCCCAACAATGTCTTAGTTTACATCCTCTAAAACCATGATGCACAATTTCTTTTAAAGTTAACACGATTGTTGTTTAGGGATTTATCGGAATATGATGAGATTAGGCTTTACGAGAATAATTCGGAATACAACTTCCACTCCTGTGAAAGGTATCCCTACACTTACAAGTTACAATGCACAACTTTTAAATAGTGGAAAATCCATCTTCTCAAACAATTACCAGAGAAATGTTTACATTTTTTTTTTTTTTTGAAAAATAAATAAATTAAAATTAGAAACTCTGGTGTGTTAGGGTTGCATGTAATTTAAGTTTACTGAAAGTTAATTTAATTAGTTACGTTTATAAATTATGTCTTATTTTGCTTTATAGATAAATGAATTCATATTTCATCCTTATATTTTTCTTTAAAATAGATAAACATCTTTTCTCTATATGAATAATGCCAGACTTATGACTTATGAGGCATTACATCCCTATCATCCAAAATTTCTGTGTTCCTTGAGTATTAAGATTTAAGACTAATTACAAATTTACAATTAATTGGAGTGCCTTTCAAGTTATTAGGGTATTTGCTGCGTAAAGCATTGACTATTAATCCATTTTACCTCTCATGTTTTTCCTAATCATTTAACTTCAATTCACTTTTAAATTTATCTTTTTGAAATCCAGCCGCGGCAGTGGCGACTCAAACATGAAACATTGTCAAGCTGAATGGGTGCTTTTACCGGCGACCAACGGTGGACGGATTTTTGTTAGATCTATATGAAACTATTTTATAAAATCCTCAAATCAAACTTTATATGCAGTCTCTGAAGCCTTTTTCTTTTATTATTATTTTTTATTTTTTATTTATTTAATAAAAGAAAGAAATAAATATTAATGAAATCAACTTGGACTATTTAATTGTTCTCTATTTATTACTAGATTTCTTTTATTGTTTTTATATTTGCGATTGGGTTGAAAATTAGATGCATGAACTGAGCAGGGCGCATTAGTGGGCTTCGTCACATTTGTCGGCAAAACAACCAAGTTGGGTGGTGGATATCGGGTAGGCCCAACCACTCACTCAAAGTCAACTAATTGGATTTTTTTGTCACATCATTACTCCTTTAATCACTTCTTTATCAAGGAGGGTGGGAGGCCGGGAATTGATGATTCACAAAAATACCCTTTTTTTTTTTTTTTTTTTTTTTTTTTAATTCCTTTATACTTTCATGCCATTTATTTCTAATAATAGCAAAGCAAAATAAGTATGACCATATTTTATAAGTACATGTGAGTTGTATTTTCTTTTTCTGATGCTGTGAATATGACCGTCTTTAGACATTTCGGGATTGAATCTATTTAATTATATTAACAAAAATTGGGGCTGCATAAAAAAATGTATTATCATTAACAATCTATAGAATTATGGTTATAATATTAATAGGATTACAGTCTATAGATTTAGGGTTTTGGGTTTTCTTTTTAAGTAAAGAATTGGTCAATTAGGCCTCAATATATTTCTAAAACAGCCATTAACCAATACACACATTTTCACCTTATATAATGTGATAAATTATATATATATTAATTTTTTTAAATAAAAGAATGAATTGAGAAAATAAAGGGGATTGGACCGATTGGGGTGCACAGCAAAATGCTGGGTTTGGCTGTAAAAATAGATATCTCATTAACTAGTTGTTCAGACTGCACATTATTGTTTGATTTTGACATGTCTTGACAAACCAACGTTGGATATCAAACTATGCTTAAAAGGAAGGAAGAAAGAAAGAAAGAAAGAAAGAAAAAGAAAGCATGTTATTATCAAGTCACCTAACCAAAAGACAAGGAAATGAAGGATTGTGAATTTGCTTTTGTTTTGAGCAACATAACATAATATTAATTGGTGGCTTTACCAGAAATGTTTTGCTGATTTTAATGAAAATGAGGTGGCTATGAATATCAACCTCATCCTCTTATCCTCTCATAGAAATTAGAATCTTGTTCCACTGTCCACTTTGATAAATGATAATGCCACCCACCACCCAGTGCTGGATATATCAATTTGGATTTTAAAAAAAAAAATTATATATATTACATTATTACATAAATTTAGGATTTGAGAAGAATTTGAACTCGTAATCTCATGATGCAGATGTGAAAGGTTTACTATTAGACCAATCACAATTTAGATGATTTTAATAGATGATATATACATATATATTTAATAGATTATATATATATATCATCTATTAAAATAAAATATACAACATGTGGTAGTGATTCGAAATTGGACATTAACATGCTAAATGAGAGTTATTTCCACAAAATCGCATTGAGCGGTGGTGACATATCGGTTTTCACTCACAGCTAACCTCATTTTTTTGGCAACCCATCTTATCATGCATTACAAATTACAAATTTTTGATTATGTAATCAAATATTTATACATTTTTTTCGAAATTCATGTTAAGGATCAAAGATTGTGGGTTATTAGTGTACAATTCATTTGATCAATCCCATCAATGCAACTCATTCATTAAAGAGTACCAACACTCTACAAGTTACCTAATTTGTTTAGCAAATTAGTTATATCAATCAATTGATATCCAATTAATTCAAATACGACCTATCACCTACGTATTTTAGTCCGTTTATATAAATAATTAGAGTTAATACAATATGATTGCCTATCTTATCAAATTCTCAGGAATTTTATATGAACACATAAGGATAAGAACACATTTGTTAATTGGGTTGAAAGCCACACGTATTGTATCCCACTCACTACCGAATCGATTGGAAAATTTATATAATACAGACTTTATTATTATTATTATTATTATTTCAATTGCTTATAGATTATTAGATAAAGAAAATGAAATGCATATATGAGCTACTTTTGACCTTTCGAATATTGTATTAATAAAAAAATAAAAATAAAAATAACAAAGTAGCTTTTATAAATATATGGGTGGGAGTCTCACCTTTGTGAACAAAAGGGGAGGAAATCTTTGGATTTTTTTTTTCTTGCACACTTCATTCTTGAGTTGGCGATGCCCAAACTTTTTAAGATATGTTGTCCTCTGTCTTATTAATTCCTATCTTAATTTTCACTTTATTTAGATTTGAAAACAATCAAATTAGTTTTTCCACTTTTAAAAAGATTTGAAAACAATCAAGTTGAAAAGGTTTTGAAAACATTCTTAGCTTTTCTAACTTGCAAGGCATTCCCACAACCTTCAACACAGAGTCTCTGAACAAAGGAGCTTAGGGTGTGTTCGGTATGGCTTTTCAAGTAGAGTTTTTAGAGTAGATTTTTTTTTTTTTTTTTTGGTTTTTTTTTTTTTTTTTGTAATAGAGCTTTTAACAAAAAAGGCTTTTGATTGTGTATAAAAAAAGAGTTGACAATATATTTTTAGAAATAGCCTTTGGTTGAGTGAATTACAAAAAAGGTGTTGACAATGTATTTATAATGAAAGAGTTATGGCGGAATATCTAAAATTTATAAAGGGTAGTTGAGACAATTCATATGTTTTAAAAAAGCTTAAAAAAAGCCCAAATTTTGGGCTTCTCCAAGTAGACATAAAATGACTTTTATAAAAGGTAATTGAGACAATTCATATATTAAAAAAGCTGCTTTGAGTTTTGCCAAACAACTAAAAAAAACTTCAAAATAGCTTCTAGCATTAAAAAAAACGCTTTTGATCATTTCAAAAGACATACCAAACACACATTTAGTCCTCACCGCTTGACAGCTTCTAGCGGTGAGGGCACAATCCTAGCCGCTCGAGTAGTCACTGTATCGGTGCTCACTTTGAACACTCAAAACCCCATCAAATGATGTTACAAGATATCTTATATACAATATACCATTCGAAAGGTATAAAAATATACTTTATATAGGTTTTTACAAATCACAATTGGAGTTGTGTAGAAAATGTTATGATCACGGGGCTGTATTCGATCTAGAATTGATTGGAGTTTGGTGAATTTGTTTTAAGTGGTGTATTTTAATGGATTTTGTTGGATTCCACAGATTTCATTGATTTTATATAGATTTTGTTAGAATTCTCGGTAGAGTTTGTTGGACTTTTACATAGAATTAGATGGACAAATTTGTACGGGACTTTGATTTATATTAAGAGAAATGCTATTGACAATACATTAATTATCTATTTACACTCCATTTTAATTTTTTTTTATTAATGACAATTATAACTTGAATTAAAATTAGTAAATAAGACAAAAAATTATAAAGATACTCCAAACCATTTTTTTTTTCCATCTTTTTTTTTCCACTTTCGTGTTTTTTTTCCTGTTTTACAAACCTTAAAATATCTTCTTCTTCTTTTCAAAATAATCTTTTTCTCACACACCATCAAACCCTAAAATATCTTCCTTCTCAAAATATTTTTTTTTCTCACACACCATCAAACCCTCCATAAAACCTCACAATATATGGAGCAGGGCGGGGTATGTTTTACCTATCCCTACCCATTTACCCCATTTGCCCCATTTAATCCATTTATCAAAATTATATATTAAAATAATAAATATATAACCTAATGAATATAATATAATATATAAAGTAATTCAAAAAATTATTGAAAATCATCTCATAAACATTAAAAATAAACATAAATATCACAACTAAACAAATAAATTAAATAATTTTTAAACATAACATTAAAAGAAAAAGAAAACTATATTAAAAAAAATAAAGATTATAAGTTGAAACCCATCTCTACCTCATAAGTGCGGGTCCCCACAGGACCATGTATTCGCGGATTATTTTGTTATCCCTAGACATTACCAAACTTTTTTTTTTTTTTTTATTAATTTTAATTATCAAGGCTAATTGTTGGATTTTTTGTTTTGTTAATTTAAATACATTATAAAAGTCAAATGCATCCAAATCTTGCAAGATTTGTTATAGGCCTTTTTGTTTATAAATTTTATTTTAAAATCCATCCTATTCTATCACTCATCTCAAATCTGCAAAGACAATGACTTTTTTAATACACCAAGATTTATCTAGATTTCTTAAAAATCTGAATTGAATATACTTGAATTTATTTATATTTTTATAGAATCTTTAAAAAATTGAATTGAATATTTCTCAGGGGGACCTATTGCGGGTTTTACTATATATCCCTATCCCTACCCCATCCACATCAAATTGAAACCCATCCCTACCTCATAAGTGCGGGTGCCCACGGGACGCTGGATTCGCGGGTTATTTTGTCATCCCTAGACATTACCAAACTTTTTTTTTTAATTAATTTTAATTATCAAGGCTAATTGTTGGATTTTTTTTGTTAATTTAAATACATTATAATAGTCAAATCCATCCAAATCTTGCAAGATTTGTTATAGGCCTTTTTGTTTATAAATTTTATTTTAAAATCCATCCTATTCCATTACTTATCTCAAATCTACAAAGACAATGACTTTTTTAATACACCTAGATTTATCTAGATTTCTTAAAAACCTAAATTGAATACACATGGATTTATTTAGATTTTAATAGAATCTTTAAAAATTTGAATTGAATACATCTAGATTTATTTGGATTTTAATAGAATCTTTACAAATATGAATTGGAATACACCTACTTTGATAGAGTCTTTATAAATCAGAATTGAATACGACTTTTAAAATCTTTTAAATTCCAACCAATTCTGGGTTAAAAACAACCTCTAAGTTTCAATCATAATTTTTTTTTTCAAATGACACAATAATTAAAACAACATATTCTAAATGCATTAAACATGTAAACTCATTTAAATTACATCAAGTAAAATGAAATGCATGATCATGTATGCCTATATGGTCTCCTAATTAATTTTGTTTTTGCTTTTTTTTTTAAATTATTTTTTTTTCAAAAATTTAAATTACTCGTGTTGCACCCCTTTTAAAAAAAAAATGTTAGTTATATATATATATATATATATATATATATATATATATATATATATGGTCACATTATTATACAGCATCAGTAACTATACATATTTGTTTAATTAAATGAGAAATTTTAAAAATAAAAATAGATAATGACTCCTTTATAAACTATATAGCTACCATGTATCGTTAAAGTATATAAATACTAGATAAACCCTGTATATATATAAATATATATAAAACTAAAATTAGGTGTGCAAAAGCAATCCTAAAATGACCTTAAGTTAAACACATATATGCACTTGAGTTTCTCGAATATATCAACATGTGACTTCTAAGTTAGTAATTGTTATTCATAGTCTTTGACTAAAGATAAAATGTGTTAAAAGTCACAAATGTGAATCGATATTCTCATATTCGTAACATTGACAAATTCAATCGGTAGCATGAATATTTGTTGAATTATTAGTTCAGAAAATTTTTTTGAACAAGAAAGAAGAAAAGGAGAAATGGAAATAGTGTTTTTGGAGTAGGTTAAACAGTCAAAGTCCCAACAACGAAACATACAAAACAAGTGTTGATGAGTGGGTCCAACACGCCACTTTCACGACGGGGTCATTGTGTCATGCTCAAACTCAATGGAGAATAGTTGAATAGTCAAATTCTTTGGCCCACGTCCTCTCTTATCTCTTAAAGGAGGTATTCAATTTGGATTTCAAAAGATTTTTAATTGCTTTATTGAATTTAAAAGTTTGGTTGTATTCCATGAAAGTCTTTAAAAGTTTCGATTGAATACACCCCCCTTAGAACATCCACAATGAAGCTCAAAAGAGAAACATTTTAGAAGACTCACTTTTAAGTGGATCTAGTGGGAGGGCACAATGGGGCATAATGGGACCTAAAAAACAAGCCCCATTTGTAGGACCCATCAGACTGGACCCAAATTGAATTCTAAATGTGGGTCTCTATTTGGGTCTTGCTCAATGATTGGAGTTTAGTTCCCAATAACTCTTAATCATTAGGCTTATATATATATATATATATATATATTATTTAAATTTAAATATATAATTATTAATTTCAATAATTATGTATATAATGAAAAAATATAAATAAATTTAATTTTAATTTTAAAATTTTATTTTAATGAAATTAAAATAATTTGAATGAAAACATTAAAAAATTTTAATTAATTTTACTAGACTTGAATTATGAATACTAGACTTGTCACATTATAAAATAACATTTTATTTAAAAAAAAAATTAAACATGTTACATTAATAGCTGTATTATGGCTCAACCATAATTTGTAATACATCTTCATATATATATTGATATGAAATTGCAACGAAACACATCTTTCAAGAAACTCACGGTAAACCGTTTAGATTGGAAGTATGTTGAGTTATTGTGAAGGACACTGCAAAATGGTATCATTACGTGGAAGGTGTGAAAAGATGACAACATAAGGGTGATACTAACAACTATCCGTTTGACCTGAACTTAGAAAATTTAGGTGCCGATGAGTGTATGAGATCACTCCATAGACGTCCATCGCCGAGTTCAGTCAACTTTAGTGATGATGGTTCACCGTTCAGTCAATCTGAAGGACTTGAACGTTACACACCCGCCCCCCCCCAATGGATGTTAAACGTCAAAAGCTAGAAAACACAAGACAAAACCTTATAACGTAAATTTGTTATCTTAGGATATTCTTGGATATGAGGCTAGGAGTAACGAATTACATGAACGTGATGTAGTGTTGAAGGCGGCCAAAGAAAGAAAAAGAAATTTTGCTCGTGAGATGGAAGAAAAAAAATTAGAATTTGCAGCAAAAGACCTTGTAGAGAGGGAAAACAACAAATAATAGATGAAAAAAATTTTGAATCAAAAATTATATTTTGCAATCCAAACTCGTTGCCCTCAGATGAAACAAGAATTTGGCTAATACAACAACAAAGGGATATAATGAGAAAAAATGGTGATGGTGGTTGTAGTGGTAGTCGATTGTAGACAATATTTTGTTTTAAATATTTATTTGTATTGTTGATATAATTCAATTGTGATAATTTTAAATTAATAAATTGTTTTATTTTAAATTAATTATAATTTGTTAAATAATTATTGATGGTGTTAATATTTAAAATATATTATATAATTTATTTATTAACATATATATATATATATAATATTTTAAATAAGAGTAATGATTGTTTGGAAAAAAGTAAAAAAAAAGTGGATCCACCCATTTTTTGAAAATAAGACCCATATATAATGATGTGACACACAATAAGTCTTGTGTTTGGGTCTTGCCTATTGTGGATAATCTTAGAGACTTTATAAAAGTCATGGGTATTCAATACAAAAAAGTCTATAAAAGTCATGTGGTACCCAAAAAAGTTTTTAACAGTCATGAAGTATTCAATTAAGACCTTTAAAAGTCTATAAAAGTTAGAAGGTATTTAAAATGTCAATGCTTTCTAATGATTTTAAAATGTTAATGATTTTTGATAACTTTTAATTACATCAAATCTCACAATTTATCTTTCATTCCTTTCAAAGACTTTGAATGACTTTTTTTTTTTTCTTCTCTCTTTTTAAATAGAAAGACTTTCACTTTAGAAGAAAAACATAAAACTCTTTAGAAAAAATCAACCACCAAACATATGTTCTGTTTTCTAAAATAAAAGCACACTTATTTTTAACAAATTTCACAAATAAAATAAAATGAATAACTTTTAAAATGAACAAACATTATCATTAAAAAAAAAAAAAGCATTCAAACATTAACGATCTATAAAAAAAAAAAAAAAAAAAGTTAAATAAAAAAGAATATAAAACAACTTTCCATTGGTTATACAATTAAGGATGAGATTTCATTTTTTTTTTTTAATCTCTATTTTCAAAGCAATTAAATAATACTGAAACAAATCAAACTAGCTTCATGTAAATTAAAAATAATGAAAGACAAAAACCACTACTCAACCATGCTATAATCAAAGCTGCGTATGAGCGTGACTCCATATAATTATGATCAATATCAAACTATCCATTTTTAGACATAGGTCTTGTTCAACAACTGGAGCAGTTTTTAGGTTTTGTCTTAGTAATTTGAATTAATTTTGGGCAGATTTTATATACCTATTGTCATGCTTTCGTAGTGACATGAAAACATTAATACAATTGTTAGTTTGTTACCTTTATTCTAAAAGAAAATTTATAATATTTTGAATAATTATGAAAAACAAATAAAAATTTGACTAATACATATGTATTTTGACTAATTATAAAAAAATTTAGGTGCATAATCGTCTTTATGATGCAAAATATAATAAAAAAATAGATAAAAGTTTTAAAATTACATATATGGGCATAAATGCTTTCATCAAGTTTTATTAACGATGATTTTTGTTTTTTATTCATTTGAAAAAAATATTTTTATTGACATGAGAAATATAATTTTGTTAAAACAATGTATATATTATATTTAAAAGTAAATGAAAGTCCATGAAAGTCTATGAAATTTTTTCATAATTTTGTAAAGTCTATTAAAATCTATAAAAATTCATGAACTCTACAAAAGTCATCTATTTAAAAATGTCTTTTGAAATCCTAATCGAAGACACCCCTTTTCCTTCATAAATGCCGATGCAAGCCATCACACAAAAACCTAGCCACCATAAACGAAGTTAAGGGAGAGGGATCGATAGATTGAGAGAGAATGTAGAAGGAGAGAGATTTTTTATTTATTATTATTTATAATTAATATATCTTGGAAAATAATGTATTTGATTTTTTTTATTAGTCTTCTTATTAAATAATTTTTTATTTCAATTAATATATTTTTTAATTAATTAATTTCCATTTACTATTTTACCCTTGTAACCTAACAGAAAAATTTGAATATTTTAACGGAAAACTAACGGCAGGGTGGTTTTTGGATAATAAATCAAAAAGTAGGGTGGTTTTTGGCCAATAATGAAACTAGATGGTGGTTTTTGGCCAAAAATGAAACTAGAAGGGAGTTTTAATAATATCCCTTTTATAAATGTGTAGGAAGTTTTCTCCTCATATTATAAAAATAGATATATATATATTTTTTAAAACTAAAAATCCGAAACCTTTTAGTAATAATAATAATAATAAAATATATATATATATATATATATAAGCAAAGTCAGAAGGACACAATTTTTCTCTTATAGGCATACAATATAACTATATTTATATCATACTAATACACATTGTCACAAAATTGCAGAAGGACGCACATGCCCTAAAATATAAAAATAGATATTTGAACTGCATATGTTTGATCTCGCGACATGTCCGGACAAACCCTTGAACGTTCGTTTGGTGTCAGATTTTATTGTAATATTAATAAAATAAAAAACTTTGAGGTTGGTCCAGTTGTAAAGCTCCTCACACCCATACCACGAGGTTGTGGGTTTGAATTATTCTCTTTCCCTTATAAAACACTGAATTATTGTAATATTTTTTTTAAAAAAAAAATTATAAAAAAACTTTGCTCACCTATCAAATGCTGATTAAGTGTGGAGTATATCACGTGTTTTACACTTTTACTGACGCCATCTCTTAGGTCACCTTCAAGGTCCAATCAAATTGCCCTACTTATCCCTCCATTAATTGTCATATAAAGAAAAAAAAACACGAAAAAGAATAATCACGTGCCACTCAACTAAATTCTATAATTTAATTGTATATTTTTGGGTGATTGAGTAGTTACCGGGTGTGGTGTGAGTCAGTAGTTATTGTAAGAAAATAATTATAATTTATGTTAGTGATTAGTGATTAGTGATTGTTTGATGAACAAGGAAACGTGTTTTTGGACAATCTCAATTCTCAATTCTCAATTCTCTAGTCAAACTCCACCACATGAATGCGGCCGACCGACTAATCAAAAGAGTCTTCAACTTTTCATTTTTTACATGCTCAAGCTTTTACAGAAAACCACACAAATTCCAACAATATTCCGATTCCAAATACATCCCAACATCTATCCAATTCCTGCAATTCCCTTCTCTAAATATGATTCCATTATTTTTATGGAATTATATTGGACTAAATTAATACAATGATCATATTGTTACAAAAAAATTAGATTAAATTAATTTTTGAATAAAAATTAATCCTTTTAAATCAATTTCAAGAAATATACTATTATTTTAAATCATTATACATTATATAAAATTATTTAAGATACTAAAAAAACTTTTAAAGTAGATTAATTAAAGCTATTTTTTTAATATATAAATAGGATAATAAAATTAGAGAAATGTTAATCTTTAAAAAAAAAAAAAAAAAAAAAAAGATAAATTGTCCGATAAGGGACTATAATGGAAATCCAATCCCATGTAGCCACCGATCAGGAGATTGAGTAAAATCCAATTCAATCATAACCATCGAATCCACCCCCACAAAGCCACAAGTAAGCAAGAATATGTGCAAAGTAAAAAGAAAAGAAGAAGAAAATAATATTCAACTTTGTTATTCCTTGAGATTATTCTATAAGGGTCTTACAGATGAATATAATCTTATGAAAAAGAATGCACATACTCTGTGCAAAATTACTATACCGTCCTCTGCTGTAAAATGTATGATTGTCAGGAAATAAAAAAATACGTTAAATGGGTAAGTGCAAACCAAAGTTCTTTACATCTCCAGTACTTTTTGAAGGCACAAAGTGATGACCCCCAAACACCTAATTTCTACTATTTTGTAAAAAAAAAAGTCTCTATAACTCAAATGTTCTAAATGTAGTAGAAGAGTTTCAAAAGTTGTTTTTCTTTTTCATGTTCCAAAATGGTCCTCTGTGTCTGGAGCAAATGAGATTTTCTTATTGCTGAAGCAGCTCCAATGGAGCAAGACAGTCACCCGAAGAGTTATTCTTGTTCTTCCATCGGCTTTAAAAACGGAAGAAAACTAGGAAGGCTATCAAAACAGTCATCCAAATTAGAGGACCTATCGCCGTCCATTTCCCCATTGTCGGTTATGGTTCCCGGGCCTCATGTGTTGATTTCTATGGCCAAGTCCTTGCTTAGGGAGATCATGCAACTCCATCACCTGTATCGTCCGTTGCCTCTTTGCTGTTGAACAAGAAAGAAAAAACACAGTTAACTGTCAGAATAGTTTGAAACTTGATTAATTATTGAACTCCATTTCAACATTACTATCACACCAATACTCTTATCTCACGATGCTTTTCATTTTTGTTTGAGATCTTACAACAGAAAATACATAAAAAAAAATCGAATGGGGCAGTGACAAACCGTTTTGAACTTCTTGATAACGCTCATGAAGTTTCCTCGTCGTTGCTTCAAGTTTTACTTGATCCGGATCTTCATCCGAACACTTGAATTTCTAGTAAAATAGGAAATAAAGGTCAGATCAAAACCACGGTTAGAAATTCAAATCTGTATGAAATTTTTACACTCACATCTTGTTGACTACTGAATGACTTCTTCTGGATGGTAACCTTTTCTGATCTTTGCTGCAATTTTGGTTCATTATTTACTTTTTGCCCCATATTTTGTTTTGGGGGTCTTCCAGGTCCAGAGTTTGTGTTTGTGGGTTTATTAGGTTTCACAACAGCTTCTTGTCTCTTCATTTGCTGATTCTTGTTGTCCTTGGCAAGCAAGTTTGCATCATTGGGAGTCTGCGGCTTCCGCTTTGGGATATTTTGATTCTCCAATGATGTTTTTCTTCCATTTTCACGGTTCTTGAATTCCCCACGATTTCGAGGATCTGAAACAACATTCCCCGTTCATAATCATGAATCTTAGAAGTGGGGAATTCAAATAAAGAACCGAATAGCTAGAGCTATTTAAGAGAAGTATAATAGATAGCAAATTCAACTCACTTCCAAAATCATCCATGCCATCAAAGAACTTCACGTAATGAAGTTATAGCGACATCCCCAGAAACAAAATCCAGTCAGCCTATGATGACAACACAGAGCAGAAACTATTTCTGCAATTAATTTAAAATAGTAAGGCAAAAAGAAAAATACCTGTGAGAGCTCTATCCCAGTAGCTTCAGCGGCGAAGATAAAACCCTCATCCAAAGGAGGAGACGGAAGTCCTTCTTCTTCATCATCAACAACAGATGGGTTCACAGAATCAGGGGTACCTTCTGTACCAACAAATCCGCCTATAAAATGAATTTTAGAAACACAGTTTCAATTAAGAGAACATTCTATAACATATGTAATTAATAAGAAAAGACTGGAAAGAATGTTCCTACCGGCAATAACCTTTGTAGCATTGACCCATTCATCCACCAACTCCTTCCACCCACTGCAGTTAACAAAACTTGCTTAGAATGATATATCACAAACTATTTAGTCTGTAAAGTTAGCACACAAGTATAGTAATGCATTCAACTATGGCCAGACGAAAATGAAAAAAATAACATCATCATCATTGACTCATTGTAATAATTAACTAGAAAAACGAAACAAGAAGCAGTGTTTGTCTATTTATATTGTTTCAAGCTGAAAATGTTTAAGATGATGGAAACCTTGTTTGAGCACTCTGCTCATTCATGAACATATCAAATTAAAGGAAGCAAATGATACATGGTGGCTAAGTTATCCGGTAGATATTCAGCTAAAGTAAAGCAAATGGAGGAATAAACGTTAATAATAAAGAAGAAAATAAACAGACTTTTACAAGAAAAGATAATGCCCTTTCTTTGTCACGAACCTGACAAAAATACTTAAAACACATCGATATAACAAAAACAGAAATGCTATATAGCCTTAATTGAACACTTAATTCTCACTCAAATGCTTAGCGCAATAACACGACAAAGACAGTTTTTGAGTACTGGCCTGCTTAATCTTACAAAGCATGAGTGCATGACAGTAGACATAAAAGGGGCAAAAAGAATTCAAAGTTACCATTGAAACTATATTTAGGAGAGTAAAAATGCACTGTGATACCAATGGGGTAGTCAATTTCCTAGTAATATACATGTCAACAAATGGGTAGATCAAATTTAGCACTCAGAGTTCCCTATCAGAAAACAGACAAGGCACATAGAAAAGCTCATTGTAGCCACAAAAATAAACCCATACTCAATAAGAGTCCTAGCAAGATGTCGAATTTGCTTGGACGCATGCTTTCTGAGGCCATTAACAGCCTTTCCAATCTCAGTTGCCTGGAAGGAAGAAGAGAAACTCAATCAGTACAAAAACTATACAACTCAAAAAATTCGAAAACAAAGAAGCAATTAACACAATTTCAGAATCATCAAGCCAATTCAAAGACTAAAACAAAAGATTCAATCAAACCTTTAGAGTATCCACAGTCAGAGCCATCAATTCAAGCCTCCTCAATGAATCAAACAACACTGAATCAGACTGCAGAACAAATGAACAAAATTAAGCATTAAAGTTAGAATTATAAAAAAAAAAAAAGGTAAAACAATTAGAATTGAACAAAGTGAGAACAACAAACCTCATCTTGGCTGTTTAGCAAAATGTCTTTGATCCTCAAGACCTCCCCAATAACTAGAGACTCCTCTTCAATTTCATCAGTCAAAGCCTCAGCTTCTGTAAAGCTATAATGACTAAAAATCTGATTATTATTAACATGATGATCATCTTCTCTGCTACTATTGACTTTGCTTTCTTTACTGCCACCAGCCTCAGCCCCAAAATCACACCCATCTCTCCTCTTGCAACCAATAATCTCGTCTTCATCCTCATCGAATACATTAGCAGGAACTGCCAATTCCACCCTCTCACAACCTGAACACATAGTCAATTTACATGTAAACAATTTCTCAGCGATTCGATCTCTACGTATTTTGAATTCTTTTGGGCAATCCAGAGCTGCCACGATGATCGCTTGATCGATGATATCGAATATATCTCCATTTGCTGCACGGAAATAGTTTCTCCAGTTATCTACCGACCCTGAGTTTATAGACATGATGATGATGATTCAAGAAACCAAACACCCGATCCGAATTTCGTCACTTGATGATCAAAAAATCGGATTCATGTGAATTCGAGAGTACCCAGAAACCCAAAATTAATTTCAAGTTGAATTCAAGAGGAACCCAGAAATTAATATTTTTTTAACAAAAATGGGTATTGTTATTTGGCTGTCAAAATTGACTATCGAAATTGACCGATTCCTATTTTGATGATGATGATGATGATGATGAAAATGGATTACGTTGAGATAGGATTTCAGATTGAGGATATGATCAAATACGAAAATCAGACACAAACAGACGTGAAGGTTTCGTTTTTCGGATTTTGATGTGGGAAAACGGAAATTAGGTAGCAAACAAGAAAAATAAAGTATATATGAGAGCCCTTGTTTTGTTTGTGTTTCTAGTTTTTTTTTTTTTACAAATCACCAGCTGCTGCAAAAAAAAGCAAGACTTTTTTTATTTATGGAAATATATATTTTTGTATTTTTGTATTTTATATATTCTCCCCCTCTCTCTCTCTCTCTCTCTCTCTCTGTGTATCTTTATTTCTATGGCTTCTCTTCGCTCCACCTTGAAAAGTGAAAACAGAGAAAAATGGTAGCTGTTTTTGCAGTGATTTCCTCTTATTCTCATAATCTCATCCCTTTAGTCTCATTTTGACCTGATCCACAATGTTTAGAGAGAGAAAAAGACACAAAAAACAACTCTTTTTCTCGATTGGTAAGTGAGAGAGAGAAAGAAAGAAATCTAGAAAGAGATTCTGGATTTTTTTAATCATTAATGTTGTTTTAAAGGAATCGGATTATTACGCATTTACGCATATAGGATCATAGGGCGGTTTCCCCCATCAATACTACCGAGTTGAGTCAACGCGACGCAAGAGCAATACTACTCTACTGAGTTCTGAGTTGACGTGACGAGTCGTGTTTATTTTGTTATTGAATAGTAGAGTGACAGGTCTGTCACGTTGATAAGAATAAAAGTTGTTGGCGTTTTGCCACGTCAAGCAATCTGATAAGTAGGTAGAATAGAATACTGTGGTAAATTAGTTTGTTGGTTCACGCAAAAACCAACAAACGACGACAACAAATTCAATGAACGCGTCGAGTGGCTGACTTCTGTAAGACAGATAGACAGAGAGATGCGTGTTGGTGAAAAATAAATGGTTGTTACCTGAAAGGTAACAGTTAAAACTGCTGCGGTAAATCCAACTCACCAGTTACATATTATAATATTTTAATTTTTATTAGAAAATAGAAACACGTAATTTTATATTTAAGTAATGCTATATTGTTTAAATTTGGTGTCAAAATAACGTGACAACACTCTAATCTATTAATTTAAATTGTATTAAATTTACATGATTTAAATGAATGGATTAAAATGTTGCCACGTCATTTAGACACCAAATTTGAGTAATGTAGCATTATTCTTTATATTTATTTACTTGACGATATGAGATCTTTTGTTCCGAACTTCCGTTCCTTCCTAAAAAAAAAACTCTAAATTTATGTAATATTTAAAAAAAAAAAAAAAAAAAATCATCTTTAATTAAAAAATAAAATAAAATTCGAGTTTTTGTTTATGGTTAAAAAAACTAATTGGTGCTGATTGTGACGGCTGTTGGCTGTTGCCACTATAAACCTTATTCATTTCAAGCTGGCATCAATTCGAAAATGAAATATTTTTCTTTTCGATCAAAATTTGAAATAGTTGTACATCACTTCTTTGCTACATGTGTGTGACAATGAATCTTCCATTTCAAGTTAGTATAATAGTATCTGTTATTTGTTGGGGGGTTTCGTGTTTCTTTAGAAAGCAATGTATCCTATATTTTAGGATAATGTGTGAGAGATTTTCCTCATTTTGTGTTGTATGAGTAGACCGCACATGTATTATTTGTTATTAGTATAATCTTGATAGATTCTGACCCAATTATTTGGTTATCGGTATCAGAATTTATTAAATCTTAGTTCCGCTCGTGTCAGTGTAAAAATTAATAAACCTATCTATTGTAATAATTAATAATTTATTTTTGAAATATAGTGTAAAATTTCGGTTCTAACTGACGCATAAATTAATAATTTCATAAAAGTACAAAATATATTACGTAATATTCAAGAATTAGAAAAGTAGTTCAAGATACTAGTTTATATAAAGCCACCATGTTTGATATTTTTCACTTCATCCTTCATCTTTTGAATTGTCCTCAAAAAGTTATTTTGATCACCTTCTTGTTGTAGCCAAGATGATTCAACTAAATTTAGCATTTCAGCATTCCCAAAAGGAATTTGAAATTTTCTTAACAAATCTTTCTGGAATAAAGAATCAAGAAAAAAAAAAAAAAAAATTTGAAGAAGAAAACTGACTAAACAAGGTATCCCGAAAATGAACATTCCCTAAATAAGAAAATCAACTTCCACAAGTTTTATAAGACAAATAACACTTTATAAGGTAAAACCTTTCAAATTAATAATTCCTCTAAATTAATATTCAAGGGTGGGTCCCAAGAACATTAATTTATTTGTAATTCAAGATTTGAAATAAATTTTTTTCTTTTAATTTCTATTACCTATGAGCTGTTTTTAAAATTTGCAAGATAATATTTGGGTGGTGACCGATGGACACCTAAAATACTAACCCAGTGATGTGGCACAATTGAATTGCAACACGTGTCTTTTTTTCTTTCACACATTCCAAGACTTCTTGTACTCCAAGATTTTTAATGCATGAGATTATAAATTTCCAACAAAATTGAACTTCATACAACTATAAATAGAGATGCACATTTTTCCTCAGGGCCCCAATTCCCTGTGTCCCCATCCCCCATTGGGGAAATGGAGGGCGGTGAGAGATTTCCCCATTTTCCCCACAATTATGTTGAAATAGGGATGAGGATGGGGGGATCTATATCCATCCCCATTCCCCAACTGTGCATCTCTAACTATAAAGTCTTGGAATTGGTGAAAGAAAAAAGGACACATGTTACAGATCAATTGGCCCACATCAATGTGTCAGTATTCTGGGTGCTGACCAATCAGCACCCAAGTATTATCCTTTGTGAAAACTCCTTTATTTATTTTTTTCTAAAATTCATCCGAATATATTTCTAAAATTTTGACAATTATTATCTTTAAAAGATACTTCTATTTATTTATTTATTTATTTATATAATATATTTGTATTTTAACAAGAAAATAAGGATAAATAACTTTTTTTATTCTTTAAAAAAAATTCTGAAGAATTTTGAGAAATGAGATAGGGACTTGTCGATGTTATAATAAATAAATAAATAAATAAATAAATATTTGTGATAATTTTATGTGTTGATATTTGATAAAAGGAAAACAGTTGAAAAATTATAAAGAAAAATAGAGTAGAGAGCAAAAGAGAGTGATAATTTATTAATTGAAATAGTCGCACACTTTACACGCTATGCGTTGAAAGAAAAGTTTCTTTATAGTTTTTGACCACCAAACTGTCGTGATACACCTTCTTCGATAGTTCAACCCTTACCATTTTGATAATGGGATTGAAACCCCCCTCTAGTTTAATATATTTATCAAAAATTACCCTCTAG
Organism: Acer saccharum; assembly: GCA_030490815.1. Lineage (NCBI taxonomy): Eukaryota > Viridiplantae > Streptophyta > Magnoliopsida > Sapindales > Sapindaceae > Acer > Acer saccharum. Next base: position 51,317,602 of record CM059866.1, read on the forward strand.
TTTTGTTTTTACTCAAAACCACTCTGTAGTTATAATTGATAATCAAAATACCCCTGCTATAACTGTTCCATAATTTTTTTTCGTTGAAAAACGTGAAATCATTTCATTGTTCATGCAGAAACGTAATATCATTTTGGAGAAAAAAAATGCGAAATTAATTTGAAGCAAAAACGTGAAATCATTAAAGAGAAAAAACGTGATGTAAGACACATCTGAAGGTTTTCGCGGAGGGGCAATGTAGGTTGGAATATATTTAAAATCAATTGTAATTTTACCCCTGTACTGTACTATAATTTATAATATCCAAATCAATTATAAAAAAACAAAAATATGGTTAAAATAAAAAGAATAAAAAACAATGTGGATTTTTAAAGATGATTTAATTAAAAGAATAAATGTTAAAAATAAAAGAATTATTGGATGTTATCGTCAGTAGCCTCTATTCGGTGTTGATGGTGAGTCTACCGACCCAGTGGCTGGGGCTATGGGGCCCATATGGGCCATGTCTCCCCTTTCCTAAAAACAAATTCTTAAAAATTCTTAAGAAAATTATACATTTACCTTTAAATTTCATCGGTTTTTGATTTTGACTCCCTAAATCTTTTAGGGTTGTTTAATGACCCTTCGAGACAATTTTTTGACTTCTCCTCTCTACTACTAACGATGGCCTCGTTGTCGTTGGAGGTCCTTTCCCCCCTTCATTGCTGGAGGAGGCAAGAGCCTCATATAATTATTGAAAATTTCTATCTTCAAACGTTTAATCCTAGTTCCATCCCGTGGAGCAGGGTCCAATTATTAAAGAATTATAAATGACGTGATTGCCCCATTATTTTGAGTATAACAAATATATATAATCATCATTTTAGGTAAGTTAACAAACAATATCGACAAAACAAATGAAATTTACGTGTTTTTTATTTTTTTATAGTATTTATCTATCCACCTATTTAGATTATGTATTTTTTTTGAAGCTTTTGTCAATAGTAAGCCGTTGACTTGGAAATTATTTACCCAAACCCCAACGTCCATCTACCAGCTTGGGCTACGCTTTTGGGAACGAAATTTACGTGTTTTCAATTAAGATTTGAAGCTACATTTAATACAAAATGAACAAGAATCACACGTGTTTGCTTAGATTGTTTTGATACTTAGACGTGGAACACGTTGAGATAATTTAATTGACACATTTTAAGAATTGAGTGGTTGAAGACTTGGAGGAGAGACACGTGACATCCTTATCTTACCAGACCAGAAATAGATATTCGAGCGTGACTGATTGTTGAAAACTGAAAACAAATTCAAATGGCTCTTGTTTTCTGCCACGTGTACCTTTCATTATTCCCAATTACCCACGGGCCACGTACATTATTAAACATCTTGGGGAATTTCAATTTTCCTTAAATTATTATACAATATCACTTTTTATTTACTTTTTCACTTTGGTCCCTAAAGTTCTATAATTACATCAATTGAATTCTAGGGGTATGTAGGACTTAATCCAATCCAATAGGATCCGATCCAATCCATTGGATTGGATTGGATTTGAGAACATGATTGGATCTTAAATTCTAAAATCCATTGAATCAGATCGAATCTTAAATTTCCATATGGAAAATTTTTCAATTTGTCATATCCGCCAAAACATAAGGCATAATTTATTTTGGGCCAATTTATTTTGTCCAATATAGATAAACATTGACCCAATTTCGAGTGCTATTATATTTTGTTATGACAAATGATTATATTTTTATTTCAAACTCTTAGATGATTTTATTTACGTTTGTGTTTGTAAATTATGTTTAACGTTGTTAGACTTTTTGAACTTTACGATGTACAATTATTTATTATTTTTATGTTAATTATTAGTTTGTTAATTTTATTTGAAGTATCGTATGAATTGATAATTTGATTTTGTTAATTTTAGGAATGTTTTAACTTTTATATATTAAGAGTATCTCCAATGCAAAAGTGGTTTGCATACAAAAAATCGTTGACATGACAACAATATCAAGAAACTTGCTTCCTATGTGGCATAAAGATAGAGTTGATAGACAATTAACTCAAAATTTGGTCTTTCATGTTTCTGTTTAAAACACATTTATTTTTAATGACGTGTCTAATTTTTTTTTTCCTTTTTTTCTTTTTTATTTTATTTCCTTACCAAAATATATGAAAAATTAATTACAATTTTAAATACTTGCTGAGTCAACCGAAAAAATAGATCTGCAAAACGCCGTCTGAAAATAGACGGTCATGTTGACAATGTCTAATAATTTTTTTGCCATATTATTGTGAGTTGAATATGCACAGCTGTATTGGAGATATATTTTTTAATAGACTGTCTATTTATCCTATGTGACATCTTTTTTTTTTTTTTTTTTTTCACAAGTCACACTTGCATTAGAGATGCTCTAAGAAATGCCTTATATTAATCTGATCCATTGGATTAGATTAGATCATATTTAATTATTTTACAATTAAATCAGATATGATCAGATCTAATTTTAATTATATTGGATTGGATACGATTCTGCTATAAGATTTGATCAGATCGTTATTTATTCATTCCAATCGGATCAGACTGATCTTAGATAATGACAAATTCAATGGATCTGATCTGCTGCAAACCCCTATAATGAGTTCTTTCCTTAGTCTTGCATTAATAAAAATTAATAACATCAAGGGTATTGTCCTCTTAAGGTAACGAAAAATTCAAAAAATATTTTTTAAAAACCCCAAAATTATACAAAATAATACATTCAAATAAAAAAAAAAATATAATTATATATTATTAAATTATTTAAAATATTACAAAATTTTGAAATATATATTTTCAACTTAAAAAAAATTAAATGTTTAACAAATAATGAAATATTAAAAAAAATGTTGGCTTCCAAACCAAATAAAAAGAAAATTTAAAATTAAAAAAATAAAATAAAAGGGCAAACAATAAATATATAAACCGTTCTAAGAGTGAAATGGTTTTTTTTTTTTTTTTTTTTTTTTTTTTCCCTGTTTATGTTAGATTTTACTCTTAAAACTTTGGTTATGGAGACTATTTTGATGTGTTTTTGAAATTATAAATACCAAATAAGTTAAAACATGAAAAACAAGTTAAATCACCGTCTAATGCGACTCAGTGGTAAAAATGCTCACTCAATCTAGCAATGTCTCAGATTCACTCAAGTGGCCGCCAGTGGTATATTAAATAAATAAAAAATATTTCGCAACAATTTAAAGATTAAATTGAAAATCCTCCTTTCTTTGGGAAACTTGACTTCTTTGAAATCAAATTGTAAAATTCAATAAGACATGGAGGAAATTCAATTAGCCCCTAAGTTATTGTAAAGTATTTCATATCGGAAATTAATGCTTGTGCTAAATTAAAGTTGAATAAAAATTATTTAATGTGTTCTAAGAATGCATGTTAAGGATTTAAATATAAGAGTAATGCTACTTTGCCCAAATTTGGTGCCTAAATGATGTGGCAACACTCTCATCCATTCATTTAGATTGTATTAGATTTGCTTGATTTAAATGAATGGATGAGAGTGTTGCCACGCCATTTGGGCACCGGATTTGAGCACCAAATTTGGGCAAAGTGGCATTACTCTAAATATAAATAGAAAACTCATATTTATTCTTTTAAAACAATAAAAATTGTGCATAAATTAATATATGGGTGCCGATATTAACACCCATAAATATGATAAGCACACCCATAAATATGATAAGCACACTCATGTTTTAATAAAAAAAATTAATTATAAAAATATCTCAATAGAAATTTACCAATAAGGACAAATTAATTTAATTAAAAATAAGCCAAATACTATATACACCCATTAATTACACCCATATCTTAGACTATATTTCTTTATTAAAAAAAGGGATAATTACTTCGGTGGCCATCGAATTGATGACACACTATCAAAATGGCCACTGGATTGGAAAGTTGTTCCAAAATGCCCATTTTTTGCAAACTTTGTGACACTAATGGCCATTTCATCCAATTTCATTAAATTCCATCCAATTCCATCAAATGAGTGGCATTTTGGTAAATAAGGGGATGCCATTAATTTATTTTAGATATTTTTTGGAAATCAATTTTTTCAATGAGTGACATTTTGGTAAAAAAGTGGATGACATTAATTTATTTTAAATGTCTTTTGAAAATCAATTTTTTCTTTTTTGAAAAGAATAATTATATTTAGTGTGTGTAAATATATATATATCTACAAACACTAAATATAATTATTCTTTAAAAAAAAAACAAAAGAAATGGTTTAGATCAATATACGTGTCTCTTCTTTATTTTTTTTATAGATTTTTTAGATATTATATATATACAGTCTTTCTATTATCAGTTCGAACTGATATAAAATATATCAGTTCCTTACATGTGGACCATTGGATTTAAAAGATGTTTTGACAAATGCATGCAGCCAAGTCAAAGTATTTAAATCTAATGGCCCACATGCAAAGAACTGATATATCTATTGTTAATTCAAACTGACAATAGAAAAATTGTATATATATATAATTGTCTATCACCGCGTGCACCGTAGTCTATCACATTACAAATATTTGATTGTTCTTGAGCATAAACTACAAATAATAATAACAGGAATGATGATAACAAAAAAAAGTTGAAAACTCATTTTCTTCTTTTCTCTTCCTGTTTCGAATTTGAGCAGAGCATAAATGCTATACAGTTGGTCATTTTATAGCAAAATAATAATAATAATAATAATAATATATATATATAGAAAAAATGAATAATATTTAATGTTGTTCACATTTTGATATGGATATATTATTGATCTAAACTATTTCTTTTGTTTTTTGAAAAGAATAATTATATTTAGTGTTTGTATATATATATATATATATTTACACACACTAAATATAATTATTCTTTTCAAAAAAGAAAAAAAATTAATTTTCAAAAGACATCTAAAATAAATTAATGTCATCCATTTATTTACCAAAATGTCACTCATTGAAAAAATTGATTTCCAAAAAACATCTAAAATAAATTAATGGCATCCCCTTATTTACCAAAATGTCACTCATTGGATAGAATTGGATGGAATGGTCATTAATGTCACAAAGTTTGCCAAAAATGGTCATTTTGGAACAACTTTCCAATCCAGTGGCCATTTTGATAGTGTGTCATCAATTCGATGGCCACCGGGGTAATTATCCCAAAAAAAAAAAAAAAAAAAAACTTATGATAAACCCTAATTTAGAAATAATTAGCACTAGGATTTTTTTTTTTTTTTTGTTTATTTAAAATTGATGTGAACTTCATTGAGTGGGGTGATGAGGTGATCCTTAGTGTTTTTGTTGTGTGGTTTGGTTTTGTGTGTGGGGTTCTATGCATGTATGTTCCCCTATTCTTTGGTTTTTGCTCTGTTTGAGTTTGGCTCTTTTTGTATGTTGTTGGTGGTGTTTGTGGCCGAGTGTGGCTGTTTTTGCTTTTCCTTTTGTTGTTATGTTTTCAATTGGCTGTGTGGCTTGTAGTTTTTGGTTTGTTGTTGTTTTTATATGAATAAAGCTAGCCGATAAAAAAAAAAAATAAAATTATGTGAACTTTTTGATTTTATATATATATTTTTTATTATCTAAAACTTAGAAGAACTCCGTTTTTTTCTAAGAGAACCCCGTTTCTTCATTGCTTGGTTCTTTTTTGTTTGCTTATTGAGTTCTCAAGCATTTACAACTTCAAGCCCTTGTATTATATCAAAAGATTAATTTTGTTTTTATTTGTGTTTTCGAGGCTGAAGAACTTAAAAATATATCATTTATCAAATCTGGTGTGTTAATAACATAAGAGTATTTATAAATAAAATGTATTTAAATGAACACTATTGTTGTATAGTATTAATCTCGATAACATTATATTTGCACGATATTATTTGAAAGGTTATGCTCCTGTTTAATTATCTATTTCATTCTGCAATCTCAATCATAGAATGAAACATATAATTTGTGATTGAGATTTGAAGAACATTTAAGATTTTAATGAGTTGCATATGACATATCATCAAACTCCCATTGATCAACTAAATTGACCATACTTTTTCCAGTCGACTCCGGCAGTTGCCAGATCGGCCCGTTCCTCTTGGTTCCAGCCAGATCTAGAGTGGTTTCGACGTGTGCTGTGGTCCAGCCGGATCCTCTCCGCCGGGATGCTCACCGGCAGCCGGGGGCCTCCTCTCCTCCGATCGGTGCTTTGCTTAGTCGGTTGTTTCGTAGTTTTAGTTTATCAGTTAGTCTCAGTCCTCTTTGAGAGGTGCTGTTAGTTTTTCAGTTTTCTTGGTTTTTTAGTTTGTTTCTAAGCTGTGTGATCGGCCGTTCCTCATGGATATGGCCAGATCTAGGGTGTTTCAGTGTGCGCTGTTCTCCGCCGACACACTTGACACTTGACGGCTGCCAAGGGACCCCTCCTCCGTTCGGTTCTTTTCGTTTCGTTTCAGTCCCTCTTGTGAGGGTTTGTGGGTTTGGGGGTTTGGGGGTTCTCTTCCCGTTGTGGGAACTATTGGCTGGGTTGTACCTCGATGTCTATCTCGATGGTCCCAGCTATAGTTAATGTCTGGTTAGTTTTCCAGGTGTTGTAATCGTTGTTACTTCCAATCAAAAAAAAAAAAAAAACTAAATTGACCATACACCGTGAATTTTATGATCGACGTGCATCATAATCAATATTACTCTTTATTGCATATTAATTTAATCGTTTTATTACATGACGCATTTTAATTGGGTACATGTAACATGGAAAATCGAGACCATTCTATGCAAGATCTACTTCAAGTCTTCAACCTTCATGACAGGTATGAGTGGGTGCTGCTGACTTTTAAGGAAGTCAAACGTTGGAAATAAATTGTCAACTTGCATGGGCGTTGTTTTTGGAGCCAAATATCCATCAGTTCATGGTTTAAGCTTGAAACAAGGTCCGGTCAATCAACTATTTAGGTCAAATACATTTGAATTATTCAAAAATTTAAAAATAATAGTTTCCTTCCATTCAAAGTCAAAAACAGCCAATCGGTTTAGGTAAGCAAATAATAATACAGCTTCCCTTAAAAACTACAAAACCAAATTAATTAACAACTAAAAATACATAATAAAAAAACAATCTGAATTCAATCAAAAGGCAACTTCTCCATTACTCTATCTTCGTATTTATTAGGGATAATATCATTTTAGTCTCTACTGTTTACCCTATTATCCATTTGGGTCCTCGTCATTCCAGTATTGGTTATGCAGGTCCCCGTTGTTTCAATTAATCCCTATTTTAGTCCCTACCGTCCAATTCCATTAGGGTTTCTCAGAATTCCGTCAGGTCAATGAGGGTAAGATGGTAATTCAAGTCATAGTTTCTAGAAGCATGTCTAATGAAAGGGCATAATAGTAGTTTTGAAATTTAATTAAAAAAATGAAAAAAATAAATAAAACTAATTAAATATTAACAACCCTAATTTCCATTCTCTCTCTCTGTCTCCCGCCTCTCTCTCTCTCTCTCTTCTTCATCTCCTTCAAATAAATATAAAATAAATTTATATACTTTATGATCACCATCATCTTCCATCATCATCATCATCATCTTCTTGCTTCTTCAATTCTTCTTCTCTCTCCCCACGAAACCTAAACAACCCAGCAACTGAATTCATCAAAACCGAATTCAATCAAACCGAATTCAATCTAAATCAAACCTAAAAAACCCATAAACCCAGAAACCCTAGATTTTCATCTTCACTAAACATATATATATATATTAATTAGAAACCTAAATTCATCAAAACCCAAGCCTCGTCCAATCATGGCACTGCACATCAGCGAACAAAACCGTCGTCGCTACACATCAAGTTTGCTTCATGTCACTCCGTTGGCTTCGCGCCATCGTTGTCGCCGTCTTAGCCATCGTCATTGCACGTCATCGCTCCACCTCCGTGTCTGTTCATCGTCGCTCCACCTCTGTTTGTTTGTTTCTGAACTGGGTTGTTGATGAGGTTGAAGACGAACTGGGTTGGTGGTTGCGATCGATCGCGATTTGGCTTTTTGGAATTAATTTTTTGTTTTTTATTTTGGTGGGATTTGATTGAAGAAATCTAGTTTTAGGGTTTAGTGATTGGAGATGGATGGTGGTGTGGTTGTGGGCTGATGATGAAGATGATGATGGTGATGGTGGATGATGGTGGATGATGATGAATATGTAATGACTGAATTTTTGAATATGTGATGGTCGATGATGGTGATGAAGATGATGATAAGGGTAATATTGTCTTTGCAACCAACTCAACCATTACTAAGGGCATAACGGTCATTTGACCATCTGACAATGTCAGGTGGTCTGATTTTAATAGAAAACGTTACAAAAGGACTAAACGGGCCAATACTAGAACGACGAGGACCCAAATGGATAATATGGTAAACAGTAGGGACGAAAATGATATTTTCCCTATTTATGATTTGATTTGTCAACGGTTGGATTGTTGGTAATTGTCTTGCCTAATATAAGACCGCATTTTGTGGAAGACATGCTGGAGTCTAGTTAGGCAATGATATTGAGGGTATCTTCTATTTGCTTTGTGGGTGGCGAGCTCTTGCCAATTTGCCATTTGGGGATGCTTTGGCGAGCTAGTTTCTTTGACAAGCGACTTGCTCTTTGCTTCCCAGCTCGCTGTTGTTACTTTCTACACGTGGCTTGTGGAGTTGACATAGCCTGACGTTGTGGAGATTTGATTCCATGAACTCTGGGCTCTGTGTTAACGTGTCAGGTCAAATAAAATTACCCTAAACAATACCCCCTAAATTCACGAGGAGGGTTGTTGGCGAGCTGGTAGCTCTCTGAAGTGGATTTATTAAGATCTTGCATTTAATGCTACATTAATAGGCTGTCTTGTGACCTAAATAACCGTGCTTTATTACTAACATTTCAAACATTTGAAATGATGGACTAACACCCTTTCGTTACGCAATTGATGTGACGCTCCTACCCATTCTTGATGCGTCATCATGTTTCGTGATTTGACAAACTCTTGGTTCCTGTGCGTTTCAAAAAACGAAGTGTATTGTTTCTGAAACGACTACGTGCCTCATCGTTTAGCCTCTGTTTCAAAGTTTATAAGTTAAGGGACCTTTTGCTTCCTCACCCTATCTTCTCCCTAAGTCTACTTGCATTCCAGTTGTTCGTTTCTTTCTTTGTCAGTGACAATCTTCATTCCTTGCCTACTTCCAACATTTTCTACTTTCAGTCTTTCTTCTTCATTCTCCATGAATAAATCTGAGAAATCGTCAAAACTGGATGATCAAGGGACGGTGGTGAACTCTAACGTTGAGGAACACAAGGTAAACCAGATGCGATTTTCCCTAAGGGATCACTGTGCTTTCGACTATGAAACTAACGTGGTTGACTTGGCCACCTTGGACGAATACCGCAAGTATTATGAAATCTTAGATTTCGTCGAGCTCATACTGCTGGAGGGTCGTGCTGCCTGGAATCCACCGGAGGGTGCAGTACGAGTCCATGTTTACTTGAGGTGTAACCTTGCCTATTCAAATGTACATTGCCAGGTTTCTCTACGATGCAAAGATTTCTCCAACGCAACTAGCACCTAATGGGTATCGGTAATTATTGAGTTTATGGTCATTGTGGTCAGCCAATAATGAACCCATGCCATCGTTCCACGAGGTCAAGCATATTTTTGTTCTCAAAGGTTCTAACAGATGGACCTATTTACTTTAGCTGGGGTGGAAAAAATGTTGCCGTAGGGAGCCGATCCCAAACTCAAAGCCAGTGACATCGTGGTGGGAACTACCTCAGATAAAAATAGGTTTTTGTGCGGGTTCCCTACTTCGAACAAATTTTGGAAGAATAGTTGTTTTTTTGTGTGGTAGGAGATTGGGGAACCATGCTTACATAGAATTCCCTCACAATATCCCTGTTAGCCCATTAAGCTAAAGAAGGGCCTCTGTCTTGTTCGTAAAATCTATTCTTTTGGAGAGGATGATTATTTCCGGGCTTCTTGATGATCACCCCCGATGTAAATGTCTCTTACAACCTCACTCTTTTATAATTCTATCATGTTTTCTTGCTTGTTGATAGGGTCTTCTTTTCCTTTCCTTCTTTTTAGTGTATTATGAGTAGGGTTGCACATTTTCCCCCGGATTCTCGTTTCCCCGCTTCCCCTTCCCCTTCCCCATCCCCATCCCCATCCCCATCCCCAGTTGGGGGAATTTTTTTGGGGGAAAATGGGAAAATGGGAAAATGGGGAGGGATGGGGATGAAACTCATCCCCAAATTGAAATGGGGATGGGGATGGGGAGAGGTACCCTCATCCCCATTTCCCCTAAAATATTATAAATATAATTTTATAAATATAATTATATATATATATATATAAATATATACAGAAATTCTATTATCAGTTCGAACTGATAAAAGTTATATCAGTTCCTTACATGTGGGCCACTGGATTTAAATACTTTGACTTGGCTGTATGCACTTGTCAGTCAAAGTATTTAAATCCAGTGGCCCACATATAAGGAACTGATATAACTTTTGTCAGTTCGAACTGATAATAGAAAGACTGTATATATATATATATATATATATATATATATATATATTTTGTAATGTATTTTCTTTTCCATTTGTAATAGAATTTTTTTTTTTTTTTTTTTTTTTTAGTTTAATTTGTATTTTCAACCAAATGGGGAAAATGGGGAAATGGGGGAATGAGGTAAACAGGGAGAAATGGAAAAAATGGGAAAATGGGGATGGTGATAGGGGGACCTCCCCCCAAAACTCCCCTATCCCCATTTCCCCAAATGGGGAAATTAGGGGGGGAATGGAAAAAATGGGAAAGTGGGGATGGTGATGGGGGGACCTCCCCCCAAAACTCCCCTATCCCCATTTCCCCAAATGGGGAAATTAGGGGGGGGGGGGGGGGGGCGGGGGGCGATAGGGAAGGGTTTGAGAAGTGGGGATGGGGATGAGGATGGGGATGGGGGGACCTATATCCATCCTCATTTCCCCAATGTGCAACCCTAATTATGAGAAACCAATTTACGGGGAGCTCGCTCGCGTAACAAAAATTCATGAAGAAAGGAAGAAAACAGTTCATGAGGGTTCTAAGATATTTGTCAAGGTTAGAACCCCATCAAAGAAGAGAAGCAGGTCTTCCAAGGCTGGTGTGGCCACACTTTCTCGTTCTGCTAAGGTAAGTGACTCATCTAGGAAATTGTTTGCCCCTGAGCAAGATAAAAGGAAAAAGAAAAAGAAAGGAAGTTCTTCTGTTTACTTGGCTTCCTCAAATCGCAAGGGTTTAACAGCTTTTGTTGTTGATTCACTTTGTAGCGAGGAGGAGAATGAGAGGTGCGACTTGGTTTTTATGGCTTTAACTAGACATCAAGCCAAAATGGGAAAGAGAGGGAATGGACCCTTCTGCAAGTTTGGCCCTTTTGGAGCTTTTACGAATCATTCGTGCTACTAGGCCTCTTTCTCCTAGAGAAGAGATTGGGGAGGATATTGGCCTGGGTGAAGGAAATATCCTAGTCGGAGGGAATTCTGCCTCTATTGACCCCCTGGCGACTTCTGTTGAGTTGGCTCCTCGTGAACTCAAGGGGACTGCGGGCCACCCCGCTTCTTTAGAGAATCTGCTAGGGCATCGAGTGGGGGAAAGCTATTCGAGCGTGACGCCCCTTGTTTCGGTGAAGGATTTACTCATTGCGATTTTCGATGACCTCATGCTTTTTGAGGATGTGGGCTCCAGCTAGGAACTGAGGGGTGGTTCTTCTACCAAAAGGCTTGAATGTTATTTTAACACTTTTTCCATGGTAAGAACCTTCCGTCTTATTCTGCTCATCATTGTGAGATTTTGGTTCTCACTTTTTTTTTTTTTATTTTTTTTTAATAGGTCGTGTCAGAGCTGATTTCCCATAGTGAGGAGAAAGCATCATTCGCTTTGCGAATTGCAAATCTTGAGTCCTAGGTTGCTCAACTATCTGATGAGAAGATCAATTCTAGGGGCCAGCTCGCCAAGGTGATATCTCTGTGGAGATGCAAGTATCACAAAATCGAGTAAAGTTGTAGTGTGGTATGAGTCTTTTTCTATTTTGACTAAAAGCTTCAGGATCCCTACAGGCCAGACCTTCACTCCCTCAAATTATTTTAGCGGGGTGTGGAAAGCCTCCAGGAGTTTGTCAAATCACAAAATATAATGACGCATCAAGAATAGGTAGGGGGCGTCACATCAATTGCATAACAAAAGGGTGTCAGTCCATTATATTGAATGTTTGAAGGGTTAGCAATAAAGCGCAGTTATTTAGGTCACAAGACGACCCATTAATGTAGCATTAAATGCAAGATTTTAATAAATCCACTTTGAAGAGCTGCTAGCTCGCCAAAAGAAGCAGCTCGCCAACAACCATCCTCGTGAATTTATGGGGTATTGTTTGGGATGATTTTATTTGACCTGACATGTCAGCAAAGAGCCCAGAGTTCATAGAATCCAATCTCCACAACGTCGGGCCATGTTAGCTCGACAAGCCATGTGTGGCAACAACGAGCTGGGAAGCAAAGAGCAAGTCAGCTTCAAAGAAACCAGTTCGCCGAAGCATCCCCTAATAGTGAATTAACAAGAGCTCGCCACACACAGAGCAAATAAAAGATACCCTCAATAATCAATATCATTGCCAAATTGGACTCCAGCATGTCTTCCACAAAATGCGGTCTTATATTAGGCAAGATAATTACCAACAATCCTGCAGTTGACAAATCAAATAATAAATACGAAGATTCAGAAGATAACTCCTGTAAGGAATTAAGATCTTTGCATCATAAATGCACGAAGACTCGATTCACCAAGAATCTTGTCTAGATACGATCCTCCTAGAATCTCGCCTAATCATAATCTTTGCTTGCACGCCAAGGACTAGGGCAGCACCCTAATCACTATATAAACACATGTATCAAGCAAAGAAAGGCAGAGGCACTATAAGCACAACATCACTTATTGTAACCATTTTTTACCTAGTGAATATTTTCTCTTTCTTTTTCATTATGACGACCGTGGTTTTTTCCCTGCCATATGGTTTTCCACATACAAATCTTGGTGTCTCTTATTGTTTTTTTTTTGTTTTTATTTTTTTTGTTTTTGTTTTATCTTTTACATATTCCATCAATTCACATTAGTGTTTGAAAAATCGGACAAATCAGTTGATTAATCAACGGAATTCATCTAGGCGGCCTTTTGTTATGGTGAAAAGCCTAAAATTAGCCATATTAGGTGGATTTCGATTAGCTAGCGCTAGTCGCCAACTAGTCGGCGGTGGATAGGCGGGTTGGCGATGGAGATGCGGGTCAAAAGAACGGCAGGGGTACTAGGATTTTTTCTTTTTTCAAAAACCCTTTTGGCTTCTGTGGCTTCATTAAACATACCAAAATCCCAAAACTGCCCCTTTTTCTTTGTTTTGTTTTTTTTTGTTTTTAAAAGAAAAACTACTCCTCTTTAGTCTTTTCATTCTTTTCTTTTATCAAACCCTAAAGCACAATGCAATCCCAAAACTGCTCCTCTCTTAAAAAAAAACTTGCCCCTACTTAGTCTTTTCATTCTTTTCTTCTATCAATCCCTAAAGCACAAACCCCAGTCCACCATTCATCCAACCGGTTGCAAATGTTGTTGCCACCCCCTCGTCGTCGGCCGATTAATCACTGACTTGTTGGCCTAGCGTTTAGCACCTATTAGAACCTTGTTTCACACACATATCAGAGAAGCGTCTTGATCACATTTCATTGGTTGATCCTGAAGTCGATTTGCCAACTTTTTGTTGACTAGATTGACCAAAAATCGACGTCAACATATATAATAAAGCATACAATTTTTAGGAGCAGTCAAATCTAGGGATATTTAAAATAAGCATTTAATTTTGATCGGCAAACTCTTCTACATATAGCCATCGATAAATACCTTTATTGCCTTGATATAACTTGCAAATTCACAAGTTAGCTCCTAGAGTCGAAAACTTTAGAAAGCAATAAACTTCATGCCAAACAAAATGTAACATACAAACTAAGAGGAAAGGAAGATGGTTAATGCATGTCATCCATAGGAATCTCAAGGAATTCAAACAAAAGAAAAAAAAAATGTAAGAGCTAATGGGTCTGAACCCATAAATGTCCACATATCTAGGACAAATCAAATGAATTTCATTAGACTGGCCAAATTAGTACAGATCTAGCGAAGTCGTAAGATTATATAATAAGCACAGTTGCATAGTTGCGCAATACACTACCATCGCCATCGGTAATATAGTCATGTACAAGACCCTTGGCATCTCGCTGGATTCCAGCTCATCATACAGATTACGTTCTTCTCCAAAAAGTTCAACGTAACATGTCTCTACAGTTCTTGGTGGCAATTCAATCAAACCACCCTAGTCTTTTCTTCTCCTTAAAGAAATGATTGACATAAGAACCTAAAAGAATGTTAAGCTGAAATTTAATCAATAGAGATAAGAAACAATAGCAAGGAAAATCAGTCTTTCAATTTAATTACAATATTAGAACACCAATAAAAAAAACAAAAATTGAAAATCACTCTTTCAGTTTAATCAATACGCTAATGCTAGTCAATCCAAAAATTTAGTCCAAAAACTAATCTAAATGATGTGAAAAATGATTTGTCATCACCATACAAATCATGGGGCGATAGGGTGAATGATAAGGTAATGACAAATCATTTGGATTGAATTTTGGGTTAATTTTTACAGTTGTATAGGATTAATCTAATCAATATAGTTGACATAACCAATTTTCTTTAACTGCCACATACCCAAACAACGATGAAAACTCCCAAAAATGTTTGAATGTTGAGATTGAAAGAATTATTCTATTCAATGAGATTAGAAGCTTTAGAGGTCTCAATAATTTTTTTTGTAATTTTGTACAGTTTGAGGACATTAAAGTAATGAGTTTTTCACATTACAATCCAATTTTATCTTTTTACGTTACTTTTCAAAATACACTTCATTCTATCAATTTAAATTTAAAAAAATTCTATGGACACTTCATTTAAAAAAAAATTCATTTTGTTTTAAGATTAATTTTTTCTTTTCATTAAAAAAAAATCATTTTTATTTAAAAAAAAAAAAAAAAAAAAAAACCGAATCCATATAAAAAAAATAATAAAAAATTCTCTCCTTTAATCAAGTTCAGATCAGGAACAAGATCCCATCAGGTCAAGATCAAAATCCCATTTCAAAGCCCAATCAGATCTCTCTTTCCTTCTCACAGCCCCTCTATCTAATCTGGTTGGTTTTTTTTTTTTGTTTTTTTGTTTTTTTGTTTTTTTTTGTTTGTGGGTTGCAGGATGCAGATGGTGGTGTTTGTGCTGTGTGTGAGTTGGAGATCGAAGTGGTGGCAAGCCGTCGCCTGTCATGCAAAATTGCAAATAGGGAGGATCTGAAATTTTTTATTATTTTTTATTTATGAAAAAAAAAACTGTAAAAATCAACCGTTAAAAAAATTTGTTTGTTCTTTTCAAGAAAAAAAATCATTTGTTTTTTGTTGTAAGAAAATAATGTTGACGTATAGTAAAATTGTTTTATAATGTATTTAGAATTTATTTGTCCTTTTTAGTAATTTTAATTAGGATAAAATTATCATGTAATAAATAAAAAATTAAATGTAGTGTAGAAAGATATTTTGTGGATTGTTAATAGCATTACTCTAAAGTAATATACTTCAAATGGATGAGATTACACCTAACATAGTAATATATGATACTTCAAGTGTTTGCATTTCTTGAATTTTAATTTGAATATATTTTGTTTTAGGTTTCGCTCCGGTATCTAAAGTTGAGTAAACGAAGAATACATTAGATAGACATCTTGATGTTTATTAAACCAATCACTTATTTTAAAAAGGTCATGAAAAAGATGAGGTAAGGAGAGGATCCAAATCTTGATGAAATAACCTTTTTATTAAAGTTATCCTCATATGCAAAACTCTTTTGTCTCTCCTAAACAATAAAAAAGAGTAACCTCTCTCTTTCACTTTCCAAAACTAAAAAAATCCTACTCTCTATTCTTTTTTTTTTTTCTTTTTTTTTTCTCTTTCTCTTTCATGAAATATTCCCTCTTTTTCTTCTTCATTTTCTCCTTTCTAGATAAAAAGAACCCATTCTTCCTGCACAAGGATAACTTTTTTCAAAATAATAAAAAAAAGGCTATATTGCGCTTCTTTTTTTCTTCTAAATAAACCATTCTAGTCATTGGATGAATTCAATAGATAGGATTGAAGGGCTGGAGAAATAAAAAAAGAGGATGTCCTAATGATAAGTAAGAGAGAGAGAGAATAAAGAGAGAAAAAGGCTAAAGATAAAAGACTTCCTAAGCTAAGAAATTAATGTTTCGATGACTAGGAATCCGAAGGATATGATTTGAATATAAACTAAAAAAGAAAGAATTTTGATTCAATTTAAAGAAACGCGAAAACACCTCCGATCATGTGCAATGTATTAGGAAAGATAAACACAATCATATGTAACATTAAATGTGTTACCAAACAATATATCGGATCCTGAAACTTGGCAATTGAAAAACTTGCCAATTAATGGACCAAAGACATCTTTTTTATTTTTTATTTTTTATTTTTAGTATCTATCTATCTAGATATCTACACTAGGTATATTTTTCGAAGTTTTTTCCATTGGTAGGATTCGAGCCGCTTATTTGGGAGTCATTTACTCAAGCCCCAAGCTCTTTCATCTACCAGTTGAGCTATGCCCCTAGGGAAGTGAGTGACCAAAGTCATCCTTAGAATGCAAAACTTGTAAAACCTATAATTTAATGACACAATATAAGCATCATATACATGAGAAACAAAGTATGATAAAATATGAGTAAAGTTAGATATCACAACCAATATTACAACTTTTCAATCACAACCCATGTGGCAGTTCATGTGTCAATTGGTGAGTGGATACATGAGTAAGTGAGATAAATCATTATTAATGTGTATCCACTCATCAATTAACACCTCAGCTGCCACCTAGGTTGTTCTTCAAAAGTTGTGATAATAGTTGTGATGTCTATCATTACCCATATAAATATTACCCGAAGACGTGAGAGACCCACTGTACTACATTGAGCGAGAGGACATTGTACAAAGAGTATCCAATAGTCTCTAATAGATAATGGCTCCAAATGCAAAAAAGCTATCAATGAAAACAAATCAAACGAGCTATTCTGTATAGGCGTACCCGTAACAACCCACCTCCTCTTAGCCTTCAGTTCAGTGACAACTCGACTCTGTTTGGAATTTGGATTCTTAATTGCGTGAGCCACATCCAAAATGACTCGCCGCCACTCAGTGTTCATCACATGGTTCAGTGACCTCGAATCCATAGTTAGAGTACTATAAGTAGTCAAAACTACATCATACTTCTTAATCTCCTCGAAGTCGGTGGTGGTGTTATTCCCATAATACATAAATGTCTTTAACATTACAGGAACAATGTGCTCTTCTAATTGTGTTTTCCATGTCGAAAACACAGAAGGAGGGCACACAATTAATGTCCTCTTCTTACATGAAACACCAATTAATCATCAAATATACCCACCAACTTCCCTTTAAGATTGCCTTCTACATGTGTATCCTCGGTTTTATATTGTTTTCTCCTTTCGGTACCCTTTTCACTCACTCTACACTTCTTACGTTTATTAGTACTCAAAGAAATTAGCCCGTCATCTACCTCATTGATTTCCTCGACCAACCGAACAATTTTTAAATGTAATACATTTATCCAAGGCAATCAATGAAAGCAAAGTGAGAGTCTTACCCAACCCCATATCATCAGCAAAAAGTCTGCCGCGCAAAGGCTCAGGGCGATTATCCATGGTATAATTCGTCACAAAATTGAAAAAGATTCCATTTTTTTCCTCCCAAAAAGATGGCAAGTCCTTTGAATTCTCCCTCTGAAACAACCACCCTAATCCCTCCTTCTGGTGAACAAAAAGCTCAGACTTAATGATCTCTTTGGGTGGTTCCATAGCCATTGTTTTGGCCTTTAAATCGACATTTTGTTCAACCAACTTGAACACCTCATCAAAAATCTTGAAATCTTTCCCTAGGTTCTCCTTCCTTTCCACCACCACCTCCGACGACCCAAATGACACGATGCCAGTAATCAACTGCAACTCGCCATGCAAAAAACAAGAGTTGACAGTATAAAACATCTCCAATCTTGCAAAGACATTATTAATTACTGCTACTATGAGTATTAGTAGCATCACATTCAACGCGAATGGTATGATCAACAATTAAAAGAGAGAGAACAACAGCAACAAAATGTTTGATATAAGTGACTTGGAGGTTCCTTGTACTGAGGACTTTAATAGTGTTTTAATCAAAATGGTTTAAGGGTTCGCGGACCAGACTCACCATTTCGCGACCATTGATAGTGCTAGAGTAGTGCTCCAGACCCACTATATTGCTAATGACGAAGCTAACCATGTGGTTTTGGAGGATGATTGCGAAGAGGAGTTGGCTTCTTCATTTTGCCTATGGTCCAGAGACATGACTTGAGAGAGAGAGAGAAAGCGGACATGGTTCCAGTTCGAACCGTCGAACCGAACCGAACCAAACTGAACCTGGGATCGAAAAAATTAAAACCGAAACCACCCATGGCGGTTCCAGTTTCGGTTCCAATTTTGAAGGAACCGCCCGGTTCAAACCGGACTGGAACCGATGGTTCCTTCAATTTTTTTTAAAAAAAATTCATAGAACCACTGAAGTACTGAACCAAAGATCCAAAATTCCAAACCAGATCTCTCATCTCTCTCATCTTTCTCTCTACCACAAACCCACATCTCTTTTTTCCAAAATCAAAAATAGAATATTAGATCTCTCTCTAATCCAAACCAGACAACCAGACAACCAGTCAAGCTCAAGCACCCATGAGTATGAGTCTATGACCAGATGACCTACCACCACAAACCTAAAATCCACCACCATCTAAACTAAATCATATCGATCGGCGACCGCCACGACACCACCCTTAATCTCATCTCCCTCTCTTGATCGATCCAAGCAAGAAGACAAAGAAGATGACAGACGAAGAAGAAAGAAGAAGAAGTAATAAGATGATGATGATCGATCCAAATCTAGGTTGATTTGGGAGAGAAAGTGATTTGGGTTGATTTTGTGTTGTGTTGTGCTGATTTGTGAGAGACTAAGAGGGAGACAGTAAGACACAAGTGAGTGGCTGAGTGCTGCCTGTGAGTGGGTTTTTTAAAAAAAGATTCAGAACTGTCGGAATCGTTAGAACCGAAACCGATGATTCTGGAACCGGAATCAGAACCGCCTAAGGCCGGTTCAGATTTTGGTTTCACCTAACTACGGAACCAGAACCACCGGTTTCGAATCGGAACCAGAACAAACCGAAACCGTGTCAGGTCTAGAGAGAGAGAGAGAGAGAGAGAGGTGTTTGAAATGCAATTGAAGGCGAATTTGCCAAGGAAACTCACAATTTGATACCCCAATATTTGGTATAAATACACTACAAATACCAGTTTTGTTATAATTGTAAATAGATAGTCTTGACACCTCAAGGGTAAATTGAAACTTTACATGTGAAGAAAGTAAATGCATATTTCTTATACAATCGAAACATGCCGTGTCAATCATTGAAAAAATATAAATAAATAAATCAATTGATTCTATATAAAAATGGGAAGAACTCAGGAATTATATCTCTAGTTGATTTGTTTGATATTAAAATATCTATAGTATCCTTTAACATACTTAAAAATCACCAAAAATGTACACAATGTGACTAGAAGGAGGACTAGATATGTGATTTGGTAATTTTTATTTATTTTAAAATTGGTTGTAATTTTAAAAGATATTTACATCCTTAATGAATTTTAAATTACACAAAACATACCTATCAAATAATATGTAAAATGGTGAAAATTATAGTTTCTCCACTTTGTGATTGACTTATTTTTGTGACAAACCAAAATGGGATATTTTTGTAATGGGTAGATTAGGATCTTCATGTGCTCAACAGTGTGATCGTGATCATCAATCATCCTGGCATCTCAAAGCTTAAAAAACAAGAGCTTTCAAAGGTATATCACTTGACTTGTTCTCTTGAAGCGATTTGGTGCACACACACATAATTCATTCATTTGTGTTTTTCTTATAATTTTAGTATGCATTACACCAATTTCACACTTGCACATTATGCATATAAAGTTAGTGTGTTAGATCGCTTAAGAAGGACTCTTCTTCTCTTGTATATGCTTTGTTCTTCAAGTTGTTTTTAGGTGATATCAAGAGAAGATCAAATGAAGAAATTCAAGACTTGTTGAAGATTAGTCTAGGTAAAACAAACTCATAGTAATGTGAGGGTGTGTTTTGTGACCAATCTTCATTTTGTATGTATAGATATTTTTATAGGTGTTTTGACATGGAATTTGCCAAAGGGGGGGATTGTTAGGTTTTTAAGTCATGTTGGCATCATTCCATATCAAAACGACATTTCCTTTGTATTGATTAGTTGTCTAGGTTTATGTTTGACTTAAGCTTCAAGGAAGAATGACAACATATCAAGGCAAAAAGAAGTCCTCAAGAGGAACAAGCTGTGTTGCACATCAAAGGTATATTTAAACCTTATTCCTCTTACAAGGTGTTTAGGCACACACACACATTGCATTCATATGTGTCCCTGCATCGTTGTGCTCATTTGGTATAACACATACACACACATAATTATTGTATGCATATATGCATTAGATTTAAATTAATAACTATTATAAAATTGCATGTTCTAAGACTATTTCTAGGAAATGGCATACTTGTGTGTATTTGTGTTTGTTTGTTTATTTATATTCACTTGATATTGGACTTGAATATGTTCTCATATTGTTCCTTATTGAGTCCTAAACGTTTCGGTTACTTATTCATAAGTTTTCGAGTTCCGAGTTCCGAGTTGAATTTTACGAAACTTTTCGTGTGTTTATCGTGCATGGTTTTCATCCTTGTTTATTGAGTTGATTTCCATGTTTTTTTATTGAAGTTTCGTAGACATCCATGTCCGTGAGAGAGTCTCAGTTCGTAATCCAAAAACGGATTCGAGATTGGAGTTTAGAGTTCGGATGCCGAAATACGATCGAAGAACGTGAAATGTGTGTGAGGGAGAGAGAAGTGGCAATTAAAATGCCACATGCCCCCCACCCCTGTGGAGGCGCGTGGGCCCTATGGGGAGGGAGCCTCTCCACCCTCGTGGAGGCCACACGCCTCCACGGGGAGGTGACGTGGCGTGCCACAATGGGCAGCCCGTTGCCCCCCTCCACCCCACCTAAGCATTCCTCCATTCTTCCTTTTACAAGCCTTTCCCTCCCATTTTTCAATTTGAAGAAGATTTGTGCAGAAAATTTGTGTTCTTCTCTCAATTTTGAAACACCATATCTCACTAATTTCTCAACCAAATTGAGTGATTCAAAAAGTGAGAGATTCTTATTGAAGTCTAATATCTTCTCCAAGTGATTTTGAAGTTTTTTGTTCAAGTATTTTTGGTGTTCAACATCAATTTCGTGGCTGCACTCAAAACAACAAGGTATTTGTTTATCCTTTGATATCTAAGCTATACCTTAGGTCTTCTTCCTATTTTAGTGTATGTGACTTGAACAAATTTGATTTGGAGATAGAGCTTCAATTATAAGCTAGATTTGTCCAATTAGAGACTTAAATATGATTTAGGTTTTGTTAAATCTAAAACTTCATATGTTTGGGTGTTGTATTGTGACTAACTTATATTCTAGGTCTATTTGAGTGTTAATTGAATTTATTATGATGATTGATAGCCTCTACATGTTCTAGGACTTTTTAGTTGAATATAGTTAAGTTAAGATTAGCACATTTAATTTTATGTTTAGAGCTTTTGAGATTTAATTGATTATTTTGTGAATATGTGCTTTAAATATTTGCTAGAGAAACTTGATTGAACATATTTTGTATTCTAGCATTTTTTATTTTAGTTCTAAAGTCTTGAACATGTGCTTAATGAATATGTTATGTTTCAAGCTTTAGTTTGCATGAATAAAATCTAGGATTTAAGTGTGATTTGGTTGGATTGTATTTTCTAGGTTGTTAGCATCATTTTATGTGATGTCAATTGTTTGGATCATAAACTAGAAAAACATACATTGTGTGCATAAAGTTTATTTCTAGTTTCCATAGGATATCTTGATCATATATTCTATGATGCATATGTTTGCATAAGCATACATTTGATTACGTTAGGTTGCCTTGCAAATGCATAAAGTCTCTTGTTGGAACATGTTGTTCTAGCTTGAGTAAGGGAGTCCCGACTAGAATATGTGGATCTGTAGGTTGAGCATGGGAACTCAATTAGAGGCATGTGGCTTCTAAGTTGAGTGCCGGGCAAGTATTTCTCTAGTAAAAGGCTCACGGGCAGGATATAAGGGATATCCAATAGGAAGTATACAATCATGCGTATTGGTCACTTTAAGGGTGTACTTTTATCCAACTAGTGAAATGTGGTGTTGCTCAGAGGTGGTTGAATGATTCAACCCGTGGATGTTTCATCTTCAGAGGTTTACCGTGTAAAAATAACGTGTCAAATGTTTCTATCCCTTTCTCTCTTATATTTGTATATGTGATTGTTGAATCTTGTTTTGTTCATCATTTCTTCATGATTTTTGTAAACAAAATTGTTGTAAGGAAAGAGAAGCAAACATTCTCCATGATCAAGTTGTATATATCTTTTGTATTTGTTATTAGTTGATTTAATTGTATATAACTATTCATACACTTGTATTTGTGAATATTGAAGATTAATATATATATACAAGTGTGAATTGATTTGTGTTTTAAGTTAGATATTTTCACTTGTAAGTTATAGACTTGAATTGATATGCTTTATTGAATATGATTTTCAATAGTCTATATGTGTCTTTATGATTAAATGTGTTGTGATACAAGTTATCTAGATGGACAAACTTTTGTTTGTTTCAAGGGATTGAAAGAGGCTTAAAAACCTATTCACCCCCTTTAAGTTAGTTTTTGGCAATTTAACCGTGCTTGTATATTTCATTAGTCTAGCATATATTTGCATTGAGCATTCATACATGTTCATTTAGACATTAGTTCTCTTCATTGATTCCAAGTCTTATGGTTACACGTGGTAATTGTACAAGCAATGTCAAGAGTCACTATAAAAGGTCTGCGAGTAGATAGGTTTAAGTTACGATTTTTTAGAAGAGTGACTAGGTTGTTATTGACGGTGATTTTTGGATTATAGGAAAAAACCACACGTCCAACAAGTTAACACAAATAAAATCAATATTTTAAGGTGGGAAAGTAATGATTAAGCATGCACAACACAAAGTTTTATGTGGAAAACCCTAAAAGGGACAAAATTGCGATTCCCGGAGATGGCAGAGGAAAATCTTCACTATAAACATTAAGTTTTACACACTCAATCTCTCCTACGCTCTTTTGTGCTATATTTCCACTAACTGTTGTGATGGTGAATTATGGTCTATTTATACATGCATAGAACCCTAATTCTTGCTGTACAAGTGAGGAAAATTGACGAGGTTTAATAGGACTCTAACTTATAGGAGCACCTTCATCTTCTTTCTTGTTTTGCGTCTCATGTGCATTAAATGAATTGGTTCTCTTACTTAATCTGGACTCTGGTATCTATAAGGAAAATTGTTTCCTTATCAGAGTGTCCTTCGATGTGCCTTGTTTGAGTAAGACTCTTCTTCTGCATGTTGGAGTCATGATAGCCCTGAACTCAATATCTTCCACGTGTCACTTAGCCGACAAGCTATCTAATCCGACCAGATCTTATTCACCCTGATCGGCTACCTGATCCCGATCGATCTGGTTACCTCGATTGGCCATCTTTACCCGATCAATCTGGTCACCCCGATCAGGTTACTTTCACCCGATCGTTTGGATAAACCTGATTGGGCCTTGAGATCATCTATTGGTCAACTAGGGTTGGTCTTCTCTGGTTGACTTTTAATGATATGACATATCTTATCACCGTATTTCTAGTAAGTATGTTGACTTGTCATTCTTCCAGATTTTACCAATAACATTTGTCAATTTAGGATGTAATTAAACTATCATATAGTGAATTTTTGTAACTAAGTGGCTAGCGAGACTAGTCCCGTGGGTTTTTCCTAATTGGAGGGTTTCCTTCACAAAAATCAAGTATCATTTATTTTCCGTATTTTTACTTGATTTTATTGTTGGTTGTGTTTAATTATTTGATCGAAAATTTGGTAACTTAATTGATTAACAACATATTCACCCTCCCTCTAGGTTGTTTAGACACATTATGGATTATTTTCAATTAAGAATAAACAAGAATATAATGTTAGGTTTATTTTTTGTGTTGTCATTATTTTGCATCAAAACAACCTTTGTTTGTAATGTTTAGTTGCTAAGAATGTTCGTGATGGTTCGAGCTTCAAGAGTGGAAATCAACTTCTCATACAAGCATGTCTTCAAGAGGAGGTGCTTTATCGTCAAGCTAAGGTAAAAATGAGATTTAATCCTCTTGCAAGGCATAGGTGCACACACACACACACACACACACACATCATACATTTGTGTCCCTGAATCTTTGTGCAAATTCTATGTAGCACACACATTCACATGTTGCATGTTCATTCTTAGAAAAGATGTTCTATGAATTAGATTTAAGGAACAACATACTTGAATGTGTTTATGCCTTTTATTGTGTGGTTTCCATGATATTTGATTTTTGTGTTTTTATGTGTTTTTATTTGTTGGTTGGTAATCTTATTATGGAAATTATATTTTCGAGATTTTTCGTATTTTACGGGTCCAACTATGTATGGATTTGTTCCTATATGAGTTCTGAGCGATTCGGTAACTTGTCAAAGTGGTTTCAAATGTTTTTGAATATTTCTAAGTAATTTTATGATTTGGGGGTATTTTGGGAATTTAATTTTTTTTTTGAACATTTTCCGAGACCGTTGGGACATTTCGAGTGTTGATTGATGACCATATTTGGTTTTCGAGTTACAGGTTGGTCGGAATCACTTTCTGAATGTTTTCGGGCGAAATTGGCCTTGGCGAGGGCTAGGCTGCGCCAAAACATGGTCACAGCCCACATGAGAGGGCTTGTCTTGGCGCAAGCTAGGCTGCGCTAAACATGGCCCTCGGCCAACGCGAGAGTGGCGTGGAAGGCGCGCCAACATGCACGCATGGCGCATGCCAAGCGCATATGCTCGCAGGCAGCGCGTGACGCTCACGCCATGCATGCGCGTGGGTGCATGGCGTGTGCGCGGGACAGCATGCGCTTGGTCTATTCGCGTGGCTTGCATAGCCTTGGTGCGTGTTCTCCCGCGCCGTGTCGTCCGTCCAGTTTTTAAATCCAACCATGTGCACCCTTTTTCATTTGTCGATTTCTTTTTCGATTTTAGGCCGATTTAAGCAATTCAAAAGCTGAGAGATCCGTCTTTCATAGTAGATTCAAGCCCAATCAATTTTAAGGTTAAAAGTCTAGGTCACAGAGTGGTTTTACTCTGATTTGTGGAGGTCTTCTTCACTTCTCAAGGTATCGCTTGTTCTTTCATGTCTCTTTGACTTGATTGCATGATATCTTGTATTTGTTGCTTTGATTTTATTGTATGTTGACCTAGAATACATAGATTGGTGTTTCTACTTTGATTTAAAACTATTTTGTTCTTCAATTGCTTGATTTTATAAAATAGCTCATGATTTAAGCTAGGTTATATTATGATTATGCCTATCATAGATCTAGCTTGTTTTTAACTAGATTTTCTTTTCATTTTGCTTATATCGCATCTAGTTACCATAGGATGTTTTGATCGTTAGGGGTGGGCATGGTTCGGTTCGGTTCGGTTTTGGGTAAAACCGAATTGAACCAAAAATATTTCGGTTCACCCAAAATTGAACCGGTTTAAACCGAATAAGAAATGGTAACCGTAATCGGTTCGGTTCGGTTCGGTTCATTTCGGTTTTGAGCCTAATGGGCTTGATGGGCTATTGGGCTTAATGAGTCTTTTTTAATATGTTTTTAAATTTGATGGGTTGTTGGATTCTAATTTTGGGCCAAAGTTTCATAAATTTTAATAGCCCAAGCCCAAAAAAATCTCAAATCAAACCTAACTAATAATATTTAATTTATAATTCATTAAAAAAAAACCACAAATTGAATAGACAGTAAATTCAATTTTCAAAGACATACATTTCAATTTTCACAAGTTTCATACATACATAAGACATACACATACATTTCAATTTTCAAAGATAAAAACTCTAAATCACAAATCAAACTCCAAATCAAAATTACAACTAAAATAAAAACTCCAAACCACTTAATTAGTAATAGCAATAAAATAATACCAAATAGGAAATGCAATAATGACACTATGACAGTTTGAAAGTAAAATAATTCCAACTTACTGGCTTCTTGCATTCATAAATGAAACTGTAATTAGTAATGGTATTAATTATACTGATATATCAAACAAACATATATACACATAAAAGTTGAAGCTGCATGCCTACACTGTCTAATATAAAACATATATACTTAATACTTTCACAGATTAAAAGGGGAAGCTGCACTGTCTAATATACACAAACATAATATAAATTAGTATATTAGACAGATTACACATTAGACAATTAGTTCTGCACCTAATGGTCAATTATAATTTGATTATAGTCTTTAGACAGATTCAAATATATCAACAAAGTCATTAAACATATATATCAATACAAATTAGAGTACAAACACATATATATCAACACAGTCACACAGATTATATATATGTTATATGATTATATCAACACAGAATACAATAGATATATATATATATATATATATATATATCAATTAATTGGTTTTTTTTTTTTATTTTTTTTATTTTTTTTTATTTTTTTTACCTTTTATATGCGGTTTAATCGGTTTAAACCGGTTTTGAAAAACCAAAACCGGTTTAAACCGAAAAGTTTTCGGTTTTCATCTTTTTGAACCGGTTTAAACCGAATTCATTTTACGAACCGAACCGAACACCCTATTTTCGATTCGGTTCGGTTCGCAACTTAGTGCCCACCCCTATTGATCGTGCATTCTATGTTAATTGTGTTTGTCATGAACACTTAGATCATCATAGATGCCTTGAAATAGGTTTAAAATCTCAACAAAGTCAATGAGGGATCTAGGTTGAGTGGACAAGCTACCATTAGTAAAAAGCCTACGGGTAAAGTAGTGTGAGACAAGCCAATAGTAGTAGATCATGGAGATTAGTCACTTGAGGGTGTACACATACTTAACTAGTGGATAGTAGTGTTACTGTGGTTATAAAATCAACTCATGGATGTATCATTTTCGAAGATTTACCACGTAAAAATCATGTGTTCAATGTCTCTAACTCAAACTCCTTTATATTTGTATATTTGAGCTTTATTGTAAACTTTGTAGGAATTTATCTCAAGTTGTAAAGCTTAACTTAAAAAGATAAAATTGTGATATCCAAAGTACAACTTGTAAATTGAGCTTATATTGATAATATTTGTATATGAGATAATTTGTAGTTTGAATAACAAAAAGAGAAATGACAAACATTCAATAAGATCATTATTTGTATCCAAATCTACATGCTTTTATTTGAGGACCAAGCCTGCGGCCAGGCCAGGCCCCCCTGGCCTTAACAGATCGGGCCTTGCCTGTTAGAATGTCCAGCCCGCCACCTGCCGAGCCGCTTGTACTGCCACCACTAACTCAAATAGATATTTGTATCTAAGTCTAAATGCTTTTATTGATTTAAGTAATTATGATGTGGTAACTAAGCAATCTAGATCTCCCCTCCCTCCAATTCCTCCTCCCCAAAGTAACCTCCACTCAAATTTGAAACATCTGCACCTGCTTCCTTGGCAAATAGACCTTCGAAATCCAGAAAGTCATCAGGAATTCAGGATCAATGCATCTATCAAGCCTTGATCAAAATCAAACATGTCTTCAGACACTCCCGGTTCATCAGCCTTTGGGCTGGAATGAGAACCGTTGTCTACTACAGTTCTTGTAAATGAAGGGTTGTCGAAGTTGTTTGAAACCTTTTCAGACATCCTATCTTGATTGAAATTCTGAGGCCCTTGACTTTATTTTAAAGGCTTCATAAGATCAAGGACCCTAGTATCTTAAGTGCTAACATCCTCTACTATTTCCTCCTCCCTAAAGGCAATACCTTTAGGACTTTCATAAATATTGCTTACTGGATCCGAAAGCATAGGTCTTTGCGTGACAGGTTGAGAATCTTTAACCACCTCAAAATCAAAGCTGTGTGCAGGGAGAAAAATATATATAATGGGATACTCCAGAAGGACTACATTGGATAATTGTTGTCTTATTAAGGCCTTTATGTCCAACTCCCGGAAAGGTGATTTCGGCCCCTACAACAACAGCAAAACTGAAAATTAGATCTTACCTAAATAAGAAAATTCTGGTACAAAAATTCAAAAAGTTAAAAATCAAATTAGATGTAGAACTTTAGAAGATTCGGTAGGGTCACAGACTCACCGGCCAAAACATCACAATCCATTAAGCACCATTACCACCCATAATCCAAGTAAAGCAAATCGTAGAAACAACATATCATAGCAGTCGAGCAAGGCAAAAATAAAATTGCAACCGAGACAAGATACAGGGACAAAGCACCATCAGCAGCACTGATAATTAAATAATAAAGCACCGTAGATAAAGTCTAAGGAAGATACATAAACAAGAATTGCACCAAATAAATGAGTTTGTGCTACTGGTGTTTGCTTGTGGCACTGCAAAGCCATAGCTTTAATCTGACCATGTGTAGATTACTGCTGACTGAACCAAAATTTTGGTCATAAACCAACCTAAACGAAACCCCTTAAAGTATTGAGACAAGATGTTCAATCTTGATGGATCCCAATATGATTAAACAAACAACTAAGATATATTAAGACAAAAGGGACAAAAGAAAAACCTTAGGATATTTGCGAATGAAAAACTTAAGGCAATCCAGTTGCTCCTCACAGAATTGCCTAAGCTGATGATTACATGCACCATGTTTTAGATGCTTCTCGATTACAGAGTAGAGGGTAGTGTCTTCATGCACTCTGCAGAATACTTAAATGAATTAGTTCTTTATATATATATATATATATATATATATATATATAGCAAGCTTGAGAGAAAAGAGAATTACTAAGACACAATAGTTTTCCAAAGATTGATCACAGTAGGGAAAGTTCACCCATGGTCAACTAAAACAACA
Organism: Acer saccharum; assembly: GCA_030490815.1. Lineage (NCBI taxonomy): Eukaryota > Viridiplantae > Streptophyta > Magnoliopsida > Sapindales > Sapindaceae > Acer > Acer saccharum. The sequence goes on from CM059866.1 coordinate 51,346,963, forward strand.
TCTGTTGAGTGAAACCGCCATTCAATTGTCCACAAGATCAACTTTTTCCTATAACAAATCAGATTAAAAGTTAAAATTGACTCAAATTTGAAAGCAACTTCAAAACAATTCCAATTAGTACATACATCAAAACACAACATGTATAACGTTTAATCACCATGACAGGGGCTGCCAATAACTTGATGCCTTGTGATGGATATGAGTATAATTTTCTAGGAATATTCCAAAAATGCAAGGTTCTATTAAATGAAGACTAGAAAGCCTACCTTATCAGTCATTTTCATCCCTACAAAACATATAAACCGAATTTTTGAAAATAAAAAGCTAAAGAGAGTACCTTCGATTATATTGAGTTTGATTTTTTTCTCTCCTAGTCATTCCAGTGGGGAGGAACAAAACTTTATTCCTGTGAGACCAGGCAGCTTTCTTGAGATTGCGAAGATTGTAAGGCAGCTTGAAATAAGGAAACCCAGAAGCAGCCCCACACAATTTACCTCTCAATCTCTCTGCAGACTCAGCCACCCTCTTAGTCTCCTCAAGCAAATTATAATCTACAACATAATATTTAATTTAATTTCCCAGCCAAATTCAGCAACCATAAAAACACAGTTCAAAACATAATAAAGAGAAAAAACTTTCAATCATAAAATTTAAGAAAATTGAAAGGGAGTATCGGAAAGGAGGATGTTTTCGTCGAAGAGAGAGAGAGGGACGAAGTGGGTGAGGCTTCTCTTGCCGGAGCAAGCAGTCCGTTGCTTGTGAGATTTCACGCATGGAAGACTACATGTCTGGATTGAGCAACATGGGCACTTGTATTTCGATGCCTTCTCTTTGCATTCTTCACATAATATAGCTTCTTCATTTTTGGTACTGGAATTTTGGTCCTCCATTTTGGAGAGAAAAAAAGAGCTTTGTTGTAGGTTTCTAGAGTTTATGAAGATTGACTATCAATATTTATATCATACAAATATTTATTATTAAAAGAAAAAAAAAGTGTGAGCGAATATAAATCATTTAATTACAAATAAAAAGGTAATATGTTTTGTTTACATAAAATCATAAAAAATAAAAAATATATAATTTTAAAGTTTCTTAGAACATATTCAAAATTCTTTGAGAAATCAATTGTGTTACAAATAGTTTAAAGAAGAATAAAAAAGGATGATATTTACATATTCAAGATAAATATTCAAACCACAAATATAGGGTTTGATCTCTTGATAAACCTATTATGCGTATCAATATATCCTTCCCTGTATGAAGTAGAGAGCACGTATAGCTTATTAAAAGAACATAGAGCATGTTGAACAATATTATATCCCAATATCTCATTGAATTGTTTTGATTTGAATATACTATATTGAACTTTATTTTATTAAATTTAGTATTTTATTGTGTGATATTTTGATTAATAAAAAGTTTATATTAATCAATTGTAATATTTAAGACCAAGATAAACCCAATGTTTTAAAACACGTTTTTAGTATTGAGGCGTTTTTCTCTTCCGAGGCGAGGCGTAAGCCTCAAAACGTAATGAGGCGTAAGCCTCAATAAGAATAGTATAAAACACAGTAAAACACCTAAATCTCATAAAACAACCAATAATTCATAAAAATAAAAATAAACAAGTTCATAACTTGATAAAAATATAAAATCATAAAAATACACCAAGTATATAAAACTATAATTAAAAGACTAAAAGAATATAAATTTTAAAATAGTCCATACTCTAAACATTAAACATTAACTTATAAACTTATAGAGTTATAGTTAATTGGTTAATAGTTATAAATTTATAATTATAAACATGCAAAACATTCCATATGGCATTTCAGACATTTATTAACAGACTAACAGTAAATTTATTAATGTAAACACTAAACAGTAAACATTTAATTATTTAAACAAATAAACAATACATGGCAATATGGCATTTCAATGATACATAAACATGCAAAAAAAAAAAATTATTTAACACTATTTACACTCCTATAACAGCACTACAGCAGTACATGTACTGATGTACATACGTTATACATGTACTGCTGTCTGCTGTCGTGTATCAAAAAAGAAGATTAGAAGAAGAAATGAAGAATAAAATCAAAAAAGAAGTCAAAACCGAGAAGACCGAAGAAGATTAGAAGAAGAAAAAATAAAAAAAGAAGAAGTAAAAATGAAGAAGACTGAAGATTAGAAGAAGAAAGAATCAAAAAAGAAGTAAAAACGAAGGAGACTGAATAATATTAGAAGAACAAAAAAGAGAAAGTCAAAACGAGGAAGACTGAAGAAGATTTGAAGATTAGAAGAAGAAAAGTAGAAAACATACCTGTTCAATGTCCAAAGAGGAAATGTCAGCACTCAGCAGCACAGCAAAGTGAAAAAGAAACAACAAAAAATCATCAAGTTAAAACCCGAATCTCTTATTTGAGTTCTTTCAATTTTACTTAATAATGGGTTTTCAATTTTGGGCTTCAAAACACTTTAAGAACTTAGTTGGGTCTTAATGGGCCTTGAAAACAACTTAAAAATCAAATTGGGTCTGATTTGGGCTCAAAACATTTTAAAACCCAACAAAAATATCAAAAACTATATTTTCGCCTCAATTAAACGTACTGAGGCACCGTACCAATTCGCCCGCCTCAAAAGAGTGAGGCGTAAGCCTCAATAGCTGCCAATGAGGCTACCGCCTCAATGCGATTTTTTGCAAAAACATAGTGAGGCGCGCCTCAAAACGCGCCTCATAACGTTTTTTAAAACACTGGATAAACCTCACTTTTCAGAAATACACCTCGCCTTCCAAGTTAATGATTGGGTGTTCGAGTCTCATTATACGTATTTTACAAACACGTGTAATGAGTTTTCTCCCCGATATGGTTATACATTTTGCAAGCAACGTTTGGTGGGTGCTAACATATCCCTAACCCAATGAGATATTAAATATTTAAATTTAAAAATATATGGGAGGAGGTCAAGAGGCCGAACCATCACTCTCTTTTTAAAAGTCTATAAAAATACACAAACTAGTTGCAAACTTGTAATACTAGATAAAAATAAATAAATTATGTCTTCTTCAAGATATATATTGCCCATTAAGGGACATCCATAAAGCTTAATTTGTGTTTCCATTTTTTTATTTTAATCCAAATTCCAACACTAATTGAATCATGGTTTATCATGAAATCAACCCCTACAATAAATATGGTTTGGAATGTAACTTCCACAGTTGAGAAGAAATTCCCCCCACACTTTACTATTTAATTGACAAAGATGAGACTCAAACTTCTATTATCAAAGTAAATGTTATGTGCACAACCAATTTAATAAGATTCGAATGTATATTTACGAAGCTAGAATGAAGTTAATATAACCAATAGCTTTGTTGCTATTCACTCTCACCTTATAATTGACATAAATTATACTTTAAGAAATCGTTTGGTTTCAATTAATTACTAAATAATTAAGAATTAACCCCATTGAATTACCCCACATATCATGCTAATTAATTATTATTATCTCTTAATTGAAGCAAAAGAAAAAAAAAAAAAAAAAAAAAAAGAAACAATGGGTTGGGTTGGCACCAATAAGAATTCTACACGTAATCCACAGATCTAGTTAGCGAAACAAATCTCATATAGCGGGAAATCACATTCACACAAATTTATTATCACTGTGACCTTGTGTATATACACAATAAATTGTGTTTTCGCCATTTATTTTATTTTTTTGATAAAAAACAACAACACAACACAAAAACCAAACCAAAGCACACACTCGGATCTTAAGCTAACTCTTCTCCTCCCATTATGTTTACTCTCTGTTCCTATCTGCTCTTCCAGGTATATTTTATGTTGTTATTATTTATTTATTATTGAAGAAATTATATTGTAGTTTTGCAGATCATGAGGATTTCAGTTTGTTTGTTTGTGTGTTCAATTTGGTTTCAGCTTTAGTTGATTTGATCTGGGATTGTTTCAGATCCATGTGTTATGACTTGTATCAAATTTCCGTTTTTTAAGGCTTTCATTGTTAGATCTAATACTCAATAGTAGGTCAGTGGTAGAATAGCAAGTTTCGAATTTGAATATCTATATTTGTGGTTTGAATATCTATGCCGAAAATGTAAATATCATCCTTATTATTTATTTTTTAAAATTAATTTTTACACGTTGGTTTCTCAAAGAATTTTGAATAGGTTTTAAGAAACTTTAAAATTAATTTAAATTTATTAAGGAGAGTGATGTCAATAGTTTAGCAAAACCAAGCAATAGCTAATTAAGTTATATAGTTCATCCATATTAATACTTCATTTCAACCAATTTGTGAAGCTTAAATTATATAATACCAGTGTTTTAAAAAACGTTATGAGGCGCGTTTTGAGGCGCGCCTCACTATGTTTTTGCAAAAAATCGCATTGAGGCGGTAGCCTCATTGGCAGCTATTGAGGCTTACGCCTCACTCTTTTGAGGCGGGCGAATCGGTACGGTGCCTCAGTACGTTTAATTGAGGCGAAAATATAGTTTTTGATATTTTTGTTGGGTTTTAAAATGTTTTGAGCCAAAATCAGACCCAATTTGATTTTTAAGTTGTTTTCAAGGCCCATTAAGACCCAACTAAGTTCTTAAAGTGTTTTGAAGCCTAAAATTGAAAACCCATTATTAAGTAAAATTGAAAGAACTCAAATAAGAGATTCGGGTTTTAACTTGATGATTTTTTGTTGTTTCTTTTTCACTTTGCTGTGCTGCTGAGTGCCAACATTTCCTCTTTGGACATTGAACAAGTATGTTTTCTACTTTTCTTCTTCTAATCTTCAAATCTTCTTCAGTCTTCCTCGTTTTGACTTTCTTTTTTTTTTTGTTCTTCTAATATTATTCAGTCTCTTTCGTTTTTACTTCTTTTTTGATTTTTTCTTCTTCTAATCTTCGGTCTTCTTCATTTTTACTTCTTCTTTTTTTATTTTTTCTTCTTCTAATCTTCTTCGGTCTTCTCGGTTTTGACTTCTTTTTTGATTTTATTCTTCATTTCTTCTTCTAATCTTCTTTTTTGATACACAACAGCAGACAGCAGTACATGTATAATGTATGTACATCAGTACATGTACTGCTGTAGTGCTGTTATAGGAGTGTAAATAGTGTTAAATAATTTTTTTTTTTGCATGTTTATGTATCATTGAAATGCCATATTGCCATGTATTGTTTATTTGTTTAAATAATTAAATGTTTACTGTTTAGTGTTTACATTAATAAATTTACTGTTAGTCTGTTAATAAATGTCTGAAATGCCATATGGAATGTTTTGCATGTTTATAATTATAAATTTATAACTATTAACCAATTAACTATAACTCTATAAGTTTATAAGTTAATGTTTAATGTTTAGAGTATGGACTATTTTAAAATTTATATACTTTTAGTCTTTTAATTATAGTTTTATATACTTGGTTTATTTTTATGATTTTATATTTTTATCAAGTTATGAACTTGTTTATTTTTATTTTGTTATGAATTATTGGTTGTTTTATGAGATTTAGGTGTTTTACTGTGTTTTATACTATTCTTATTGAGGCTTACGCCTCATTACGTTTTGAGGCTTACGCCTCGCCTCGGAAGAGAAAAACGCCTCAATACTAAAAACGTGTTTTAAAACATTGTATAATACCTTATTGACGTTCACATTGGGAGGCCAATAGTGAAGAAACTTGTACAAGTAATCAAACTTCCTTCTTGTCGAAATGGTCCTGTCACAAACACACGTTTACAATGAATTTATACTGTCACAAAATCAACAGCTCATCAATTGTGTTATGAAGATGATGAAATGGTCCTCCTTGTAATGCATACAAATAGAGGGAAGAAACAAAACAAGACCAAATATCCTTCAAAAGTTAATGAAAGAACTATAACCAGAACAATATATAAATAAATAAGTAAGACAAACTCAGATATTTACAAGAGTATCAAAAATCTAAAAGGCTAAAACCATGACATACAAATAAAAGCCATATTAATATACAGCTTCAGGCGCACATACAATTAGATTCAGACAGAACAAGATTTAGTTTTTCAATCAGAGACAATCAGAAACCATAAATAATTACAAGCAATCTATTTTCGTTGACACCCATTTCAGATTCAATGAAAAAATGATACACATAAATGTATATAGAGAGAAAGATGGTACCTTGGAATAGACTGAGATGTAGCCATGAGAGGAAGAGAGAAACACGGCGATTATGACAGCAGGAGCGACGGCGACGGCGGCAAGAGGAGTTCACGGTGGAGCAGCGGCGGGAGTGTTAGTTGTTTGTGACCGTGAGGCCTGAGAGAAAGAGTTGGGGTTTGATGACTGATCTGTTTTGAGTGTTTGGTGGCCGATTGAGGTTCCAGGTTTTCTTTTTTATTTATAAGAAAATTGAAAAATATATAAATTATATATTTATCCACACGACGAGTTAACACAAACACATCCTGTTTGTTAAACGGATCGACACGATTACACGATCCATTAATCTTCGACTCTAACACGACCCGTTAAATAAACGGGTCAACCCATTTATTGCAAATTCTTCGGGTATCGATATTGCCTCCATAAATATGATAAGAACATCCATATTTTATTCAAAATTTTACTTATAAAAATATCCCAATAGAAATTTACCAATAAGGATAAATTGGTTTAATTAAAAATAGGGTTATTAGCACCGAGTGAACTTTACGCGAGTTTACGTTTTACTACGTAAACTTTTTATTAGGCATTAAACCCCCTGGACTTTCATTTATTGGTAAAACCTGACTATAGATACCCTCAAACAGAACGTTTATGGGGCAATAAACCAAACTGTTTGAAAAACATGCCACATCATTCATCGAAAAAGTCAGGGAGCTGATTGGTTTGTAGAGAAAAAACAATCCGTTTGAAAAAAAAAATGATTCCAAGATGGAGGAGAGGCTCCATCCAATGATTGAACAAATATACACCAAATTGGATATTTTGGCTGAAATATCCGCCTACACTATTTTCATTTTTACCACCAAAAGTTCCATAAAGAGGAGGTTCTAAAACATATGCTGAAATCTAATATGACCCAAAAACATGAAGTGATTCACATTGCCATAAGGAAACGTAGATCATCTATGCTGACCTCCCTTTGATTCTTTTTTTTCAGGCCAGAAGCTTCCCTTGCCAGATTCTTCTTCTTCCTTTCCTGCAACTCCAATATCCTCTCTTCGATGCTATTTTTTGCAATCAGTCTCACGATCTTCACATCCTCCTTCTGGCCAATTCGATGCACCCTGTCCATAGCCTGTTCCTCAACGGCTGGGTTCCACCATGGTTCCATCAAAAAGACTCTAGAAGCGGCTGTAAGGTTGATACCAGCACTTGAAGCCCTCAGACTTGCAAGCAAAACGGTTGGTCCATCTAGCCCTGGAACTTGAAATTTTTCTATAACTTGAGCTCTTTTTTTGGCATTCATCGAACCATCTAAACGCAGCAACTTGAAACCAGCTGCTTTTAGTGGTTCCTCAAGTAATATCAACATCTTTTGGAATTGTGAAAATACAACTGATTTAGTAGTTGGGTTGTGATCCCTTAGTGCAAGGAGGAGAGTTAACAATGCAGACACTTTTGAAGATGTGACATTTGTTGAATCAGTCATGCCAGTGTCAGCAGAAGGTTCTAAAGGGGATGAGAACAAGTCAGACTGTGATAAAGGGTGGCGACAAAGGGGGCAGCAGGGTTTGGTGCGTTTTAGGGTTTTCAGAATGCAACCTTGGCAAAAGATATGTGCACAACACGTGATTACGATATGAGTTGGTGGTGAGATGCAAATTGGGCAGTCAAAATCTTCACCATCTTGTAGTGCTGCAACCAGCTTTTTCAGCAAGTCCGGATTGTTGGATGCATCTGCTTGAAAGCAAATAGAGGTTGTAAGTAAACGACAATTAATAAAACCATGCAATTTGTTAAATCATGCAAATACAATTCTCAACATACAATTTAACTTGGATAAACTTAATTATTGGACTGCCATACCATAGATAACAAACTACTAAAACTTTTGAATTATAATGATTATTATAGTGACTTATTTCCAAGAACAGATCAGAATAGCAAAATCCATAGTTTATTGGATCCCACCCTTTGTCAAGAGGAACGATTTCCTCCTGAGCGATGATGACTTGCATGCCAGCAACTACCTCTATTTGCCTGCATTAATACTTGCACATGATCAAGAATAACACGATTTATCTTCCTAATAAATATGGATTATATTAGTAGTTCATGTCAATGTTTATGACAGGAGTGGCGAGTGGGTACTTTGGCAAGATAATGTCAGCTTTGGCTATCATGCACAACTAGTGACAGAGACATCAATGTAGGGGGAAAATTGTAAGCCTTGTGGTAATCAACTTATTTTATCCATGGTTTTGTAATGCATGAAACAAAATTAACTGAGCTAGTCAAGAAAGGCTGATTTGAGTCTTGGATGTCTATGTGATCTTCATTGGAAAAAAATAGTCTTATTATGCAAAGAGTGATGAGGTAGGAAACAAGTAAATACCAAATCTCTAGCTTTAAGAAATATAGAGATTCGCCAGCGCACCCTGGTAGGGCTCTCTAGTCTCTACGGTAAGTCATCGGAGCTACTTGGACAAGGAAGAGCAGGTATATCTAAGACAACAAGTGAACTCATAAAATCCTTCCAACTTTTACTGCTAATACTTCAATAATTAATTGATAAAACCTTTTCAACTACCTATCAACTCCCGATGAAGAAGATACTTTAAGCGTAGTTTACGCATCATAAAACCATTTTGTTGGATGTTCAACATAACAACTTATGCTCTTTTTAATTATTAAGGAAGCAAATTTCATCCAGCATAATGTTTACAAATATAATCCTTATGGAAGTATATTTCCCAGTCTTTAAATGAACAACTATTAGTTTCTAATGTTCTTGATATTCCTCACTATGTTTTTCCAGGTATGTATATAATAAAGCAATCCAGGGTTATAGACAATAAGCATTTAATTTTGATTGGCAAACTCTTCCACATATAGCAATCAATAAATGGCTTTATTGCCTTGATAAAACTTGCAAATCCACAAGTTAGCTCCTACAGTCTACTGACGGCAACTTTAGAAAGCAATAAACTTCATGCCAACTCCAGAATATATAATTAAAAATTTACACTTGTACTAATATAACAAAATGTAACCTACAAAACTAATAGGAAAGGAAGACGACTAATATCATCAGTAGGAAACTCAAGGAATTCAGAGAAAAGAAAAGAAATGTAAGAGCTAAAGGGTTTGAACCCATAAATGTCCACATATATCTAGGACAAATCAAATGAACTTCATTAGACTGGAATAGATTACTAATCACAATTCACAAACAAAACAATAATCCAAAAATGTTGCAAAAACAGAACAGTCTTACAGAAAAAAAAATAGATGAGTTGACACAGGTGATCTAAGCAAAGTGAGAAAGAGAAAAGTAAAATAAATTTTGAATTATTATCTAATACCTTCAATATTGTAAGAAGGAAGTATTGATCTCACATCTGATGGGCACAACGCCAAATTAGTACAGATCTGGCGAAGTCGTAAGATTATACTGAGCACAGTTGCATAGTTGCGCAATACACTACCATTGGTGATATAGTCCTGTACAACACCCTTGGCTTCTCCTTCCAGCTCATCATACAGATTACGTTCTTCTACAGAAAGTTCAACGTAACATGTCTCTACAGTTTTTGGTGGCAATTCAATCAAACCATCGTCTTTTGTTCTCCTTAGAGAAATAGTTGACATAAGAGCCTAAAAGAATGTTAAGCTGAATTTTAATCAACACAGATAAGAAACAATAACAAGGAAAGGCAGTCTTTCAGTTTAATTACAAGATTAGAACACCACTAAAAAATAAAATAAAACAAATTGAAAAATCAGGTCTTTCAGTGTAATCAATATAGTTTAGATAAACAATTTTCTTTAACTGCCACATACCCAAAGAAAGATGAAAAGTCCCAAAAATGTTTAAAAATTAAGATTGAAAGAAATGTTCAATGAGATTAGAAGCTTTAGAGGTCTCAATAATTTTTATGTGTTTTTTTTTTTACAGTTTGACGACTTTAAAGTAATGTACTTCCAGTGGTTATGATTACATCTAACATATGATAACTATTGAAACTGCATTGATCCAACAGTTCACAACTTGTGTCAAATAAAGTTGCATTGCATACTTCAAATTGTTTGCATTTCTTGAATTTTGATTTGAATATATTTTGCTTTAGGCTATATTGCCTTTTTCTTTCTTCTAAATAAACTGAAACCAATCTTAGTCATTGGATGAATCCAACAGCTAGGATTAGAGAACTGGAGAAATCAAAACATTAAGATGTCCTGACACAAGAAGTGAGAGAGAGAATAATGCTAAGTAGAAGGCTTCCTAAGATATCAAGAAATAAGATTTCGATGACTAAGAAAAATCATCGAAGTATTTCCGAAGGGCAATATGAACAAAGACTGAAAAAGAAAGAATTCAGATTCAATTTAAAGAAATGCCAAAACACCTCTGATCCTGCGCAATGTATTAGGAAAGATGCGCAATGTATTAGAAAAGATAAATACACAATCATATGTAACATTAAATGTGTTACCAAACAATATATCAGATCAGGAAACTTGCCAATTGAAAAAGATTTCAGCTGAATGGACCAAAGAGGCAAAGACATCCTTAGCATGCAAAACTTGTAAAACCTATAAATTAATGACACAATATAAATATCATACACAGGAGAACATTACCTGAAGACGTGAGAGACCCTTGTTACAACCTCGAGCGATAGGACGTTGTACCAAGATTTTCCAATAGCTTTTAATAGAAAATGGCTCAAAATTCAAAAAGGCCATCATTGAAAACAAATCAAACGAGCTATTCTGTATAGGCGTACCTGTAACAACCCACCTCCTCTTGGCCTTCAGTGCAGTGACAGCTCGACTCTGTTGGGAATTTACATTCTTAATCGCGTGCGCCTCATCCAAAATGACTCGCCACCACTCTATGTTCTTCACATGGTTCTGTGACCTCGAATCCATAGTCAGAGTACTATAAGTAGTCAAAACTACATCATACTTCTTAATCTCCTCCAAATCAGTGGTGGTGTTATTCCCATAAAACATATATGTCTTTATCATTCCAGGAACAGTGTGCTCTTCTAATTGCGTTATCCATGTCGAAAACACAGAAGGAGGGCACACAATTAATGTCATCTTCTTACACGAATCACCAAGAGAATCATCAAATATATCCACAGACTTCCCTTTAAGATTGCCATCCACATGTGTTTCCTCAGTTTTACATTGTTTTCTCCTTCCAGTACCCTTTTCACTCACTCTACCCATCTTACGTTTCTTAGTACTAGAGGAAATCAGCATGTCCTCTACCTCACTGATTTCCTCGACCATATTTAAATCTGAATTATTACTACCAACTGAACAACGTTTAAATGTAGTACATTTATCCAAAGCTATTAATGAGAGCAAAGTGAGAGTCTTACCCAACCCCATATCATCAGCAAAAAATCCGCCGCGCAAAGGCTCAGGGCGAATATCTGAGGTATAATTCGTCAAAAGATTGAAAAATTTTCTATTTTTTTCCTCCCAAAAAGGTGGCAAGTCCTCTGAATTCTCCCTTTGAAACAACCACCCTAACCCCTCCTTCTGGTGAAGAAAAAGCTCAGACTTAATGACCTCTTTGGGTGGTTCCATAGCCACTATTTTGGTCTTTTTATCATCCAAACTCTTGAATATCTCATCCAAACTTTTGTCAGCTTTCCCTACTTTCTTCTCCTTTACCACCATCGCCTCCGACAACCCAAAGGACACGTCATCACCAGAAATCAACTGCAACTCTCCTCGCGAAAAACAAGATTTGATAGTATCGAACATCTCCAATCTCGCAAAGACGTGAATTTGAATTGGAATTTTGTGTCTATTACCGCTACGACCGGTGTTAGGAACAATACCTTCAACACGAATGGTACGATTGTCCATTAAAGGAGAGAGAACAGCAGCAACAGAGTGTTCGATATGGCCGACTTGGAGGGACCTTCTATTGATGACTTTAATAGCGTTTTTATCAAAACGGTTTAAGGGTTCGCGGACCAGACCCACCATTTCGCGACCATTGATAGTGCCAGAGTAGTGCCGGAGACCCACTATATTGCAGATGACGAAGCCGACCATGTAGGTTTCGGAGGATGATTGAGACATGACTTGAGACTTTGAGAATTGAGAGTTGAGAGTTGAGAGAGAGAGAGGAGTTTGAAATGCAATTGAAGGCGGGTTTGGCAATTCAATTGGGATTTGGGGAGAGGGTGTGAGTGTGTGACCGTTTCACTCTCACCGATTGCCTACTCGATTTCTTACTTTGAAATTTGAATTGGATAGACACCGTTCTGTTTGGGTATTAAGGATAAAAAAATAAAAAAATAAAATAAAATTAGGGAAATAATCATTTTCCCTCCACCATAGATTGTGATATTAGACACTTTATCCCCTCTAGTTTCAATAAAGGTCATTTCACACCTTGAAAACTAAAATATTAGACATTTTGTCCCTTCTAGTTTCAGTAATAGCTATTTTCCCTTTGAAAACCAAAATATTAGACATTTTACCCCTTAATCATTAGGTAGTCCATTAGTCAACAATTTTGACTGTCAAAAAATCAATTAAATGACCTTATTACCCTTGAACACATTAGTTATGCCCTTTAATGACACCATTAATTGTTTTTAAAGAAAAAAAAAATCAGAAATAAAAAAAAAATTAAAACTAATAAAAGTATTTTTAAAAAACATAATTGAAAATAAAAAATTATAAAATTTAATTAAACTTAAAAAAAATTCAGTATTTCAAAAAAAATTAATGTTTTTTACATTATTTTTACTTTAATAAAAATTTTTAATTATTTTTACATTTCATTCTTTATATTAATGTTTTTTAAATGAAATTTTTATTTTTACATTTCATTCTTTATATTACTATTTTTTAAATAAATTATTCCTTATTTCAAAAAAAAAAAAATGTTTCTTACATTATTTTTACATTAATTAAAAATTTTAATTATTTTTACATTTTATTCTTTATATTAATGTTTTTTAAATGAAATTTTTATTTTTACATTTCATTATTTATATTAATGTTTTTTTAAATAAATTTTTTATTTGTACATTTAATTCTTTTTATTTATTTTTGTTTAAATAATTTTTTTTTATTAAAGTTTAATTAAATTTTATAATTTTTTATTTTCAATTATGTTTTTTTTTTTAAGTACTTTTATCAGTTTTAATTTTTTTTATTTCTGGTTTTTTTTTTTCTTTACAAATAATTAGTGGTGTCATTAGGGGGCATAACTAATGTGTTCAGAGGTAATAAAGTTATTTTATTGATTTTTTGACAGTCAAAGTTGTTAAATAATGGACTTCCTAACGGTTATAGGGCAAAATATCTAATATTTTGGTTTTTAGGGGGGAAAATGGCCATTACTAAAACTAGAGGGGGTAAAATGTCTAATATTTTAATTTTCAAGGGAGCAAATGGCTATTACTGAAACTAGATGAGGCAAAGTGTCTAATATGACAAACTATAGGGGGTAAATGATTATATCCCTAGTATATAAGGTCTCTCACGTCTTCAGGTAATGTTATATCATACTTAATTTCTGTTGCGTATGATATTTATATTGTGACATACTTACCAATTGCAATCCTCAATAGTACACCAAACTTGATAAAGTGTTGTGTCTAACTTCATCAACCTAATCTAGAATCGCTTTGCAAGGGCATAACTACCTAATTGCGATTTGCATTTGTTGCTTGCTTTCAAATAATCCACCCACTTTAATATGCATAGCAACAGGGCTTGGTGCACCTTTACTAGAATTAATAGAATAAAATGCACATAGAGGTAGAACAAACCTCTAAACAGGGGCAAATTGCTCATCATACCCAGTTGGGAACTCGATCACGAATTGGATTAAACTATGGTTCTAATTCATCATGCTCAGGAATGTGCTGGTTCCCCATCGTATCTTCGAAACTAAAATGATGAGGGGATGTATCAACGTTGGCAGTTGGTGTATTACCTCCTAAAAAAATTGTTGGTTTATACACGCTACTTTATTTCTGGGTCTTTTGATTATATGCGTCTCTCATTCAAATGTTCAGGTTCGAGTGGCCACAACCGCATGTGGTATATCCAAAAAAAAAAAAACCCAAACACTTGTAAAGTTGTAATTATATTCTCTCCATCATTTTTCTTTTTGTATCATATATATTCTAACAATCCAAGGATTAGGAGTTCTCCATTGAAATATGAGTAGTCTGGCAGCATATGTTGGAGTACAAACCTAACCAACATTTTCATGATGAATCATTTCAAATTCTACTATAAAACGTTAAGGTACAATTACAAGTAAAAAAAAAAACATTATATTTATTCTTTAAAGACATAAATTGGTTTACATCTCAAATCTTCATTTCTTTATGAAAAATAACTTCCTCAATGAGTACCATTGCAACATAGATTGATTCCACCCAAACTTCATTAATAAACAAAAACAGCAGCCTTTAAGTTTAAACCTTATAAAACCCAGAAAAAGTCCCTGCAAAACAACAATGTACAACAAAAAGCCAGAAATGCGGAAATGAACCATCAATGCACCGAAATCCCAATTGATACAGCATTCATAACCAATTCCAACACAGATATTTGTTTCGTAATATGACAATTATACAGAAAAAGAAATTAAAAGTAAATGGTAGACAAAAGTGAAACTCGAACACACGATTTCAATAAAAATTAGTTAGGGATAACAAGTCATAAGTAATTCGTTCACCACACTTCTCATATTTATAAAACACTAAACACAAATAAGCACATTAAGGAATCACTGTATAGCATGAACGCTTCTCAAATGAAAACCCCAGGACGTAATTTGCATCCGGGATCACAGTGACCCTGAATGTAAATTACGTTTGGGGTCCGCACCTGAGAACTTTTATATATAGCATACAACAATGGATAAGCAGCAAGGAATAGGAAAGAGACAATATCTTGCCTTCTTGTTCTGATGTTTGTCTTTCTCCTTTCAGAGCCACTTTCTTTGTAGTTGCATGAATACACTCCTCTTCCTCTTCCCTAAACGTATACCCCCTTCAACAAATAGATATTTCCGTGGAGTTAAACGAAATCCTTCATTGTATAAGACCAGGCTCGCAGAAAAATTAACCACGTCGTTTGTGTACTTACTAATCGCAAGATGTTTAAACTGCATATTCTCTAGATCATAAGAAACCAACTCTTCTCTAGTAGACTTATCCAACACTAACTCATTGTTGTTGATAATGCCCAAGCACCTAAAAAAACTTTCCTCCAATGCAATCGAATATCGTTTAGTCCAAGACGTAGCCATGCCATACTCACTCATCACCCATATGTCGCAACGCTGAATCAGTTCACAATTGTTGAAACAGCTAACAATCAGGGCAAGCGATTCCCTTAACACCGTAACAGAAACTTGAGGCCTGACTCCATCCGATTGATATCTTGGAAGCGTTATCTCACCGAATTCTTCAGAACCAAAATCAAATGTCAGGATAAAGTTACCACAAGCTTCTTTAGTCTTAGAGGCAAACCAATGGACAGCTCCACAGACAACTGCTGTTGAGATTTTGTCAATTGCATAGGAGCCAGCATTAGTTCCAATTCTCCTCCACGAATTCCAGGCAAGCGAGTAAACCTCAGCTTTAGGCTGTTGTTTCTCAACATAATCGCGATAAAAATCTCCAAAATACATAATCCTCACAATCTTGTAGTCACTAGTATGGTGGTCAAATCCGAACCCAATAGCGAAAAAGTTTGTAAATTCACTGTAACTGTGAGTAAAGCAAGTACGGCGAAGGATCTTAAGTTTCCAAATGGAGGGATTCCACAAATAAATGGTTCGACCAAAATACTGATAAGAATCAGACAAACAAAGTAACCCATTAACAGAACCAGCTAATTTGAAGTAAAGAGACTCACAACTAAAGGGAATGTCGAATCTAGAATGCTCAACATAAGTCTTGTCGTGCAGACATGAAAAACAGTTCAATCCAGCACCAGTAGAGGCCATTTTATGATGTAAAACATACCCATCAATGTTTCTATGGAGATTGAGGTGTGTGGAGATGAAATCAGGGTTGGTGATGAAATCACGCCATGGTTTGCAAACACACGTAAATCTAATAAGGTCCTTGACTGGTAATCGACCAAGAATGTTATAAAGAACTTCGATTGGAAGATGAATCGATGACATTTGTTGTGTAAATGAAAACAGAGACTTACTTGTTAGTTGTTACTTGGGGAAATTGGGGAATTTTGTGGTTGAAATTGTTAGTTCTCTGCAACCACTCAAGTCTCAAATCCTTCTCTCAAGCAGAGCGGAGATGATCATCTTCATCTGTGTAAGCATTGACTGAGTATCAGATTGTTGAATTGTTCAGATTGGTGTCTTGACTTTGATATTGACCCAAAAGTCAAGAAAAAGAATGCCCAACAATTCAACCAATTGATCTCCAACTGATAATATAATAATACTTTTATGAATTTTCACTGCTTTGTTTGCATAAATGAATCATCCAACTCCAATAACTTTCTAAGCAAGCTAGCTTAAAAAAAAAAAAAAACAAAAAAAAAAACAAAAAAAAAACCTTACTAAGCAAACTGTTTAAAAGAATAATGCTTAGGTACTTACCGGTCGGTACCTAAAATTCTGACCTTATCTATGTGGCTTTTTTTCTTTGACTTTTTATATTTATCTCACAAATTAAGCCACATGCTACACTCCTATTGATGGGTTAATACCAAAAATATTGACCCCATCAATGGGAGTGTAGCATGTACCATTTTTTTTTTTACTTTTTACATTTATCTCACAAATTGGACCACGTGTTACACTCTCATTAATTGGATCGGTATTTTGGATATTTACTTGTCTTAACACTATTCGTTTGAAAAGAATAATACTTGAGGTTAGTACCCAAATACTATCCCATCAATCCAGCCAGCTTTAACTTCGAAGCTTTGTTTTCAAAGTTGTAGGCTTTTAAAAAGACGTTATAAAATAGTAATAAATCCATCTACTACTCATTTATATTATCGTCCTTCCGTAAGGTAAATTCATGCTTACTATAGCAGAATTTATGTCAAACATGCCTATTTTAACCTTTTCACCGTAATATACACTATATAATTTATTAGGGCAATGTACAAATGATAACTAGAATTGATTTTAAAAAAGTATTCAAACCAAAGTCTGAAAAGCTCCTCTATATACTATCTATACAGTTTCTAAAAAGTCCAAGCTTCGAATTTTGTTAAAAGTTAAAACCACGGTGACGATTAGAAACAATTCTAACAATGGAATCTTTAACGATGATTGAAAAGACACTTAACTACTGGTAATTCATAACGTCAAAATACAAAGGCAGATAGAGATAGCAAAGCCAACAGCCTGCACCAGTACAAAAATTTTATAAAAATGGTCATTCATTTGTCTCAACCGGTATATACCCAAAAAAGATAAATCACAGGAGGCGGGGGTCGAGGCTACACGTACAGCTGATTGGCTTCTAAACTCGGTTGTTGTTAGAGACAGTTGTCTTAGATACAGCCTTACCAACCACCACCTCCAGACCACCCATTATCTGACTCTTTCTTGGAACCACCACCACCACCCCACCCGGAATCTTTTTCATTACCACCACCACTTCCTTGCCCCCAACCACCGCCGTCACCATCATTGGCTCCACCACCCCAACTGCTGCTGCCACCACCACCACCGCCACCACCACTGCCCCAACCACCTGGGAAAGCTTCTCTGTCACTTGAATTGTTAACTTTTGCACCTGGAAAACTGCCAAAACCATCATCCCCAGACTTGTTACCTGAATCCCATTTAGGAGTATCGTAACTAGAATCCTGCCTATCATTTCCCCTGTTGTTATATGAACCCCGACCACGTCCACGCCCACCATACGGCCGTGGTAGTCCACTCGGATGCCCATCTCGACCGCCACCATTTCTGTAATCATTTCGGCCTCCTATATAACCAGAATAAAGCAATTATTAAGTTAAGATTAAAAAGCAATTAGCAAAGCAATTCATAGACCACATGATCTAAAAACAGAAATTATGAAAAATATCACAGGTCATCAAATATGAAAGTATCAATTTATTTTTAAATATAGAACCATTTATTGAATATTTAATAACACACATGGTATGGCACAATTGCAACAGTACTTTTCTCATAAATTTTGAAATTTTAACACCATATAGTTACCATCTAAAAAGTAGCATTTTTTCAAAAAAATTAATCTTTAGTGATAAATAAGATGAGACATACATACAATTGGATGCAAATCTGAAATCACAGAAAAATGGGTGAATAGAACTGTTAATCAACAAAGTGATGTGCACTCAAATCAAACCACAAGGCATGTCAAATTATCCTTCATTCAATGGAAGCAATAATAGAACTGTAAATGAATGAGAAGCTGTAAACTTATATTCGATGTGGGTCTTTCAAGACCCTAAGCTAAGCCAATCACAAGAAGTTGCTAAACTAGAAAGTGATTTCTAATTTTACCTGAAGCTAAAATTAGTTTGTGCTACACTAAATTGCAACACCAGGGAGGGAAATATTGCATTCAGCAATATTGACATGCAATATAAAGAGGTTACACAATTATGTTAAAATATGTTAAAGAATGCACCTGTTCTTGAACCTGGTGTGGAAGATCGATCTCTCCAGCCACCTTCATTGCTTGAACTTCCCCAGCCACTACCCCCAGATGCTGCAGAGGAGCCCCCAGTTGCAGGGCTTCGCATTGGTACCATAGCAGCAACTGATCTAATTGATGGTGCTGACTCATGCTGAGGATCGTCAATATGCCTCTGGAAATATGCCACAAGCCGATCAATGTCCTCAAACATCCTTTTTCTGAACTTAAATCCCTTGGGATATAGACCAATATACTCATGATGGGGGTTTGTACTTCGTATATAAGTTAGAATGAATGTTCCCGGATGCTCATGAGAAATGCCAAAACAGTAAACTATCCGTGTGGGATACTCTGCTTTCTCAATCCTTAGATGCTCATCGACTTCCGCTTTAGTACCTCTCCTGAACTTACGGTAGCTAAGCATTGTCTTCAGGTGAGCTACTAAGGGATCAACATATCGATCCATTACCTAAATTGAAAATGAATCAATGCAAACAAGTCAGTTTTCACTTCATTTGTGCCAGATCAATATCAAAGGCATATCTGCTTATGCCCTCAAACAGAAAACCATGATCACAACAGCCATCATATACTCTGTGTTGCTTAAAAATCAACAGTATAATCACATTCAATTCCAACCAGGTCCCAAATAATGAGAACCTAGATGGCTAGCTCCTGCTGCTATCGCAATCCTAAATCGTTTAGCAAATTTAAGAATTCTGGGCAAAACATTTTGCTACCTTAGTACACCGATTGCAAGTATATTCAGAACTTACTGCACTTCACTTCTGTCAATCGGCTTTCGATAGTTATTTACTATGACAACAATTAAAAGAACAACTCAGCAAAAGAGATTAAAAAATAAGCATTGCTGACCTCATCCAAATCCTCAAAAGTGTCCTCCCCGATTTTCAATGTCTTTCCAATTCGAAGTAAGCTTGTGATGTCCTTGTGTTCCTTACCACCTTCAACTATATCTTTGTGAGCATACACTCCATCATAAACTTTTAGAGTTAGAGTTAAATAAGAAGGTCCACGAGAGCTAGGACGAATGATGCTTTCACCAGGATCCTTGTCCGATAATAGCTGTTAACCATAGTTAAGTAAATAGAAAACATATTAGATTTATCGAATACCTGAATAAGACATGACTATAAGAGTTACACTTATAGAAATCAAATAATAAATGCTAGCAAACTGTCTCACTGAAATGTCATGTTACTTTTTAAATCTGACAATTTAAGTCCAACGAGTTTTGAGTCTGTGATCTTAAAGAAATAACAAGACGTGTTTAGAATCTATATACAGTTATACACTCAATTGAAAAATTAAGTGGAAGAAGACAATGTCCCCAAGTGAATCATTAACTTTCCTAAAAATTATTTAAAAATGGATGTAACCAAATATCAAATCACATATAATCTCAAGTGTGCTTCCTAAAAAGCTATGAAAAATGAGTAGGGTACATCTTTTAAGAGACACAAAATGCACAAGATTTCATGCAAAAGTCAAGGAACTAGAATGGCCTGAATAGGCAATTAGAATAAAACCATTGTAGTAATATAGATATGCAAAATTAATGATTGCATCCCTAGAAAAATCAAAGTCAACAAACCTTAAAAGAATATTAAATAATAAATAAATAAAATGTCATTAAATTGGAATTCTTTCAATGAAATTGAACCCCCTTTCTTGCTGGGTTAAGAAAATTAACACCCAATAAGGCAGCTCTAAAGTTTCAATTTATAATATGATGAACACCTACCCAATTAAAAAAGTCTATACTTGCATTCACGTATCTTACACTTGCACTTAAGGAAAATAAAACTTCAATGCATAAAACATATATGTAATGTTTCTTTCTGTTTTTTTTTTTTTTTTCAAACAAAAACGAGAAAAGTATTATTAAGACAAAAAAAAAAAAAAAAGCATGTACAAGGAAAGGGAGGGCAGGCCAACAGAACATATATGTAACATTTCAGTGCTACATAAATTTTCTCCAGAAACTTTCACATACTCACCAACTTGATATTGTTATATTTCTATAGTATATGGTTATTCCACAAGTAAACAGAAACAAAAACAAAATCAAGGTTCTGTACATATGTTTTAACATTTTAAATACACAGGCCAAAGTATATAAATTACCTCATGTCTAGATTTCTGCAACATCCCTTCTGTGCCTACGGTATAGACATCCGAGGCTAAACCCCCTTTAAAGGTCTAAAGCTTCAGACAAGAAGCATTGGTTGTTTAGTACCACCAATACCCACTTAAACAATTCCATTTTCAGAAGTGCTTGGTATTTCTCCTACCAAATTACAAGTTGAGGAGTCGTTTGTTTTTTACACTTAAAACTTAATGGGTCTGAATTGAAATTATTAAGTTGTTTTGTTTGTTTTTTAAGTGGTCAAAAACTTAAAAATACCAAAAAAGAACTTAAATTAAAAACTAAAAAATCATGACTTTTAACTTAATTCCAAATTACTGGATTGCATTTAATATATATTTTCTTCCAAGGTTATCCTTCCAAAGATAACATATTTCCATTTTTATCATAATTTTATATTATACAAATTTATTTCTCTTAACTTATTACATATGATAAACAACTTTAAAATAAAAAAAAATATAAAAAAAATCAAGTATATTGTCACTTTCAATAGCATCGTTGAACCTTCAATTCTATATTATTATTATTATTTTGTAAAATCAAAATCATATCTAAATCATTATTTATCATATTTAATAATATCATATCTTAATCATGAATAATATCTTATTATTATTATATAAAAACAGTTTAAGATTTGTTAAATTATTTTTATTTAGTTGTTTGTATCATATAAAAATACATAACAATTAATAGTAAGGGTATAAATGTCAAATTACTTGTTTTTAAATCATTTTATCTTTAAAAAACAAATAAGTTGACAATTTATTCGGAGGTTATAAAAATAAAAAACAAACATATCATTCAGTTTCAAGCTTAATCACTATTGACAAAAAAACAAATGACCCCTTAATCTTATGGCAAAACAAATGTAAACAAGCACAAGAGTACACACAGCACCAACACAGCATAGTTTAATTAGATAAATAAAAGAGACTTGGTTTCTTTTAGGATTTAAAAATAAAAAAATTAAAAAAAAAATAAAAAATAAAAAAAAAAAATAAATAAAAAAAGCATTACCAATGGGCAAGACTTGTGACTCAATTCATGTACCACAGACAAACAGAATTCAAAACATTAGTCGTAACTGAATCAACAACAAACCTCCATTGCTTCGTCAGCTGTTATATTCTGGAAGCGGGGATGAACAATCATCCGTGGCTTAAAATGCTTCTTTGCAAGCTCCTTCTCTTTGCGAGCTTTTTCTTGCTCACTCTGACGATTGCTCCGGTCTTCATGGTAGTAAGGATCAAGGTCCTGAACATGCTGATACCGGTTATTTTTCATCTCACCCTCTCGACTAACCAGGAACACCTGATACCTGTTCTTCATAATTGATTTTATCTTGCAGGTCAAAATATCACCTTCACGGAGTCTATCGGACAACTCAGATATATCCCTCCAATCATCTGAATAGTCTTCCTTCATAAGCATACCAGTCAATCCTGACTCAAGCACACATACTGCTCTTTGACCTTGCACCCTACGAACTGTGGCTTGCACAATCCTCCCTTCAGCAAGTGTATCTTCTGTTTCACCTGAAATCATATAGAATTCCTCATCTTGACTAGGCTCTTTATACTGTTTACGCCAATCCTGAAAACCTTGTATTAACTCTCTTCTTATAATATATAATGTTTCTCTCTTATTTTCACGTTTCTTTTCTTTAATATGTCTATCCAGTAGATAGGTTCTCAATAGTTCAGGCCGATCTCTCACGTGTTCTATGGCCATCTCCAAGGCATCTTCATCATCATTTGTATCAGCTTCAACATCCCTGTTATAAACCTCTTTAGCCAGTTCTTGTGCAAGACCATAAGATTCCGGATGTATTCTTGTATCATCCAACAAATCAATGAATTGGCTGCTGCTAGCTGCCAGCCCACTCCGCCGGACACGCAAAAAGCCAACTGCATTGACAAACACCTTTTTACCAAGTCCATGGGTTGTCACAAAGTCTTTACGAGTGAAAATTGCTCCAGCTCTTACTAGAGATCTCTGTAAAGATGCTGCCTTTCTAGGGCCAAGACCAGATATGAACTGCAGAGGAGCAAATAACCATTCATGGCTTACAGCCAAATTGATGTCCAGACCCACCTGGTTTGTAACATCTACCATAACCTGTTCAATCATTCCATACTTCTCATCAGGGGTGAGAAAACTCTCTAAAAGATTAAGTTTCCAAGATAAGATCTCCCTCCCTGGTCCACATAATGTTGCAACCATTGCCAATGGATTTTGCAGATAGCGACCGAGAGCAACAGCCCGCTTAACAATGCCTGAAAATAAGAGGAAAAAAGGGCTCAGTAAAGTGGATCTTCAAGGGCAAACAAAATTGAGAAGAGGAAAAAAAAAATGCATTTACCCGATTGTCCAGGTAGTTGGTCAGATGAAATCCGAGAATTTTCATACAGGCGAGACAGAGATTCATCACCATATACAATGCTTAACTCATCCATTTCATGCCCAACATCTCTTGGATTTTCCTCCACCATCTTAAAAATGATCTGATAAAAAAGCAAAGTGAACTAAATAAGCACCAATTGAAAATATGAGTATGTTAAACATCTACTTTCCCACCCAAAGGAAGTAAATAAGAATGGAAGTTACATGTACACAATGCACACAAGAAGACAGGTGATACAATATTACAATAGAATAGAAATTGAAAAAAAAAAAAAAAAATGAAAATTCCGAAGCAATTTGCTTTTTACCACTGCCTACAACCTCAATCCACATCACCAAGATTTTCCTACAGGACTGTTATCTTGTTTCCACTAAATCATATAGACAATAAGCTGAAGGCACTTGCAAAAAAATCGTATAGCCCCAAACACCAACAAAAATAAACACTACTTTATGTGACCCTTTAACCTTTAAATGAAAAGGAATGAAAAGATAATACCATGCAATGCAAAGGATATTTATAGAGCCATTACCAACCAACAACAAATTATGATCTATGATGAAGATGCCTAACAATTCCTGTAAGTTACTTCAGACAACCAGATGAACTGATCTACTAATAGAACAACTGAATCTCACCATAATAAAGCATAGCATCTTAACTAATTTTCAATTTCCAATAACTTATGCAGGAACATGTACAAGGGATTCAAGCTCCATGAACAGAAGAAGATTTAATCAGAACAAAACCAATAACCTTAACAGAAGTCAAAGACCACCAGAATGGGCATAATAGTACTTACCTCATATATATCATCCTTCAGCAAGGTACAAGACAAATTAACAGCTCCTAGAACAACAACATGCGGCTGGTGATCAGTCATAAATTTCAAGACACGTTGCTGGTCATTTTTCTTACGCTGCTGATCATTAATATTTTGGGACCTTAAAGTGAGGGACCCAGTGTAAAGCACATCTATCACCTCCCCCGATGAATCTAACATCACAAAAGTGGTTGCTGGTTTTCCAGGGCCCCAACAGCAAGCCATGACTCTTGGTGCAGCTTCATCATCTGAAGTAATATCATTATCCTTGCGTTGATATGGTCCCACTGAAACTTTATCCCATAAAGCCTTTCCATACTCCATAAGTAACCAGTGTTTAGCTCTACTACTCATCAATGATCTTGCCTCTTTCTCCATCGAAGGCAGAAGAAAACCAAAAAGTGCATCCTGAAGAATCAACTTCCGCTGCTCATTCCATAATTGGGCAGATTTGCTGACACCATCACTAAGATAATGCTCATTGCAGTCACTTGTCAACTTATTCAGAGAATCATCTGGCAATTTAAAAGTGACTTGTAGAAGCTTCTCCTCTTCAGCCTTCTGAATAAGGAGCCACTGTGCATCCTCAAATCCTCTCAATGGCTTATCACGTAACCATTTCACCCCTGCAAACTGATGGAAGGAATCTATTGATGCATTTCCATCAGGTGTTGGACTTGTTGATACTACAGCATTATCCATAAAGATACTACGCACATATTTTCTGACACATGGCTCACAGCTTATCTCAACTGCAGCCTGAAATAGTCAACAAACATTGGCAAAAAATTACAATATTATCTGATAATAAGCATCACAATTCACACAGCATAACTTTTGTACTCACAAGCATGGCCAACAAGAATAAAAAAGCATACCATATGCCTGGCCCCTTTAAGCACAGCTTGAGGAGTCTCAAACATTGCACATGTAAAGTTTAAAGCCATCTCCTCAGGAGTTTCCTTAGCATCTTCCAATTCATCACCCTACAAACAGACGAAGAATAATATGCCTTTGTTCAGCACAACAATGAGAAGTAAAGCAAAATGTTATGTTTTTGTTCAACACAACAACAGCAACAAGTAAAACAAATTTACCATCTTTTCCAAAGACAACTGCAACCCAAGTTGCTCAGAGCTGTAACCAAACTTGCTAGCTACATCCCACAGACCAGCCTTACTACAGATACTATATAGAGATTTCCTCTTGGGCCTCTTATATTGTCCTTCATCAACACCAACCTCACCCGGAGGAAAATGCAAGTTAAACTTTGAGTCAACATCATCAACCTCTCTTTCTGATTCTGCAGCCTTGAGTGACTTAAAAATCGAATCAAAAAGTTGTTCATCCAAAGCTCGTCTTTCAGCAGTTTTTTCATATATCAGTTGAGAATCTTCAAAACGCTTCTTATAGTATGATTCAAGAGCACTCTTCCGCTTCTGAAGTAGCAACCACTTTCTATCTAAATCTTGAATAGCCCAAAGTACCTAAACAAAAATAAATAAGCACTTACTCTCTAGGTTTAGTTTCCTCCCTAATGGATGAACCATTTTCTACAAGATCAAGTAACTAGTTCCATCATTACATGCATGCCTGTTTACCTTGTGCCATTTCAATGTAGGTGTTTTCTCAAATTCATCCTTATTTTCATCTTCTTCTTCTTGTTTCCCGGGATCCTTTAATAGGCTCAAGCATTCCTCCCTCCGATACATAGCAATAAAGGAGATCTGAAACCAAGTAGAAAATGACAGCATGGTTAAAATCTCAGGACCAAAATAAACCAAAGTAAATCATAAAATACTTACATCTAACTTCTGCACATGCAGTAGGTCCAAAAATCTCATGATGTCATCCCTGTTTATAGACAGATCTTGCCCTTCTTTAGGTGACCCAGCACCGCTCTGACCAAACAAAGGCATTGTACCAGTAAGAAGCTGATTATGTATCCAACTGCTCTCTTCTACAACACTAAATTCATCTGTTGGAGGACTACCGGTGCTTTCCTCAGATACCTACACAAACAAATAAAAATAACAATTAAGATAACTCATGTTTATAATAAGACACAAGTGTGTATATGAACTAAGTATTTCAAAAACATGACAAAACACCTGCATTCTTTCTGGAACATCAGTCATTCGAATCTGGTCATCCTTCTCCGTCATATACTTTTCAGACAGGATGATTGGTTCAAATTCATCTTCAAGTCTCCTTTCCCTCCATTCACTAGAATCTAGGCCTTGCTTGCGAAGCTGCAAGAGTTCATCCACATCCCCGAATATTTCATGAGCCTCCTGCAAAGCAGATGAAGAAACTCCCGATGCCTGCCTAGATTTCTTTCTCTTCGCCTTTTTCCGTCTACACAAAGATTAATTTTTTAGAGACAATTCCAACACAAAAGACACATACATATTCATGAAAACAATATACCTCATAGGAGCTCCATGCTCATCAACTTCTTCATCTACTATAAAATCTGCCATTTCATCTTCTTCACCAATGTCTCCATCCTCTTCTTCCTCTTCCATTGGCTCCTCCTCTTCTGCAATATCCTCAAGCGGAGCTGCTACAATGTCACAGTTTAAAATCAGTTAGTATAAACAGAAGCATATCATAATAATTTAGCACGGGTTTTAAAAGTATATACCGCCATCAAATAGCGTCCGCTCAACTGTCTCCTCAGCAGTTCGTCCACCCTTACCACTTCCATCAAACTCCTCCTCAGAATACCCAAATTGATTTTCATCCCTCTGAGCTTTTTTCAACCGCTTAAACTTTTTGCTCTCCTACAAAATTTTTTGAGAGAAGCTCATGATATGAACAAATGTAAGCACTTAAATGAGGCGCTACCTAATTGCAATATCAAGGAGGAAAGGTTAAGACAAAACTAACAACCTTCGGACGGTAATTGATATTATTGTCCCGGAGTAGCTCATAATCATCTTCATCAAGGACATCCTCAGCTTCCCTAAGAATGTTGAAACAACAGTCATTACACAGGAACTCACCCTTCATCAGTAGCTATGATAAGTGAATGATATAAAAGCATGCGCACGTGAGAGAGAGAGAGAGAGAGAGAGAGAGAGATTCACCATTTAATGGCTTTAGTTAACAGAGACATGCACACAAGGGATAGAAAAAATCAAAAAAGTAGAAAGAAAATGAGAAACATGGTCAACTAGCTTAAAAATGGGATAATGTTGACGTTAGATAATCTTGAATGAAAACCCTGTCGATCAATTTTTTCGCTTACCATGAACATTAAATGAAAAAGATTGAAAGTCATGGTAAGAAAATATTTTACTTTTTCTTTCTTTTCTTCTTCTTCTTCTGCCTCTCCTCATCACTATCAGCCCTTTCTTCTTCTTCTTCCTCTTCGTCATCAACGTCATCTACTATGAATCCATCCTTCTCATATTCATCCTGCCCTTCTTCTGAACAAATAAAAATTGGATTGCACAAACATTAATAATGAACAAAGATAAAACTCCCAGAGTGAACAAACTCACACGTCAAATAACAAGGTTAAAAATATAAAAAGAACAGACAGCACAACCAGCAACAATCAAAGCAAGAAAAAATAGCAAACCATTAGTCCATTAAGTCAATGTATTGAAGATATAAATAAATAAATAAATAAAAACTATTCATGCCATGCCATGTTTCAAATATCAAAAAAAGTCTGATATATAGAAGTGAATCAAAGCATAATAGACATATATAGAAGTGAATCAACAAAAGTAAACATAATAAACTATTCAAAAACATGAATCAGACTCAAGAGACGTTAGGCCAAACATGATAAGAAGCTATAAACACCACTGGAGCAAGAGAAAACCGTTACCAGAACAAAATGGCAAATTCCAATACGTTTTGACCAAATATTCAAAACATATATTTCACAATCATACAGAAACTTCCATGCAACCAAATTCATAAGGTATCATCAATGGAATCTAATCATCCATTTGGTTACCAAAAAAAAAAAAAAAACTTAATAAATAACTAAAAACATTAAACTTTAAGTTTTCGGTCAAATACTTGCATTATCCACAAAGAAGAGAAGCCTAACACTAATGCAAACTCCAATTTTTCTGATTCCCAACTTCCTACACAAAAGACAAAAACCCAGCTCTAAATACTGCAAAATTTTAAAACTGAAGCTTTATTCCTCTAAAGTAACCCAAAAATTTCTAAGCTCTGCCTGAATAAAGCAAAGCCATTCATTTTCCTAGCAAACAAACAGCCAATCGCAAAAGGAGAAACAGAAAATATCATTTCAAACACTGCTAATTTCCACCAAAAATGCACAAAAGAAAACCCTAGTTAAGCAAACGAAACACAAGCTCCCAATATCAAGTACGAAAAAAAAAAAAAAAAGGGACAAATTAAGCACAAAAAGTTGCAAAAATCGACAAAAATAAAACGAACCCCCAGAGTTGACATACCGTCATCTTCATCCTCCTCCTCTCGATCGTCAAGAGCATCCCCTTCTATGGGCTCCGCATCCTCGTCGCCTCCCTGCTCGAACTCGTCTGCAACATACCCAGTAAAAACACAACCAAAAATTAAGTTTTTTTATGGCAATGCTAGCGATTTCGTCGGTGAAAACGATAAAAAGAAGAAAAAAAAATTAGGGTACTTTCAAAGGGGTCACCTTCTTCATCAGAGACTACATGCTTGCCCATATCTTCGAGAGAGAAAACCGATTCAGAGAAAAAATGTTTAGAGAAAACAAAAGTGAAACACACGAGAAGAAAATCTGAGGAAAAACCCTGCGAAGCTCCTCTTATAAGTAAGAGAGATTTTTGAGTTTACATGAGAAAATGTTTTTATTACTTCATATATTAAACGTAACCACTCTCAAGGGAAGCGGTTCTTCTACTCCACTCGGGTCGGGTTTTTTTGGCACTTATATTTAGAAGGGGAAATTGCACTCACACCCTTGAGGTTTGACACGAGGACAGACAAATGGGAATATTTGATTATTCTACAGAATGACCCCTTGATTTTTAACGGTGGTTAACTGTATAGTTAAAATGATCCATTTTGACTAGTCAAATGTCCAAAATGCCCTTATATATATAAAAAATATAAATATAAATTAAAATAATAATGGGTTTATAAAAATAGAAAATTAAAACAAAAGATGAAGCAGAAAATTAAAAAAAAAATCGACAACATTAGAACGAAAAACAAATTGAGGCCACAATATTTAATATAAAAATAATAAACTTAAATAAAATAAAACAAAAATGAAAAGGATATTAAATAAAAAAATAAAAAACAAATTGGAGGAATTCTAACCTCTAAGTTCAACACCTGGTAATTGAAATTGTCTCCATCAAAATTCAAGTTTTTGACCGATGAATAGGCTAATATTATAGTGATTGCTCCATTTGCTATTGATTCTTCTTTAGTGGGCAATTGGGATTATTTGTTTTGTAATGGAAATTCAGAGAGCCTATGAATTGAGATTGGGATGTTGAAGGGGGTCTGCAATGTTATTGAGATTTCAATTGTGTTTTTGCCACAATCACATCTCCTTCCCACAAACTCTTCCACTGAATTCAAACGCAAATGCAAACCAATTCAGCAAACCACAAAAACTACAAATCTCAATCTCAAACCGAAAACCCAATCACAAGACAGCTAGATCATCATAACCACAAAACCAAACTACCACACTAGGGAGGATGCCGCATCCAGATCCAGTTTCCGCTACTTCACTTGTTGGAGGAGCAAATCTCCATGGATAGATGTTGTTGGTTGAGGCGACTGATCCATCCCAAATTGTTTTTCCTTTTTTTTCCTTTCCTTTTCATGGAAATACAAGCTCTAAAAAGACCAAAAGATCCATTTGTCAGTTAGTTTTTAACTTTTGTATGTTAAGTTTAGGGGTGTTCTTGCAGAATAATCAAACATCCCCGTCTAAGTGTCTTCATGACAAACTTCAAGGGAGTTACTGTAATTTCCCCTATTTAGAAAACACAAGGACAACATTACAAATCACCCCTAAGTTTTCTATTTTTTTTTTTTTTAGAAGTAATTACATAGAACTACCTAAGGTTTACTTAATTATAGACGGGAATAATATTTCCAAAAAATGATAGTGACCTCCCGTGCCGTTAGTATTTGAACATTAACTTTAACGATTGATCACATCAGAACGATAAAATGACTTAAATACTCATATTACTATTAATTAAATAAAATTTGAAATTTAAAATAATCTCCACTATCCATCTGATGGACGATGGAGAATGAAGATCCAGTAAAAAAAAAAATAACCAAAAAAAAAAAAAATGTAGACCCCTTTCATGAATGAGGGAAGCTCGACCTCCCCCACCGCTATTCCCAATATTCGCTACGAGGTAGGATGGATCTCGATTCAAATCAGATAAAGAGATTGAGGGCTTGTTTGTTTTTTGGTCTTAAATCTGAATGGGTTTGAAAAGAACCCATTTAGATGTTTTGTTTGTTTTTTCCATGGTCTGAAGTCTTAAAAAGTACAAATAATAATAATAATAATAATTCTGAAATAAAAAAGCCAAAAAAAACTTGACTTAATTATAAGTAAGATGTATTTTTATTCCTTAGTTCCAACATTGCCCTCAAACAATTGTAAAAATTACACCAATATTTTATTAAAGAGTGATGCTACTTTGCCCAAATTGGTGTCCAAATCTGATGCTCAAATAATATGGCAACACTCTAATCCATTCATTTAAATCATGCAAATATAATACAATTTAAATGAATGGATTATAGTGCTGTCACATCATTTGGGCACCATATTTAAACACCAAATTTGGGTAAAAGTAGCATTATTGTTTATTAAATAAATATTATTATATGTTGAATGGGGTCATTACTGATTTCCTTAGCCATTGGCCTCCTACCGGAGACAAAGGATGGATTCCTTTCTTCCTTCGTCTCTAGAATTTTTATGTTATAAAATTTTTAAATGTAATTTTTTATTTTCTAAATATTAATGTATATTATTGTATTTTAAATAATAAGGTTATTATTATATTACATATCATTTAATTTAAATTATATTTTTAAATAATATTTCATTAATTTACTAAATATCAATTAAACTAAAAAATATTATAAATTATTTATACTAAATATAAATATATAAAACAATTAGTTCGAGAGGTATATAAGTTAATTAGTTAAAGGGCTATATGTGTCTTATTGCAATATTTTAGATGTTTCCATTCAGACATCATAAATGAAAAACAAACATGATGTTAAATGATAATATTCATTTCTACACTTAGTGTAGCCCTCATTTCCTATTGCTTTCGCTCGTTTCTCGGGCATTTTTGTTATTTAATGTGTTTGTGAGCTTTGTGTAGGTAATTATTCCTAAATAAGGTGTTAGAGCTTAATTTAAGAGATTTGGTGGTTAAAATGACTGAAATTGTAAAGGCTCGTGCAGAACATCCAACTTTGAAGAGTCGTATCACCCTTATCAAATCAAACTATGTTGAGATCCAAACATATTCGGAAAGCCTCAGATGTCTAGTTTCCATTGGATTTTATGGATAGCGATTCCGGGTTTTCTAGAGGGAATTATTCTCATTTTAGTGACTAGTGCACGAAGTTGAAAAGTGGACCAGAGAGTTTCGCGGGACAAGCTTTGTCTACTTGTCCCACGACCCAACTAAACAAAAAATGCTCTAGAAAATTTCATTGAACAAGTTTCGTCTACTTGTCTCGTGACCCCTCTCGTGAAAAAGATTCCAACTCAGCATTTTTCAGGTTTTTGTGCCCTAGTTTCCCTCAAATATTAACCCAACTTCCATCTCGTCCAAGCCACCTTTCCCATGCTCTTCAACCCCCAAACACCCAAGATTTCATCTTGGAACACCTTCCATCACCAAAACCACCAAATCCATCCACCAAACCACTACCTAAACACAAAACCCAATCACCAAATAAGAGAGAAGCTTCAAAGCTCCCATGGAGGTCCATCATCCATAGGAGCTCACCACATACCACCACCACCACCACCACACATCACTTCATTCCATCCATCTTAGAGAGATTAGAGAGAAAAAGATAAAGCTTTCTCATCTATGAGGGAATTGGGCATTCAAAAAGATTAGAGACTCATTGTAATCGTCTAGTGGTGAAGACATTCGATTGACAAACAAGAAAACCTGAGTTTGAATTCGAGTAGTCAGGGGCGGACCCACCTTAAGGCCAGGTGGGGCCCATGCCCTACCTAAAAAAAAATTGATTTTCTTTATATTTGTATATATAAGTTACAACTATTGCAAATGTTAACTCATAGCCCAGCTGGTAACATTTCCTTTTTCTATATCAATGTATAAGCGGTTCTACTCCCACCATTTACTGTATTAAATATTTTTTTTCTATAATTTTAATACTTATTTTTTATGTCTTTTTTATTTTACCGTCCTTTCCAATTACTTTCAGAAATTTTTATCTTCTTCTAAAACAAAATAATTTACTTTCTCTTTTCCTACATTGACAACTTCTTAATTACCTTTAATTTGTGGCTACTTAATTTAATTTAATTTTATATTAAATTATATATTATTATTTTGAACTTTTATTATTTCTAATAATTTAGTGTGACATACCTAACACATCCAATCAATAAACCCTAAAATCTCAAATGTTAATTTAATGTATTAAAATAGTCAATCTATTATTATGATTCATTTTATTTTATCCTTAGTATTTTTATTTATTTTATAATTTTAATGTTTTCAAAATCAATAAATCAATAATTTATCAATAATTAGAAGAATAAAAAAAATTTAAAAAAAAAAAACTGTTTAGAAATATTTATTAATCAATCATTTTTGTATAAATTTAAAGTGAATTCATTATAAATACAAAAAAAAAAAAAAAAAAAAAATCTTATTATAAAATTAGAATGTAATTTATTATTTTAAGAATAAATATTGTAATTTTAATTGTTTATGTTGTTTTTCTTGTGATTTTATTTTAATAGCCTCTTTTCTTTTTTTTTTTTAAATGTAAGATTATTTAGTTAATTTTAAATAAGTGTTCTACTTGTTTTATTTTATCCAAACTTCGTTATACTATCAATTTTTCTTTATAAATAGCAAAACTCATTTTACTATTACCTTAATGTTTCAGTATTTTTTTAATATATAATATTGTTATTTTATTTAAGCTCCCCACCTGATTAAAATTTCTAGTCCGCCACTGCCAATAGTGTATGGGTTCTTCTTTCTTCACTCTTGTATTTCTTTTCTTTGTAATTCTTGTCTCTTCTTTGATGTGTATTTTCATTCATTAGGGATTTGATGTAAACCTAACATTGTTGTCCCTTTTATTAAATATGTTTGTTAATGATTGAGTGGTTATTTAAGTTCATAATGCTTTTGGGTGGATTAGCTACCACTTGAATGAACTTTGGTTGTTGTGTTATGGACCGAGAGGCAACGCACACAACGTGGTCGATTAAATGTCCACTGCATGTAGAGTAAGGTAGAAATACGTAACGCGTGTATAGTCGCTAAATGTGTCTCATTGTTCTTAATGAACTTATGTGTAGTTTGGGTAGCCATTGAGAGATATGTTATTGGTGCATATATGTATAGCCTTTGTTGCTCGAGAGAAAATATTGCTGATGATTAAGTGAGCACAACTTTTTTTTTTAGTAAGGTCACTTTAACATAGCACTCATTTATCCTTGCAGAGCTAAGTCATTTCGATTTCGTGAATCATTTTTGTAGCCTTCTCCTACTTTTGGAGAGTCAGGTCATTTCGTCTTCATGAATTAATTATTTTTATAGCCTTCCCCTACTTTTGTTGCGTTAAGTCATTTCGACTTCATGATTTTTTGTGGCCTTCTCCAACTTTTGCAGAGTCAAGTCACTTCGACTTCATGAATTTTTGTGGTCGTCTCCAACTTTTGCAGAGTCAAGTCATTTCGACTTCATGAATTCTTGTGGCCTTCCCCTACCTTTGCAGAGTTAGATCACTTCAATCTTATTTCAAGCAATAGTCACTTTATTATGTTTTTATTCGATTATCTAGAAGGTTGATTTTCATATAAATATTGTTTTGTAGAATCCTCAATTTGTTCCCACTGCCAACTCTTTCTTTCTCCAACTTATCTCTGGACGATCAGCCTACTTATTCACAAGTATGTATTCATTTTTCTTTATTTCTTGTTTTGTTCGCGTTTTGTTTATCTATCAATGTATTTATGTATTTATTATTTCACACATATAAAGATGGATGAGTAGGAGTTTGAATCCAAGGATTATGAAGAGGTGGGGGAGGAGGACGTCGGATACGACGAGTCTCCTCGAGTTGTTATAATTGTAATGACACTTATTTCTGCCGGGAGTCATAGGCTGTGCCGTCTTTCTCTTCCCAATTAGGACTATGAAATAGATAGTATCCAATCTATTGTGTTCGCCAATATGCTCAAAATTTTGAAAAGAACTTTTTCCATACCTAATACCATTTTTCTCCATTTATCTCGGGATAACGACATGTCAAGTTTTCCTCAAGAAAACAAAATAACTTTTTGTTCTGATTTTTTTAGGTTCAATGTCAGACTTCCCTTCCATTCATTCATTAGTCGCGTACTTTGTCATTATAAGCTTGCCCCATCCCTGCTGGAGGACTTTGGTTGCCACATTGGTTTTGTTTAGGTTAATGCATAATGATGATCCTTCCTTAGCCGAATTTCAATACTTAAATTTGTTTGTTTGGGATGGTATTATTTTCATCCTCGACCCAATGTGTCAAAATTGATACTTGACCTTCCCGACAATAACAAAATTAGAAATCAAAATGATTTTTTGTTTCGGGAAGTTGGGGTGGGGAGTTGTATGAGGATGGAGTCGTAAGATCGGTGCCTACTTGTTTTGAGATTCCAGGTCTAATAGCCATTCTTTAAATATATATATATATTCATATTGTTGTACGTGTCCTCATATGCATATGTGCATTCTATTTGACCATCGATTATCGTGTTCTTATAGTGTTGAATTCATCTGTTAATATGCTTCACAACCACGAAACTGATCGAATTAACATGGTATTTTCCGTACTAGAGCAAGATCTGGATTATAGGGTGTTACTTGACCCAGAGCTCCTTTATCGTCTTGGATTCTCGTTATCCTTTCATCCAAAGCAAAGTATCATGTACTCATGCTTATTATTATTATCATTATTATTATTCTCATTATTGTTATCATTATTCTATTAGGGGATATGTCTTGGCCGAAAAGGAAAACCTCTGTTGATGCTCAAAAGGAACTTATTCGCCTTGCTTATGAGAAAAAAATTGGCGATGATCCTTCTTTGTCTCGAAAAGCCATGGATTATCGCATTGTTTCCTCTACCGTCACTTATTCCGTTGTTTTAACCCCACAAATGATAGCATCTCCACAATCTACCCCTTTTGGGCAATCTACCCCTTCTAGTCAGCCTACTCCCTTTGGGCAATCTACTCCCTTCGTAGTACTTCGCAACCTTCCTCCTTAAAGGCTGTTTCGAACTCTACCTTACCTTTTTCGAAGGAACCTAGGGTTAGGGATGATATCCCTTCTTCGTATCTTCAACGATACTCTTAACGAGTCTTAGGGATGGCAGGTGCTGAGGAAGATGGCCCAATGACAGGGTCCGTGGATGAGATTGTTTCTTCTTTTATAAAGATGCACCTCCAGGTATGAACTATGCACCCCCTTATTAATTTATTATTGATGTTTTTCCTAC
Source organism: Acer saccharum (assembly GCA_030490815.1). Lineage (NCBI taxonomy): Eukaryota > Viridiplantae > Streptophyta > Magnoliopsida > Sapindales > Sapindaceae > Acer > Acer saccharum. The sequence continues at coordinate 51,382,947 of CM059866.1, forward strand.
TGACATTCATGTTTGTTGGTAGTATAGCTTTATGGGCTCGCACTTCACTAAATTACTTTGCAAGCTGGCAACCGAAGTCACGCATTACAAGCAGAGGATATTATTTCTTGATAATTCCATAAAAAAAATAAAAATAAAAATAAAAAACTCGAGCATTAACTCTAGGAAAGTGATGTAAAACTTATGGATAGAGATAACTTTATCAGGGTGAATGAACTTGACTGCGAACTTTTAAAGAAGAATGTTGGTGAGCTTAAGTCGTAGAAAGTTAATTAGAAGCTTAGATCAAGAGACTTGAACAAAAGGTTGAAGAGTGTGATCATACGATTAAAAGGAGTTATAAGAGGAATGTCAATGTATATCTCAGAGGATATATGGATGCTCAAACAGAAGTTTGAGGAAAAGATCCTTCATATGCATTGGACTAGATGGCATATCCATACAATCAAGAAGCGGTTAAAGCACTTGATTCTCCCGACTCCTCCAAGGGGAATGCCGCTCACCCTTTCCAAGTGTAATTTAGTTGTCATGGCATCCATTTTTAACCTTTGCGCTTTGTTGGACGTTATTTACCCTTATTGCTTTCTTTTGCTTTTCTTTGTCGAACTTTTATCCCGGAGTTTTCTTGTCTTTGGTCATTTGTGTTTTGTACTTATATTTTATTCTGCATTCGTTAAACTCGACTATGATATCGTGTTATTTAAGTACATTGTTTATGTGTGATTATTTATATTTTAGAGATCTATTATTTTTGCTTTTAATGAAAAATGTATATATTTAGCCATTATTACAACGAAGATGTATGGCATACCTTGTGGAAGTTGAAGATGACCCTAGCGAATTTTTACGAAGCTTCAAATAAGGTATCCGTGCCCGAGTTGAGAGCTCTGAAGGTGTTATTCGATAGAGATAAAGATGAACCTCCTATGAGGTATTCCTTCGTGGAGCTTAAAAATGTCATTTTAAGTTAAATCAAAGAATTGTACGATTTATTATTGATGAAGTTAAAAATGGTTACTTCACCGATTCGTACTTCACTATATTTGACTGATTGCCTTTATTCTCATTCTACTGAGAAATGTACTTTTAGGACTTTGATGATATCTATACCCGTCCTTTAACTCCTCCGCGAACTAGCACATTCATATTCATCATTGGTAAAGTTAAAAATGTTCACTTAGTCGATTCATAAGTATTTGGCACTTAACAAACTATGTTTATTCTTGGTGATTTCCTCTGAGCAACAATTAATTATTATTGGGCTAATTTCATTGTATTATTTGATTACTCTTTTCTTCTTACGTCATCAACCTTGGACACTTAAGGAAGTATTTCCAAAAAAATGCATTGGTAGAGATGGCAATTTGACCAGCACCCGCAGGCACCCATCCGAACCCATTTAAAAAAAAAAAAAAAACCGACGAGTTCGGGTGTGGGTGGGGAAAACGAACCCACAGGTGAACCCGCTTGGATAAAATACCATGTATATGAATATTTGATACTACGGTCGTTTTATGTAAAAAAAATAAAAAGCTATCTTAAAATAGTTTTGACTTTTGAGAACCCCCGAACCCCAAACATATTTTCATACACAATTTCATTATGTCGTCCCTTCTCTTACCCAACACTTTCTCTCTCTCTCTCTCTCTCTCTCTCTCTCTCTCTCTCTCTCTCTCTCTCTCTCTCTAAAACTAAACCATACAACACTCTCTCCAGCAAATCCTCGATTATCACACCGATCATTACCTTAGTGACACCGACGACCACCTCCGCAAGGCCATAAAGGAGCTCTAGCGCTGGTACTGCTTTCTTTTTCTTTGATTGGTAAAAATTAGTGAAATACTGAGATTCTGAACTTCTGATTGTTTAAAATTTAAACATTAACTTGTATTGCATAGTTTAATGAATATTAGAGAAGAAATATGTCATATTGGTGTGAGTTTTGGTGGATTTACTGGATCTTGCTTTTTTTAATCGAGATTATTATGTTTAGGGAAGTATTTTTTATTTTTATTTTTGTTTAAAATTGATGATTAGCCTAGTCAAGTATTTATTTTGAAGATTCTAATAGTTTTTTTAGGTTTCAAGAAGATTAAGACATGTTTCATTGCTACCAATAAAGGAATGAACATATTTTAAATGAGTCTGTTTCTTTGATGCTTTTGTTTCTGGGGGTTTGTTTTGTTTTTCTCTTTGTTGTTGCCTTTTTGTGCTCTATTTTGTCTTTTAGTTCAATTTTAAAAGACAACGAAGATGATAATTTCTGTTAAGTTTATGGAATCAACAAATTGATCATGATGTACTTGATGTAATTACTAGAGAGAGTTCATATCTAATAGATGTGTCAGCATATATATATATATATATATATGCCACATGTTTGTAGATGTGCCACACCTTTTTCTTTTTCATTTCGATGCAACATGTTGCAGTGATCTGTTTTGTTTAATATTGTAGGAATCAACAGTGTTGTGAAAAACTTGGTGATAATTTTGGTGATCGAAACTTGGAAATGAGGAGGAGATGATGGATCAAAAAGTTTGGTGTGGTTATGATTTGTGAACATGTCTTTTTATATATTTATGTTCTATGTACTTTTGATATTTTCATGGACTTATGTATTTTGAATTTATAGATTATGTACTTGACTACTTATGGATTAAGAACCCGTAGATTATGGACTTTTGAATTATTTTTGGTCATTTTATTTTTATGGTTATTATTGTTTTGTAATGTATGAAATAGGGAAATTTAGAGATGAAAATTTAATTCAATTAATCAAGTATCAAGCAGGTGATGTGACAAATCACGGGGTCGTGGGTTACGGGTTCGTGGGTACCCAGCGGGTGAACCTATGAACCCACGAACTCGTATTGTTTGGCGAGTTCGCGGGTAAGGGTATGGGTGTAGCCTAAACCTACGGGTGCAAACCCGAACCCGAACTCGAACCTGAACCTGCTTACCTACACGAGTTCATGGGCGAGCGTGGGTGATGAAAATTTTCGCGGGTGCGGGTTTGGATTTTTCAAAACTCGCCCGAACCTGACCCGTTGCCATCCCTATGCACTGGGACAATAAGTAAGGGCGATTTCATAATTATTATTTTCTACTTATTCGATCTCCCCAACTTACCTTTATCCCTCATAGTTTTACACTCAAACTTGTATAAATAGAAGCTTATTCCTTCTATCGTCCTTCACACTACATCCGTTAGTTTCACATTTGGTTTGGAGCTATGTCAACTTTGAATAGTGTTGAGTCTTTGCGCAAGGTTTTAGAGGATGAAAAAACAGCTCATGGGCTTGCGAATGCTAAGAAGAATGCTATATTGGGTAAGCTTAAAAAGGAAAGGAGATGAGGATCAGTGCCGAAGTTGAGAGAGATGCTCTTAAGGCGATGAGGGCTACTGCTAATGCTGAGAATGACTGCCTTAGGTAAACTTAACCAGGAAAAGAAGATGAGGATCGGTGCCGAATTTGAGAGGGATGCTCTTAGGGCGATGATGGCTACTGTTGAGAACGAAAAAAAAGTGGTTCTTTTAGGAATGAAGGCTATTGCAGAGGCAAAAATGGATGCTCTAAGGGGAAGGCTTCTGCGTGAATGGATCGACGAGCATCGTCAAGCCATGATCGATATGAGCATCCCTCCTCCAGATTGGGATAGCTTTTCCTACTAATCTTCATCTTTTTTAGTCGAATAATAAAAGTGAGGTGTTCCATTTATTAGCACCAACATTCTTATTTGTATTCGACTTAGGAATTTCTTTTCTGTAGTTAACGTTTAGGTACTATCATTTACTTGTATCGTCCTCCATTTGTTTGTTGTGTTCTTATTTAATGCATGAGTATTATGTTATCGTGTATTTTCATGTGCTGTGCTACTATATATATATATATATATAGGCGATTACTTTAACCTACAAGGAAGTAAAGTAAGACTCAATATTATTGTAATTTTATTTACACAAACAGGACATGCATTTTTGCACTAATCATATGCGCTTTAGCATCACCCTTCAATGATAAGAGCGTAACATTTCAACCAATGACTTTAACCCGCACACGATTTGTGGATTTCCCTTACTAGTAGTATTTTCGTAACATTTCCGCATTCTAGGCATACTTTATTTCCGATCCATCCAGTCGCTCTAGTTTGTATGCACCCATCCTAAGCTTGTTAGAAATACAATATGGTTCCTCCCAGTTTGGTCTCAAAACTTCTTAATTGGGTACCTGTGTATTTGGGGTCACCCTTCTCAGCACCAAATCTCCAATTCTGAAACTTTGACTTTTGACATTACCGTTATAATAACGGATCACCATTTTCTGGTATACAACGACTATAATCTGAGCTTGGTCCCTTTGTTCCTCTATTAGGTCCAAATTCATCCTCAAATTCTCCAAATTTTCTTATTTATTGAAGTGAATTGTTCGATGGGTAGGGATGCCTATCTGGCAGGGATTACTACCTCCGACCCAAATACTAGAGCGAATGGAGTTTCATTAGTCCCTGTTTTCTTGGTCGTTCAATGTCTCCACAAAACACTTGGCAACTCCTCGGCCTAAGTTCCTTTTTTGTTTTCAATCTTGGTCTTCAACATGTGCTTGATTGTCTTGTTTTTGGTTTCTACCAATCCGTTTGCCTTGGGATGAGCTGGTGTTGAAAATCGATAATCTATTCCTAAATCTTTAAATTTTGCATTATTGAACTGTTTGCCATTATTGGTGATGATTGCATGTTGCCCCCCAAATCTACACATGAATGCCTTCCACACAAAATATGTAGTTTTTTTCTCAGTTATGGTGGCAAGTGGTTTGACCTCAACCCATTTAGTAAAGTAGTCTTTTTCTCTATGCCTTAATTTTCTCGCCTCATGCTTGTCTTCAGGGATCTCTCCATTCTTTAAATGTTTCATTATCGGGTTAATCCAACTTGACGACTCTAGCTCTACCTCTATAATTCTTAAACATTCTTGAATGCTAGGTTTCTCTAGAACTTTAATTGGATTGGCTTTTGATAATTTCGTCTCGACAGCCGAGGCAAGGCAAGCTAGTGTGTCTGCTCTGAAATTGGAAATTTGTGGAATTTCGATCACTTACACTTTTTTGAATTGATTCATTCTTTCTTAGACAATCTTCAAATACTTGATCATGTTCTCCTCTCTAGCTTGGTAATTTTCATTCACTTGTCTCACATTCAGTTGCGAGTCACTACTAACTCACAATTGCCTGATTCCCAATGCTTTTGCAAGCTTTAATCTTACGATTAGATTTCATACTCGACCTCATTATTTGTTGCTTTGAATACAAATCTTACAGAATATTGAATTTCTTCCTCCTCTGGGCTTAGTAACAGAATTCCAGCCCACTTCCATAAGTGTTGGACGATTCGTCAACAAACAAATTCCATGTTTGTGAGGGGTTGTCCCCTTTATGTTCAGATTCTGCCAGGTGAGATGATTCGACTTCTACGATTTCCCTTTGAGGTTTGTCTGAATCATCATTTCCCAAACCTTTTATTTCTTTCTTAGATTTGGTGAATTCGGCCACAACATCAGCCACTACTTGTAACTCTAAGGACCATCGAATCAAGCGTCCTGACATTTCTAGTTTCTACAAAATCCGCTGTAATAGCTAATCAATTAGCACTATGATAGTATGAGCTTGAAAGTATGGTCTCAACTTTCGGGAAAACACTACCGATACTAATACCAACTTTTCGGCTTTGGGATACTGTTGACGGTGATTTTTCGTGGTCACCTAGTCAACGGTTGATTGAAGTTTATGATATTAATTGAATGAGAATGGTTGAAACAAAAACGAGAAAAATGACAAACACAATTACGTGGTAAAACTCCAGTGATGGAGAAACATCCACGGGTTGTTGCTAGGAGCAACGAAGCCAAATCCACTATCAAGAATCGTTACAAAATAATGCACTCTGATCTCTCTCACTCTTTCTCGCGTCCCCCTATTTGGTGTGTTAAGGGGGGTATTTATACATGTTATTATTAGGGTTTGAGGTGGCCGCTAGGGTTTGGTGTCGTGGTGCCCAAGTTTTGGGCGAGTGTTTCCATCCTAAACGGGTTCTGTTTCATTTCTTGTTGTATATTTCCTGATTTGGCTGAGCTTGAGTTTGGTTCTAATTCCTCCTCCTTTATTTACGGGAAAACTATTTGTTTCCTCATTTAAACTCTGAGCAGCCACACCGTTGCTTATCGTGGAGATGCTGGTCGTTGATTCTGTCCTGCGTTTGGAATATGAACACCGATGACTATCTCTTTTATTGAATCCTGAGTATGCCCGAGTATACGCCCGAGTAGGGTTTACTGCCCAAGCTGATCATCTTTGTCTGTGGTCGGGCTAACTCACTCTTTTTCCGAGTAAGCTATCGTGGGGAATTTCTGCTCCAGTTGTTGACTTATCTTGACTCCTGCTTACGTGGCCTTTTATGGTGATGACGTGTCCTTCCTGACTATTTTCACCTATAACATTTTCACCTATACTATTTTCATCAGCCACTACTTGTAACTCTAAGGACCATCGAATCAAGCGTCCTGACATTTCTAGTTTCTACAAAATCCGCTATAATAGATGATCAATTAGCACTATGATAGTATGAGCTTGAAAGTATGGTCTCAACTTTCGGGAAAACACTACCGATACTAATACCAACTTTTCGGCTTTGGGATACAGTGTCTCAGGATCCAAAAGTGCCTTGCCGAAATAATAAATAGGTCATTGTGCATTTCCATCTTGCTTCATCAAGGCCGAACTAACGGCAGTATCAGAAATTGCAAGATAAAGGAATATTTCCTCCCCATTTTTGGGTTTTGCCAATAATGGAGAATTCAACATGTAAGCCTTTAATTGTTGAAAAGCATGTTCACATTCATCTGTCCATTCCATGTTCTTACTTTGTTTCAGAGCTTTAAAAAAATATTGACATTTATCGATGGCTCATAAAATGAATCGATTCAAGGCTGCAATTCGACCTGTGAGCTTTTACATGTCTTTCAAGGTTTTTGGTGACCTTATTTCCAACACTACCCGTATTTTATATGGGTTGGCTTCAATTCCCCTCTAACTGACCATGAATACGTGAAATTTTCCATACGACACTCCAAATGCGCATTTCTCTGGATTCAACTTCATCTTATGCTTTTTCAACACCTCAAACATTTCGCAGAGATGGTTAATGTGCTCGATCGATCTTAATGACTTTGTCAATATGGCATCGACGTATACTTCCATTGTTTTTCCGAGGTGCTAATTGAAGATTTTATTTACCAACTTTTAATAGGTTGGCCCAGCAATCTTCAAGCCAAATGGCATGACCTGATAACAATACAACCCCTTATATGTGATAAATGTGGTTTTTACCAGGTCTGATGAGTACATGCCGATCTAGTTATAGCCCAAAAATGCATCCATGAAACTGAGTGTTTCATGTCCTGCTATCGCTTCCACAATTTGATCAATTTTGGGAAGTGGGAAACTAAGGGTGCGTTCGGTAATGTTTCCCAAACGCGTTTTTTGTTTTTTAAGTGCCAAAAACATAAAAAACGTGTTCGGTAGAAAGTTTTCAAAAATAAAATTTGAGAACACAGAGAACAATTTTTATTTTAATGAACAAAAAAGCAAGAACACTGAGAACAACAATTTATCATTCTCAGTTTCTTGTTCTCATTATTCTTATCACATACTCTTCAAAATCTGAGAGTTGAAGACTTTTTTTAACAATAAAATTTACTCAAACCAAATCTATCTCCTGGATCTTCATGGATCTATACCAAAAATATTAAGAAAAAAAATACAAATAAAAAAAACCAAAAAAAAAATTAAAATAAAAAAAGAATCTGGTAGAGATCAAATCTGGATATATACCAGATCCATCTCTTGGATCTTCATGAAGAACCTAGCACTGCCACTATCACTCGCCGCCGGCACCATCCCCTGCCGCCGTCGAACCCAGCATTGTCACCACCCACACCATCACCAGGGCCCAGATCGAAACCATTATCTTAAAACATCATCATCTTCAACATCATTCAACAAACAAACCCACATCGTTATTTCAGGATAATCAAACACCACCACCTTCCCACCAAATGAAATAGAGATAGATGAGGAGGGAGAGAGAGAGAGAGAGAGAGAGAGAGGAGATAGGTGAACAAATCAGATCTGTTTGAATTGTGCTGTAGAAAGCAGCAGCGTGGAGACTTCAAGTGACCGGAGCAGCATCGTGGGTCATGTAGCAGCGGAGGGCAGCAACAATAGATGAAAGCTTTTTTTTTTATTCAAAGCTTTCTTTGTTTGCTGCTCTGCTCTTAGACATGGACCTTGTGTTTGTTGAATCAAAATAAAAAAGAAATAACGCTTTTTTTTTTTTTTGATAAAGCATTCCTCCACCACACAAATAATACTTTGTTAATTGGAAATTGATAAGGTTTCAAAAAAAAAAAAAAAAAAAAAAAATTGGCAGTGATAATATACATACATAATAATTGAAAATTTAGAAATTATTATTATATAATAAAATGTTGAAAATGATTTTAAAAATATTCTACCGAACACGTTTTTTATATTTTGATTCTCCGAATATCGTTTTTAACTATTACTACCAGACGCGTTTTCAAATCCAAAAAATCCAAAAATCAAGTTTTCGAAAACAAATGAAAACCAGGAAACAGAAACGAAAAAACAAAAACGTTACCGAACAACCCCTATTTTTTCTAGCTCTGTTTTTACATTGAGTGGAAGCATGGATCCAATTCGAACCACTTTTTTCCAGTCGTCTGGCTTTATTTGAATAGGAATTAACTCTTCTATTGACTCTGCTCTTTCTTGTAGTGCCCTCGTATCCATCCCGTCGGCTTTTTCGTCGTTAGAGATTCATGGATCTCAGTCACCAACCTGAAAGTTTTCTTTAACTGATGTGGCATAACATCTTCTGGCAGATTCTTGATCTTCTTAGATGGTCTCGATTTTTTCACCTGTAGGGTTTTTCACTACATTGTGGTAAAGAGAGACCCCAGCCTTAGTCGCAACTAGAAATGGTCTTCCGAGGGTCATCGAATACACAGTAGAAACATTGACCACCACATAGGTAATCAATGTAGTAAACTGGTCGGGGTCTTCACCGAAGGTTATTGGGATGTCCACTGTTCCGAGAGGCCAAATACTATCTCCGGTGAATCTATATAAGGGTGTATTTACTTCTTTCAACCTTGCTTTCTCAATTCCAAGTTGATCCAATGTCTTCTTAAACATGATTTCCACAGAACTTCTTGTGTTAATTAATATAGAAGGGATCAATTTTCTAGTGATAGTTAGAGATATTACGAGAGCATCATCATGTGAATGCACTGCTCCTTTGGAATCTTCGTCAGTAAAAATAATCAGTGTAGTGTGTATTTTTTGCCTTTTGGAAGTTTGAAAGTGGTTCACTTGTAAGCATGCGTGACTAGCCACAGTACTTTGTAAATATGCCTTCCTAGCTCGATTCGAATCTCTGACTGACGTTGGTCCTTTGGCTATGGTATGAACCACATGTGCATTTCCCTTGTCATTCTGCATGGGGGGGGGGGGGTGGTCTTTTTCCAATATGTTAAGCACTTGTTAGTGAGCTTCTTGTGTAACATCAACAAATTCTTTAAAGTAGCCATTTAGAATTAGAGTTTCAATGTGATCCTTTAGATGGAAGCATTCTAAAGTGGTATGGTTGATATCCTTATGGAAGTTGCAATATTGTGTTTGGTTCCTTCAGTTGGGATCTCCTTTCAATGGCTTAGGTTTTGTCAAAAGTCCAGCCTCATGAAGAGCTGCGAGGATTTGTTCTCGAGTTACATTCAAGGCGTGATAGTTTGCATATTTCAAATTCCATGTTCGAGCTCATCTAAGAGTTTTCGGATGCATCTCGTTCGGAACATTCATCACAGGTTGAGGTTGAAGGATTGGTGCTTTCAGCTGGTCGCGTCCCCGAGGTTGTAATCGAGGAATTCCACTAGTGATCATAGGGTGACCATTTTGATCCCCTTGATTTTCTTCCTTACCCTTTCCTTTTTCTTTTTTAGAACCATACTTGGCTTTTTTGGTGGCTTTCTTTAATTTTAGCTGCTCCTCAATTTCAACGAAACACAAAGCGCGTTCATAAGCTTCGATGTAGTCTTTCGATCGAAAGTATTGAAAATTGAACCATAGCAGATATATCTGTATGTTCCTAATGAAGTCTTCAAAGGTGTTTTCCTCATCGTATGCTCATAGGTTGATTACCTCCTTGTGAAATCTTTCAACGTACTCCTTGAGGGTTTCTGACTCACCCTGCTTGACATCACGCAAAACATTAGGTTTTCTTTCCAAAAGACGGGCTCTTTTAAACCTTGTGATGAATTCTCGACACATTTGGGAGAAATTTTGGATGTTGCTCGACTTGAGTTTATTGAACCATTTCAAAGTTGTTCCCATTAAAGTGAAAGGAAAAAACTTGCACATCATGACCTCACTAGCCCCTCGAACCTCAATGAGTCCTCAGTAGAGTTGCATGTGGATCATGGGATCTGAATGTCCTTCATAGTGAGGAATCTGAGGCATTTTGAATCCTGTAAGCAATAGCTTCACGAATCCTGGCTAGGAAAGGAGATTATAACTCGACAAGTGGGTTAGGATTGCGGTTCTCAGTTTGACTTCTTTGCATGCCTAAGATGAGTTCTTCCAGTCTCTTGAGGTAGTCATGCATGTATCGAGAATGACAAGAGTCATTCATTTCAACCTCACACGTTTGCTGTCGAGTCCAACGTTCATTTCCAGCATGACGTCGAGGTGTATTCCTTGAATGGCTCCGTTCGACTCTAGGTCGAGAGCTACTGTGCTGGTTTTCGGCTAGGGCTTAAGGTTCGCTTCTTCTATGCCCTTCTCGATATTTATCGATATGGTTCTGTTCTTTTCATGCATTTCCTTCGAAATTCTCTAATTCTTCATTTTCACAACAAGCTTCCTTTGTTCAAGGACCTCGCAAACGCCTATCTCGAGAATGTGAATGTTGTTCAACATGGCGATTCTGATCCGCTTGATTTTGCTTTTTTGCACAACCATTTGAGTTGATTCCATTCTCAAGCCGTGATCGTGGTATGTTTGTAACATGATCTTGTCTGAGATCGGGCTGAATAACCTTTCCAGTTAAATTTCGGATTCAATCACGCAACTCCTCATTTTCACGGATAAGCTCATGAGTGTTAGATTAAGCATTTCCATTTTTCGCTTTTGTCATGCGCCTAATCTCACGGATCGTTTCTTCATAGCTAAGTGTACAGTGAATCTCTGATCTAACAAAGCTTCCTGTTTATGGAATTGGAATTTCTTCAGCTTCTAAAGCCATGCTTAAAATCTCGAAACGAAGTTTTTATGTTTGTTCCCCACAGACAGCGTCATATGTTGATGCATGAAAATTGACCAACAACAAATTGAATTGAATAACTTCTTTATTGAACTTTGATATTGAGAAATTGCAATTTGAGATATTGTGTTTCTTTTTTCTCTAAGCTACTTCTTTCCTTGTCTTTTTTTTTTTTTTATGCCTTTTTTCCTTGGTGAGCTTCACCTTTTATACTATTTCTTTGTGGGGTCCTTAGAACACGTGTTTGGATTCGTGTTTTATTCCACGTGACGACGTTTTTCACTCTAATCTTGTCCTCAAGCACATGCTAGGAATTGAACTCGAGCATAGGACAAATTCTCCTCTTTATGCTGGGATTGAGCTCGGACTTAGGACGACTTCATGTAGTCTTCTTTGAAATTGAGCTCGGGCATAGGACAAATTCTCCTCTTTATACTGGGATTGAGATCGAACTTAAGACGACTTCATGTAGTCTTCTTTGAAATTGAGCTCGGACTTGGAACAACTTTGGATAACCTCTTTCTTTTGGATATAGGGTGTCATTTTCGTCAATTTCTTTCTTCGGGTGATAGGACGACTTCTCTCTCTGGCTTGAATTTTACTCGTACTTTTATTCGTGCTTGTCCGGTTATTGTTATATAAATATTCATATTCATATACGTTTAAACATACATCAGGATTTTCTATTACTAATTTCAGAGTTTCTATCTGGTTAACTTTATGATTCAACAAATATATATATGATTAAAGGACTAAAATACCTTTCCAATAGTTAAGTTTGACTAACTTTGGCTGATATCATGGGAGATCAATATCAGTTTTTTTAAAAGTTATTTCCGCCTATAATTAGATTAACCTCAAGTAGGTTCTATGTAATTACTACTTGTTGTTAACCAAACACTAGTGAAAGTAAAAAAATACTCATGTTTTTATACCTATTCACATGTATGAGAGACAATACCAAATATGTATGACACAACATTGCTGGACAAACATCACAATTCACAACAATAATGTTGAATATGTCCATGGAACGAAGGAAATATATCACAAAAAACTGTTTGGTGATAAATTCATTATTCCAAACGAATATTAAAAAAATTGAGAGTGCATATTCATAAATCACAAAATAATGCAATATGCAATCAAACCCGTGAAATTTATCTTTTTACAAAATTGAAAATGCATTTTAGTGAGAGGGATTCATAATTTTGAACTTGAAATTACAATATCTATGCTTCATAATTGTAGGTAGGTCACCGATGGAACAAATATCTCTCAGATCTTATTGATTGATACGAATAGAGTGTCCCAATCGATGCTAATGTGTCAGACATTTTACTTTGTAAATGGTCCTATTATAGGCTTGGGCCAAATAGCCATTTTAAAGTTCACTTAGATGTGGCAGCGGGAGCTGGCGGCGATGTCGTCCCGGAGGGTGATCTTCTTCTTCCCCATGCTAGGCTTTCCCGATCAGAAGGGGGACACCGGCGACTGCTACGACAGCCCTGTCCGTCGACTGGAAGTCTCTCTCGCGTCACCGGGCGGGACGTTTTGTCCAGGCGACGACGGCAGCTGTTAGATTGGCCGATCCTCTTGGATCTGGCTAAATCTGGTGTGATTCAGCGTGAGCAGTCTCGATCGGTGGTCTTGAAGCTCGTCCGACCCCGTCCTCTCCGTCGGGACACCGCCGACAACTTCGGCGTCCTCCTTCACTGATCTTGGTGTTTGGCTTGGTTGGTTTTATGCTTTGCGGCGACGGGCATCGGAACGGTGGAGGTTTGATTGGTATGGTGGTTTGGGGTTTCGATCGGGCATCTCCAACGTCTCTACTTGGTCGGCGGCGTCCTGGTGGGTCTTCTCCGACGGCCTGGTCTCTCCTCCGGATCGGTTTCAGCTCATTTATTTGTGTTTCCAGTTTGTATTGTTTATTGTTTTGGTTGTAATCCCACCTCTGTGTGGGCGTTTTTCTCCCGTTGTGGGACTCTATTCTGGGCTTGTGCTCAAATAGCTTTATTTGTGGAGTCCCAGTTATGGTTGTAACCTTGCCCTGGATCTGGTTTTCCAGATTTTCAGGTGCCCTTTCCATCAAAAAAAAAAAAAAGGTTCACTTAGATGTATCCCAAAGATGGGGATTCTAAATGTATGCCTAACTCCTAAGGCAGGGCCTTGAATTCTAGGGTCGGATCTATTAATGATTAAAATGTCTGAATGTTCAATCTAGGGTCATTAGATCTAAATCTCCATCGAAGGAGAACAAAGTGCTAGGATTATTTAAAAGGCTGACATTCAAAATATTAAGGTTAAAAATTAGATTTAGGTTTGTGTTGTTTTTGATTTGTCAAGGATGAGGTATGGTTTTTAAAATATAACTACGTATCATGCCTTGTTATGTTTTGCGCCAGATGCACTGAAGCATTTTTTTTCTCTCATCAAACTCTTCTTTTATGCCTCATTTTAGAGATTACAAATTATTTATGGATACAGATATCCGTAAGGATTGGCTCCATATAGAATGAGAATGGATATGTTGGAAATGGAGCGAGAGATGGATACAATCCGTTATATCCATTTTATTTTCGAGGAGATATCCATCTCCATCGGGCTCCATTGTCAATTTTAATATTTTAAAAAAAAATGAAAATAGAAAAAATTGTGTGCAGGATAACATTTTATGTAGTTATCTAAAATAATTAATGTAATGGAAAATTTTAAAATATCTTTCAAGATTTTTTCTTCTAAATGTTACTTACAATTAATTAAACCATTAATTTATCTCTTTTGTATTTTTTATTAGTAAATAAATTTATAAAATAATATAAAAATAAAAATTGTATTCAAAAAAATGTTATTTTAATAATTTGTTATTCAATTTCAAAATATTATCAAATTTAAAATATTATTATATTTAGTGCTTGTTTGGTTGGGCTTTCTACTGGCTCAAAAGGTCTACGAACCTCTACTTGAGTTTTTTTGAGTTGTTTAGTTGAGCTTTTGAAATTGTCTATTTTTAATTCAGTAGAAGCTAGTAGAGTTTAAACCTCTATTAGACAAAAGCACCTCCTTAGGAGCTTTTCAAAATAGACCTTTTAAAAAAAGAAGTACTTGACCTATATATCCCTTATTTTTTATTATTGATATGGAATACCCTTATTAAAATAAAACCCTATAACTTATTTATATTCTTTATTCTTTTCTCTCTAGTCTCTACAGATAGTCTATAATTTTGCTCTACACATATAAAAGAACGGTTCTTTGCTCTACATATACAAAAGAACGGTATGTATAATTTTTTTTCATTAATATTTTTATTGTGCTACTGCTCTGTTTTTCTGTTGGCTCTTGGTGGCCTTTTGCCTTGTTTTGTGGCTCTATTCTTCTTTCAATATTATTTTGTTGTTCAAAAAAAATATATATATATATATATATATATTGTTTATTTGTTTATCTTTATGTTTATTCTACTGGATTTGATTCAATTTTTTTATTTCTTTTTAATTCTTTTGATTACTTTATTTTTTGTCAAAAGTTTTACAATACTATCACATTTTTGTATATTCATTACCAAGTTGTTTGATTATTGTCCCATAAAGTTTTGAGCTTTGAATTTCTTTTTCGTTTTTTTTTATTTTTTTATTTTTTTTATTTTTTTATTTTATTTTATCTTTTAAGCTTATATGGTGAACATTTTGAATTTTATTATTATTGTGCAGTAGAAAATGTAGTTAACATGTAGAAAATCTTTTAAATTCAATTTTTTTTAGAGTGAATAAATAATATATCATTTTTAATAATTTAATATCTTAGTAGACTTTTTGAGAGTTTACAACCAAACAATCTACTACTATAAAAGTGCTTTTGTAATTACCAACTAAACAACTATATTTTTTTTTTTCAAAACCTCTATTTCAATTAGATCTACAACAAGTAGACCTTTTACGAGTAGAGGATTTTCAAAAGCCCAACCAAACATACCCTTAATCTAATCTCTTATTTCACCAAACCAAACAAAACAATGAAACATAGCATTATAGCAATATAGTATTAATTTAGTTTAGTCTTGTTTCTCCAACCATTAATTTAATCCCAAAATAATAATAATAATAATAATAATAATAATAATAATAATATAATTGCACTCATCTCATCTGCCTACAAACATTAATATATCAAATCCAAATGGAAACCCATCTACCCAACACCCAACCACCATAATCCATCCAAAAGGATAAAATAAGATGAAAATAAATGCCAAAAAAATTAACAGAGAAGAAAGACAATTTTTTTAAAAGTTGTACAGTCCACACCATTTTTGGTCCCTACAGATCATGTGGCAAGGCATACAAGTTGCGCGGTGGCCAAGGCATGTAGGTTGTGCAATCCACATTCCACACAAACCTTTTTCTCTTCTTTTGTTGAAGCAATCTAAAATCAAGAGACTTCAAGAGTGTTGAGAATAAGAAAAGAAGATGGACAATTTGTGATCAAAATTTTCCCACCTGATTGGCTTAGAAGAAGATAAAAGTGATAAAATTGTTACTTTCTTACCTCCTTACATTTCTGCAAAAAACAAAATACACAAAACAGTGGTAATGCACATAAGCAAGGGCCTGCCACCTCTGTGACTTTGACCTGAAAATGCATTTCCCAGCTGGATGACTTTTAATCAAATATTTACACGCACAAAACATATATCCACTCACATTGCAAGGCATGCCCTTTGCATTGCTCTCACTTCACTTACAAAGCTCCTCCAATTTATCCCTTTCGTTTAAGTTTGAACATTACAATTGCTTCCCTCTAATACCGGACAAGTAACGTAACTATAAAATAGATCCTTCCACTCTTGTCATTTTAAATGTACTACTATAATGGCTAAAAAGAGTGAAAATGCCAATTTAACAGATGTACGACCTGCAGAAGCTGCAAAAAAAGAGTAACAGAATCATTACCTGATTAAAATTCATTGTGAAACAGAAAATTTAATGTGTTTTGATGATGACAGGTACCTCAAAAAATTTCAACTGTGAAATATGGGGCCAAACATAAGTTTAAAATTGATGAAAATGAAAAATGCATATGTTAAGCATGGATCAATATCAAAGTGTTCGATGTAATGACTTCAGCATCAACATGACCTCCAAGAAATTAAGCAAATGATAGAAAAACAAAAATAAACAATCATTGCAAAAATGACAACACAGAAGATTCCTCAAACAATGATTGCATAAATGGGTTTTTTTTTTTTTTTTAATCAATATATAAATATAAAGCACCGCATTAATAATATTTCAGATACTCACATGATGAAGGAGAGGGTGAAACTGAGGGTATTGTGTCAGAATGATCTCCATCTGAACCACTCTTTGTTGGAGGATGAGCATGAGCAAAAACTACATTTGGAAAAGGACTAGATGCAGGTCTTGAATGGGGGACAGGTGCGGTCATGGGTGTTGGTGGTGCAACGTGCACTTGTGGCGGGGCAGCAGAAACATGAGGAGAAATGCTAGGAGCAACAGCAGGGGCTAAATGAGATGGCTTTCTAACCTTGCCTGTGTTCCCCCTTCTATTGCCTGTTTGACAGCCAGGAGGCTTTGCCTCGTGACTTCCCCGAGGTGCAGGAGAATTCTTCTTCCGGGAAGGTGAACCATGCTGAGGTGCAGGGGCACCTGCCCGAGTTGTAGGTGCACCTTTCTGAGTTGCAGGTGCAGGTGAAATTGCAGGAGTTAGATGGTCATTGTGGTGATGATGATGGTGATGGTGGTGGTGGTGGTGGTGATGGTGGGGTTGAGGTAGAGGAGCAGGAGAAGGTGACCCAGAGGGGACACTGCCATCGCCACCATGGAGGGAGTGTTGCAAGATGGATGAAAGACGGACTTGCTTGACCCTACCGAATACAGTGTTATTCAGTCCTAGGTTTTTCGAATGTGAACCAGAGATGGTCTGAGCCAGTTGCTTCAACCTCGGCATTGAGGGGGAATTCCCAACTGCCAAAAGAACAAAGGACTGCACAACTGTGGGTGGAGCCACCGTTGAACCTTTTAAATTTGACAATCTCATATACAAATTCTGCAATCCCAAAATCAAAGTATCAAAAATTTGCGTAATGTGTATAATGGCTATGAGAAAACACCACCCTCAAAAGTAAAACATATCTCCAGTATCTAGTCATGAAACGAAATATATAAAGCTACTGAAGATAGAAGTTTCTTCCTCATTAGATGCTTATTCTCGTATATAAAATCAAAGATATAAATGCAACTTTACAAATAATAATAATATAAAAAGACAACAATGGATACAATGAAAACAAAAGGGAAAGATTGTCAAACCTCATAGGGTGTGAGATGTAATCCCAACTTCAACTGGCTTGTCAGTTCTTTGAAATTGTCTTTTATTTGATGAATAGAGAAGTTAAGGGTAAAGTTGAAAGGAATTTGCACTTTCTGCAGAAGAAATGCACTCTGTAGAGGAATCACAGTAATTCCTCCAGTGAATTTTAGTACCTCAAAAAATAATGGGTCGCCAAACAGGGACGCAGTCAGGCGTAGTGACAATTGGTTTGCAACCAGAGATGCAAATGATGCCCTAATCAAACTTAGAGAAGGTACAGATATTTTCGAATCTTTTGCATCTGGATCAACCCCAAACACTACCTTTGTTGTGTTTGATCCCGCTAAAGGTTCTAGAGATAAGATAACCACCTGATACAAAGTTGATCAAGTTAATATAGGTAGAGAAAAAGAGAAAGTGGAAAAAGATATATGTAATCAGAAGAGAATTAAGAGAATACTTTGGTGGTTGGAGCGCCTATCTCATAAAAAATATCATCCTCAAGCTGTAAGATATTGTCATCCAGGAAAGAAACTGGCCTCTGAACATTGAAGCTTGCAACGATACCGTGATCTGCATTAACAAATATTATCAGCCACACAGGTATGAAATATATGACAAATGTTGTTCAAGAACTCATCAATCATGCTTTGTAGTATATAGGATGTATGTAAAATACTTTACAAAGAAGTTTAACATGATTTCAACCTGTGTGATTATGATGACTATCATACAGCATGAACAAATAAAACCCACATCATTCACATAATGAAACCCTTTACAAGTGAAAACACTTTAAAATCAATAATATCACAAAAGAGAGACAAAAAATGCCATCACAGTTGCTATTGCCCCAAACCCACCAAGTCCTTAACACTGCCATTACAATAAACTTTCTCATGGCATTTCAACTGAAGTACTGTAAAGTGTTTACAGATTAAAGCACCACATGGTCTGCTGTGCGCTGTTCAAAGCCAAGACCGTAAATCCACAATAAGATTGACCTTGGCACAGGAGACTACACTCATGTTGCCATAACAAAACACAAGAAGTATCAATCCTAAGCAATGCAGACCTGTACCAGCTTTCATGGCATCTTTTAATGCCATAGAATTCAATATCTTTATCTCATTTATAACTTTCATTAATTATAGCAACAGAATCACTGATAATAACAAGAGGGAAAAAGGAAGAGCCAATGTTTGAAGGGGAATAAAGATAGTAACAGAATCAAAGAGCTCCAAGAATATAAGATTGACCTCAAAAGGAAAATGCTAACACCATTCTATTCTAGGTTCTAAAATTCAGAAAGAACATAATCACACATTTAAATTTTCAGGATGTCATCCCCAATGTAAGCAAACATCCATCACCTAAATCTTGAATATTGACAACAGTTATGATGTTTAATACATCTAGACTCCATTTTACATAGGAGATGTTCCATAGCAAGTGAAATAAATTACAAAAACTTGGGAGCTAATCGGTAATCTCATGATTTGGAGACGCCAAGAAGTATTTACTCTCAATGAATTACCTTCTCCATTTTGCTCAAAGCAGACAGGATTTGGACTTTGGACTATCTAATCCTAACAAGCAAGACCTATTCCCATGTCGCATGGAGCACAACCAGAAGGATTCACCTTGGATGTGACTCTTCTAAATTTCATCCCACCCACATAGGTAAGAAACAGAAGCTGGTCCCGGAAACAGATAGATACTTCAAACTTTAGATAAATGAAGATCTCAAGAATTTTGGAAATGGCAACAATTTTTATAAGAAGTCACTGAATGTTATAATTAAGTTTGTCGATAATAATATCTAACCCTTTAGCTTCAATAACTGCAACTAAACTCGATCCGGAAAAACCCTAGTCCCAAATACTGGTGCCAATGAATTAAGTCCTGCTTCACTTCTTAACACGCATTTCATTTGAGTTCATTGAGAAAGTGAACAATAAATAGATATGCACTACACAAGCATCTTCACTTAAATCTATTAAATGATCAAGCTTTCAAACACAATGAGGAAACTGGAAACAACCATTTAGCCATTTTTTTGAATGTGATGTAATAATGAAAGAAAAGAAAAAAAAAAAAAAAAAACACAGACTAGTAGGATTGTAGTTTCCGGATAATCAAAAGATTTCTTAATATCAAGCTCGAAAAACCCTCAGCAGAAATTGGAAACTTTGACAAAACAAACCATTCACTTCCAAAAGAATATAACCAGACTTAGAAACTTCTGAATGAAAATAAAACTCACTGAATTTCAAAAGATACTAAATAAAATAATAATAATAAACTGAAAATATCCCAGTCAATAATCAACTCTGTGACTTCAATTATCTGTATTTAGCATCTAAACATAATTACGGAAATGTAGCTCCACTTCCTCCAAATGTAAATATGTCAATCAAAATACCGCTGTAATTGTCTGCCCAGAAATCTAGGAAAATGAATTATTACAAATTTACAACTCTGAAAATCAATTTTCAATTCTCATTCATAAATCAAAATAAACCCAAATTTATAAATAAAAAAGTATCTCCTCCCTTTTAATATTTCAACAACAATCACCCACAAAAAATAATTGTTAAATCACTAAAAAAAAAAATTCAAATTCATCGGATATACGCCATTAATCTCTCTACATTCTCTCAGCAATCAAAAACTTAAATACTAAACACCCAACAAAACCAAACAAAAAAAAAAAAAAAATCAAAAATCAAAACATAGAGAATCTAGATCCATGCCCATCTCAAAATACAAAATACCCAGAAACAGAAACCGATCAAAAACGAAATATAAGGATCCAGAAGCCTAACCTTTAAATTTGGAATCAAGATCCAGGTCCTTCTGATCCGCAAACTGAAGAAAAGGCGGTAGCCAGAACAAAGCAGAAAGAAAAACAGCTATAGACAACAAAAGCATTAAAAAACACTTGAATCCAAGAAGCCTGTAAATCCAATTACATCCAGACACGAACACACCACCACCCTCCACATTACTCTGTTCCACAGTTTGTCTGCCGACACCACCACCACGGGCAGCGGCGAGAATCTGCTCCTCCTCGGCGGACTTCCCCATGATAATGCAGCATGTGACGAAGATGTTAAGTAGTGGATAGTCAGAGTCGACCTTGTCCATGCCCTTGTCTGCATGTTTGGTGGTGATCTGGGTGCTCGTAGTCTTGGTTTGGTGCACCCATTTTTTCTCTCTTTTTTTTTTTTTTTCAAGAAAAATTATCCAACAAAATGGGTTTCTACTTTCTTCTTCTTCTTTACTATAATGTTTGTTTTTGTTTTGGAATATTATAAAAATAATAGTTTAGGGTTTGGAACTTTGAAGAAGAAGTAAAGGAAGAGAGAGAAGAGACAAGAGAGAAGAGAGAGAGAGAGATAGTGAAGTAACTATCTGCAAATGACGAGTATGGGCTTTTAGTTAAGAGATGGTGGTGGTTTATCTGCTTTTTTTTAATTATTTTTTTAATTTTTGATTTGAATTTTGTGGAATTTAAAGAGAAGTGTCGGAGGAGAGAGAGTCAGGAATCGAGAGTTGGATTGGTTGGTTTATTAAAGACTTTAAAGTAAAAAACAGAGAGAGCACTATCTATAACGCGGTGTCTTATAAATCAATGGTTGTGATTTTGTAATTTGTTTAGTGGATAACGCTCTCTTTTGAATTATTATTACACTGGATTTTTCTTTTCTTATCTTTTCTTATGGCTTCGTGAGTCAAGAGTTTGTAGAAACTTAAAAATAGTAAAATTCAACACACTAATTATTCTAATTAACTTCAACTTTGAGGATAAATAGTCCTTAAATTACTTATTCGAAGGGTCTCAATTGGATTATTGGTTTATCACACTCTACATTAGTTTATACGTATATAATTATACGGGTCAGATTTCAGAATTTTTCAAAGGTCTCATGGTTATTTTCTCGATTTTATCATGTGCTATTGGATATAGGTTAACACTACTCTTCTTTTTATTAGTATTATTATTAAAGTATTTTATGTATTTTTTAAAATTATTGTTTGAATTGGATTCGAAAAGTAAACTCTAAAACAGTTCAATCCAAATATGAGTAATAAAATAAACCAACCTCAACACTTTCAAACGGGCCACTAGGTCAAATCAAATACAATACGGTCTATTGGATGCTCTTATCCTTATGATAAAATCTTAATAGTAAGATGCATCTAACGGTTGAAATGTTTTTATATATATATCATTTTTATTTTTGTTTTTTTGTTCTTAATTTTAATAATCTTGACATCATAATATAGGATAAATGATTACTTTTATTTATAAATTTAATTTAAGATCCATCTAACATTTAATTAATGGGTTCGACAAAGTTAATAAAAATGAAATATAATTTAATGTAATTTTTACGTAATAATTTCTAAATCGATGTTTGAGTAACTCCTTTAATTATCCTTCAATGTCATTTAAATGTGCATGTTACATATAAGGAATGCAATTAATTAGTTTGTGGGGTAATTTATAAAGGAAGAGTTATTAATTACTTAAAAGGCAAAACTTTATCTAATAAATTTTCAATAATTTTTGTGTTTTTAATTGGAAAAGGAGTTAATTTACTTGATATAGATTTTTGTACGGAAAATCTGAATTACCCATAAAGGCAAAGACAAAAAAAAAATCCAAAATCTAGTGTGTTTGTCCATATTTATATATGTGTGTTAGGAAAATTTTCATGTATGAATGTGTTTTTATTTTCTAACTCTTTAAAGAATTCATATAAGTTTAATAAAATAAAATAAAATAAAATAGTGAATTCATATATATATATATATATATATATACATACAGAAATTCTATTATCAGTTCGAACTAACAAAAGTTATATCAGTTCCTTGCATGTGAGCCACTGAATTTAAATACTTTGACTTGACTGTATGCATTTGTCAGTCAAAGTATTTAAATCAAGTAGCCCACATACAAGGAACTGATATAACTTTTGTCAGTTCAAACTGATAATAGAAAGACTGTATATATATATATATATATATATAAAGCTGACCTGGAATGCAACTCCACTTAAGGAAAGATCTTCCTGCACTTTGCATTTTAATAGGTAAATATGAATTTATAATTACACTATGTTTGAACACGATGGTAGGATTTATTTTGACAATTTATCTTTCACAGGCATATTTATAGCATACAAATACACATTACCACATTTTTGCCATGTAAACAACATAATTTCAATCATAATAATACGCATGGTAAAAGTATGATGATGTGTATTGGTATGCTATAAATATGTCTATATTGTGTGCCTACTATAGAAAATTTATCATTTTAAAGTCTCCAACCACTAAGACAATAACCCCTTGGTATAAAATAACATTTATATTGTTTTTTTTTTTTTTACTAAAAATTGACTCTATTAGTGATTAATGTATTAACATTTTAATTGTCTATTTACTAACAAAATTTACATTGATAGATATAATTTAATGCAGCTTTTACAATATATTCCAAAATAAATACTTTGATGATCTTTCAACATTGTCTAATATTAAATGATGATAAGGTATATACATGATAATTTAATCATAGATTTAAACTTCTTGACAAATTTAAAGTGTCTTTTAATTAAAGAAGGAGCTGAGCCACTTTTGTACCTCTTTGTACAACAATTCAAAAATTACCATATTGAAGTAAAGTCCAGAAAAAGTTGAAAACTTGTATAAAAGAAAATCCACACAATGTCTAACCAAATAAATTGAAAATATACCTACAAATAATCATAATATTTGACCTGAATGTGACCCTTCAATGTATACGACCACACCAGCTAGGCAGTTATCAATATAAATAAAAACCAAGAAAATAAAACCGACAAGGACAAAATTGTCATATTGGAAAATTTGATATGCAATCCTTATTACAAATATTGGAAAATTTAAGATCATAAAAAAATCTAACACAGGAAGGATTAGAATTTATGCTAAGGTCAAACTATCTATATAGACGAGTTGGATATCTAAGGCTCCGTTTGAAAGAACTTCTTCACATAGATCCTTTAAATTAAAGTAGACATTCTACCAGTAGAGCATTTAATGAGAAGTTGTTGGTCGTTTGATTGTCAATTAGAAAAAACATTTTTAAATGATAAAATTATCAAAATATTCAAAAACTATTTTAAATAATAGGGTTATATTAGACATGTTGGTGTTATTACAAAAGATATATTTGGAAAATTTTAAAATTTGAACTTCTCCAAATAGACATAAACAACTTTTTTAATCGTCCAAAAGCTCAACTGAATGACAATCAAACGATACAATTTTTTTTTAAGTAGAAAAGCTCTTCAAAACGAATATTAAACCGAAAGACATTTAAGAAAGTTAATAAATAGTAAATTTGTGTTGTACGAAAAGGTAATATAAATTTGTTAAATGTAAATTAAAATGCAAGGGAGGGAGTGGGAGGTGAGTGACGTGAGATGGAAGAGACTACTAGTGACGTGAGAAAGCGAAAGAGATGGAGATGGAAGAGACTACTAGTGACCAATAGAGTAATGACCCCCACGCGCCTGTCACGGGGGTTTAGTGGGCCGCCACCGCCCACTCCCACAGCTACCCGTGATCTACTCAAAGCCGCCTCAATCCCTTCCTCCCTCCCTTTTATACTTATTGACCGTGGTCGCACCACCGTTAGTCTGTTTTTATTTAGTCGTCAACATCCAATAAATCCTGAAATTATGTGGTGAGTGATATGATATTGACAACTCATATGTTACGTCAATTTTGGAAAGATTTTGAAAAACCTCATGTAATTTTTTTTTTTTTCTGAAATTTTAAATTTTAAATTCGAAATTAGAGGATTGTATTTGAGGGAAAAATAAAGTCAAACTAGGAAGAAACTTTTGCAATTCTCCATTATACAAAACATGTGACAATCCTTCCACTCTACCGTTTAAGTGTTTAACACATTAAGCTCTTAAACAGTTTTAAAAGTTTGTTAAAAATATAAGAATAATAAAGGACAGAATTTCACATAAGTCCTAATTTTATTTATTCATTTATTCATTTATTTATTTATTTTTGTGATTTATCACATTTATAAATGTCTTTTCATATTCATTATTTTTAGTCTTTCTATTATCAGTTCGAACTTACAATAAATACATCAGGATGAAGAATGTGGACCACAGATTATAGAGAAGTTTTGACAAGTGCATACATTTTGAGTCAAAGTATGTAAATCTAGTAGTCCACATTCTTCGTCTTGATATATTTATTGTCAGTTCGAATTGATAATAGAATTTCTATCATTACTTTAGTCCTTATTTTTTTCAAAACTCACGACTTTAGTCCATTTGACCAAATATTTATAAGTCAACTATTTTAAAACATGTGAAAGTATATGTTTGCCCTTATTAATATTTAATTTAGTTAAAATGATTTCTTAACTTTAAATTAAAATGAAAAGCAATAAAATTCTCAATAATAAAATCTTAAATAAATAGATTACAAAAAAAATCTTAAATAAATAATAAAAAAAATCCATTAATTTTTTCTTATTTTGTATTATTTTTTTTTCTTAATGGATTTTTATTTATCTGATATGATTATCTTAGCTTTAAACTAAAACGAAAAACAATAAAATTCTCAATAATAAAATCTTCAATAGATATATTACGAAAAATAATTATGAAAAATAATCATTTAAAGCTATACTAAAATTATGAAAATTTAAGTGGGACTTATGTGAAATTCTACCTAATAAAAGTCATCGTTTATCATTATTATTATCATTTTTCATGTGATTGTATCAAAATCAATTTTCAAAATAAAAATTATATCATACCAGATGAGGCTGGTCTGGTGCTTTGTCCCTCACACCTATACTAAAATGTTGTTGGTTCGAGTATGTCTTCTTCCAAAATCTCGAATTATTATTATTATAATATTTCAAAAAATATATATATATATATAGATATATATATCGTAAGAGTTAATGGCTTTGTCACAATTGGGCTTAATGATCTGTCTCTATCCATTGAGATGTAATGGATTGTGCTTTATCAATCACCAAATGGGCTAAAACTGAAGAATACTAAGCTCAATGGTTTGTCTCTGTCCATTGAGATGTAATATTTATTATTATTATTATTATTATTTTAATTTGAAAACAAGAATTTAAATTTTCATGATTTAATATTTGAAAAACATATCTGGTAACTAAAACTGATAAAATTGTTTTGAAAAAAAAAAAAAAAAAAAAAAACACTACATTTAGCATATTGTAAGAGTAAAAACAATATTGTGTGTGGTTAAATCAATATTAATTGATTTTATTAATTAAAAAAATACAAGAAAAATATGTAAGAGTCTTTCCATGTACCCATATATAGGAAACCTAATATAAATTAGTTTATACCCTAATGGCACAAGTTAACAACTATAAATTTACTATTATAGTAAACATAATAAATGCATAATCACTACATTGATTGTCTTGTCTTTACCTGTGCATTTCTTAAGTTTCCCGTCATAGTAAATTTATAGTTGTTAACCTATGTCCTAACTAACACTACCCATATATACATGTAAAGCACCACATTAATAATAACTTCCCCGAGGTGCAGGAGAATTCTTCTTCCAGGAAGGTGAACCATGCTGAGGTGCAGGGGCACCTGTCCGAGTTGTAGGTGCACCTTTCTGAGTTGCATGTGCAGGTGAAATTGCAGGAGCTAGATGATCATTGTGGTGATGATGATGGTGATGGTGATGGTGGTGGTGGTGGTAGTGGTGGTGGTAGTGGTGGTAGGGTTAAAGTAGAGGAGCAGGAGAAGGTGACCCTAAGGGGACACTGCCATCGCCACCACGGAGGGAGTGTTGCCAGATGGATGAAAGACGGACTTGCTTGACCCTACCAAATACAGTGTTATTCAGTCCAAGGTTTTTCAAATATGAATCAGAGATGGTCTGAGCCAGTTGCTTCAACCTCGGCATTGAGAGAGTATTCTCAACTGTCAAAAGAACAAAGGACTGCACAATTGTGGGTGGAGCCACTGTTGAACCTTTTGAATTCGACAATTTCATATACAAATTCTGCAATCCCAAAAACAAAGTATCAAAATTTGCGTAATGTGTATAAAGCTACTGAAGATAGAAGTTTCTTCCTCATTAGATGCTTATCTCATATATAAAATCAAAGATATGAATGAAAACTTACAAATAATAATATAAAAAGACAACAATGGATACAATGAAAACAAAAGCTAGGGAAAGATTGCAAACCTCATAGGGTGTGAGATGTAATCCCAACTTCAACTGGTTTGTCAGTTCATTGAAATTTTCTTTTATTTGATGAATAGAGAGGTTCAGGGTAAAGTTGAAAGGAATTTGCACTTTCTGCAGAAGAAGTGCACTCTGTTGAGGAATCACAGTAATTCCTCCTGTAAATTTTAGTACCTCAAAAGAGAATGGGTCGCCAAACAGGGATGTAGTCAAGCGTAGTGATAATTGGTTTGCAACCAGAGATGCAAATGATGCCCTAATCAAACTTAGAGAAGGTACAGATATTTTTGAATCTTTTGCATCAACCCCAAACACTATCTTTGTTGTGTTTGATCCCACTAAAGGTTCTAGAGATAAGATAACATCCTGATTCAAAGTTGATCAAGTTAACATACATAGGTAGAGAACAAAAGAAAGTGGAAAAAGATTGTATATGTAATCAGAAGAGAATTAAGAGAATACTTTGGTGGTTGGAGCGCCTATCTCATAAGAAATATCATCTTCAAGCCGTAAGATATTGTCATCCAGGAAAGATACTGGCCTCTGAACATGGAAACTTGCAACGATAACGTGATCTGCATCCACACAGGTATGAAATATATGACAAATGTTGTTCAAGAACTCATCAATCGCGCCTTATAGCTTCAATAACAGCAACTAAACTCCATCTGGGAAAACCCGGCCTTGTCCCAATTATTGGTGCCAATGACTTAGTCTTGCTTCACTTTTTAACGTGCATTTCAGTTGGGTTCATTGAGAAAATGAACCTTCTGGATATTAAATGATCAAGCTTTCAAACACAATCAGAAAACGGGAAACAACCATTTAGCCATTTTTTTTTAATGTGATATAATAATGAAAAAAAATTACACGGACTAGTAGGAATGTAGTTTCCGGCAATCCATTTTCTTTTTTTTTTTTAATATCAAGCTCGAAAACCCTCAGCTGAAATTGGAAACTTTGACAAAATGAATTATTCACTTCTAAATGTATATAACCACCGTTAGAGAATTTCCAATACGAGAGTAACTTGTGAAAAAAAAAAATGCCACACAGGATAAATAGACGGTTTATTAAAAAATATATCTCCATGCATATTTAACCTCATGCTTAAGTGGCAAAAAAAAAAAAATTATACATTATCAGCATGACCGTCCACTTTTATACGGCCTGTTACACATCTATTTTTTCGGTTGACTTAGAAAGTATTTAAAATTGACATTAATTTTTCTTTTATTTTTGGTAAAGAAATAAAATAAAAACAGAAATAAAATAAAAAGAACAAAAGGAAAAAAATTAGACACGTCATTAAAAATAAATGTGTTCTAAACGGAAACATTGGAGACCAAATTTTAAGTTGATTCCACATAGGAAGCAAGTCTCTTAATATTGTTGTCATGTCAACGATTTTTAGTATGTAAGCTACTTTTGCATTGTAGATGTTCTTAGAAACTTCTAAATGAAAATAAAACTCACTAAATTTCAAAATATACTAAATAAAATAATAATAATAATAAAAAGGGCAAATTACATTAATTTACCTCGATTATATGTATAATTGCACTTAAACCCGTGAAAATATCATAATAACACAAACGTACCCTCTTATCCGTTGACTAACGTTTACCACATTAGTAAGTCACAAATGAGAAGAATTGTCACTTTTCCCCTTATAGAAATAATACTTAATTATATAAAATCAGTTAATTAATTAAAAATAAAAATATTAGAAAATATAAAATATAAAAAAGACAATGAGATCACTTCTTCTTCTTCATCAAACACACAAAATCTAAACATGTATTTTTTTATTTATTTAAAAAAAAATACTCTATTAATGAGAAGAAAAGAAACAACTAAAAATCAACATCCAACCAAATCCTGTATTAGAAGTCAAAACTAATAAGAGCAGGAGACAAAGAGTAGATGCAATATTAGAGGCATCAACCTCAGCCACCAAAACCTTCAACTTATGTCTCTATTTGTGACTTACAAAGTCATTAAAATGGGATATTAAACAATCTCATATCAAAATCAACTAAAGCTGAAAGCAAATAGAAGACACTAAAAAACAAACTCAAATCTTCATGATCCACAAAACTACAATATCATTTCTACATAAAAAATAAAAAATCATATTAGATAAAATATATATCGAATAGCAAATAGAAACAGAGAGAAAATATATATGAAAACAATATAAAAGATTGCATTTCATCCACTCAACCTCTTCCTTCTTTTACTTCTCTCACCCAAATCATCAAACACCTAATAGGCAACCACAAAATCTCTCAAAACACAGGGTCTCTCTACAAATCCATAATTCAAAACAGTTCAACATCACTAATAAAAAAAAATGGAAGAAAAAAAAGAAAAGAAAAAAACTGGAGATGGAGTCTGCTCATTCACGAAGAGTAAACCACTCCTCCGCGAGGCGCATATCTGCTCTTCGTGGAGTATCGATTTGCTCCTCCACCGATGTTGATTTTATTTTTAATTTTGTTATAAGAAAATTAATTATGAAGAGATAAAGTTCGACGTTTGGATGAAAAAGATATTGCCGGGGATGTTTGGGAGGATGATGATGTTAATTATTATTATTATTTATTTATTTTTGAAGATGATGATAATTTTTGAAATTAATATTTATTTTCCTTTTAATTCGTTGTTTTGTTTTAATTGATATATTTTTTTTGAAGCTGATGTGGCGAGATATGATTGGACAAACTATTTTTCATTTTTTATTTATTGATAACACTAGATAAAAAGACACTTTTGCCCCTTTGTTGTTACTTACTAGCGGTAGTTAATGGTTGACCACCGTTAGTCAATGGATTAGAGGGTATGTTTGTGTTATTATGATATTTTCATGGGTTTAAGTGCAATTATATATATAATCAGGGTAAGATAATACAATTTTCCCTAATAAAAACTGACAATATCCTGGTCAATCAAGTCTGTGACTTCCTTAAGGTATTTGCATTTGGTATCTAAACACAATTACGGAAAGGGGAATTGCACAAACATCCCCTGAGGTTTGATAAAATTGCACGAATATGGCAGTTTTGACCATATACGCACAAACTTCCCTTAACATTTAAAAATTATTGCACAAACATCCCCTACCGTTAGATGGATCCGTTAGTCAATGGTCAAATGTGTAAAAAGTCCAAAATACCCTATATTTTTATTTTAAACATTATTAAAAATTCAAAAATAAGATAAAAAATATTTAAAAATATTTTAGAAAATATAAATGTATCTTAAATCAGAAAGTTGGAAAAAAAATTCATCTTCAAAAAAAAATAAATTGTTTGTGCAATTACCCCTTGATTTTAAATAAATTTAAAATTTAAAATTTATTTATTATTAAATTGTTTAAAAAACTATTTTTTTTATTTGTAAAGATGATTTTTTTTTTTCTAGGTTTCAGATTTAAGTTACATTCATGTTATCAAAAAAAAATTTTAAAATTTTTTTTTTATCTTATTTTTAAAATTTTTAGTTTATTTAAAATAAAAATAAAGGGTATTTTAGACTTTTTACACTTTTGACCGTTGACTAACGAATTTATCTAACGGCAGGGGATGTTTGTGCAACAATTTTTAAATGTTGAGGGAAGTTTGTGTGTATATGGCCAAAACTGCCATATTTGTGTAATTTCATCAAATCTCGAGGGATGTTTGTGCAATTCCCCCTTACGGAAATGTAGCTCCACTTCCTCCAAATGTACATATATCAATCAAAATACATATCTATCTACAATTACATACCACTGTAATTGTTTGCCTAGAAATGTTGGAAAATGAATTATTACAAATTTACAACTTTGAAAATCAATTTTCAATTCTCATTCATAAATCAAAATAAGAATTTGGATCCTCTCCTCACCTCACATTATCGATTATGAAGGTGAGGAGAGGATCCAAATTCTTATTTTGATTTATGAATGAGAATTGAAAATTGATTTTCAAAGTTGTAAATTTGTAATAATTCATTTTCCAACATTTCTAGGCAAACAATTACAGTGTTCCAGATCCCTTAAAATACGAATTTGGATTCTCTCCTCACCTCATTTTTTCCTCACATTGTTCTCACCTAAATTAATGGTCTGAATTAATTCTATATTTTAGTTGTGTAAAACTTAAAATTAATAAAAATAATCCAGACCATTGATTTGCTATATTAGACACGTGTTAACAGATTATAAAGGTGAGGAGAGGATCCAGATCCTTTCTCAAAATGCAAAATACCCAAAAATAGAAACTGATAAAAAACAAGATATAAGGATCCAGAAGCCTAACCTTTAAACTTGGAATCAAGATCTAGGTCCTTTTGATACGCGAACTGAAGAAATGACGGTAGCCAAAACAAAGCAGAAAGAAAAACAGCTATAGACAATCTCAATCTCAATCTCATTTCAATTATCATGTATGAATGAGAATGAATGTGTTTTTTTTTCAACTCTTTAAAGAATTCATATAAGTTTATTAAAATAAAATAAGATAGAGAATTCATATAAAGATAAAATTATATATATATATATATATATAGAGAGAGAGAGAGAGAGAGAGAGAGAGAGAGAGAGAGAGAGAGAGAGAGAGAGAGAGAGAGAGAGAGAGAGAGAGAGAGTAATTATTAAGTGAGGTATCCCTAACTTTAATTTCGGTAAGAATCTTGATGAAATCACATCAATTTTTGTGAATTTTGATCTGAATTTTTTTGTGGATGATAAGCTTAATGAAGTCTACCTATGAATAAAATTTGAGAATTTTTTAAACACTATAACTATTTATCCCAATTTTGTTAAATATGAAGGCATAGGAAAATGGGAGAAATATAGGAAAATTCAAAAAAAAAAAAAAAAAAAAAAACAGTTTTAGTACTTGAATAATTCTCAAATTTTATTTATAGGTAGATTTCATTAAACTTATCATCTATAAAAAAATTTCATATCAAAAATCTTAAAAATCGATGTAATTTCATCAAGGTCCTTACTGAAATTAAAGTTATGGATATCTCACTTGATAATTCATATATATATATATATATATATAAGCTTTCTAGTATAGGATCTCATAATGGCCGTTGGATCTAATCCAACGGCCAAAAAGTACACACGATGAAAAAAAAATAGGAGAGAGAGGAGGTTGATAGTGGGATCGTGACAAAGGAAAGAGAAAGGATTTTAGTAAGTGGTGGGGCCATGTCAGTGGAAAAATAGAGGAAAGAGAAGAGATTTTAATAACCGGTGGGCCTGTGATAGTGGAAAAAGAGATTGGTAGGCCCCACTTTTATTATTATATTTTTTTTTAATTTGATATTTATTTTAACTGTTTGATTGATTCAATCCAACGGTCATGATGGGATCCTACAAATTTCTTACAATCCAAAATCACGTACTTGAAAGCTTCTATATATATGAAAGCTGATTTGGAATGCAACTCCACTTGAAATTCATTTTGAAGTTTCCAACCATAAATACAATAATCCCTTGGTATAGAATAACATATTTTTTTGTTCAAAAAAAAAAAAAAAACTCTATTAGTGATTAATGTATTAATATTTTAATTGTCTATTTACTAACAAAATTTACATTGATAAATATAATTTAATGTAGCTTTTAAAATAAATACTTTGATGATCTTTCAACATTGTCTAACATTAAATGATGATAATGTATATACATGATAATTTAATCATAGATAAAGGTCTGTCCTGTATCGTTTTACAAGGGTGTTTTTGTTTTTGTTTTCCAAATCCAATTTCGAATACACGTTCGTTATCGTTTTCCATTTTTTTTTCCATTTTTTTTTAAAAAATAAAAACAAAAACAAAAACAACATTAGTGTTAAAATTGAAAAATTTCAAAAACAAGTTTTTGATGTTTTTCATTTTGTTTTTCGTTTTGTTTTCCACTTTAAATAAAAAAAACTCAATTTTTTTTTTCTTTTTTTCTTCTTCTTCCAGACCGATGTTTCTTCCTCTCCTTCTCTCTTCTTCATCTTCACTCCTTCGAATCTCTGTTCTCCATCAATCTTCTTCTTCTACTTTTCCGACACTGTCACAGTTCCTTCGGCCGTGAACCTTCTTCTTCCCGTGAACCTCCTGCCATCCGTCAGATCCAGTTCTCCCGACCTTCTTCTTCTCGTGAACCTCCCGCCGTTCGTCAGATCCAGTTCTTCTTCTTCCCGTGAACCTCCCGATCGATGCACTCGCGCCGCCGTCTGTCAGATCCAGTTCGTACGGTTGAATCTGGTTCAGATCCAATTCAGATCCAGACCGTTGTCCGTCAGATCTGGGCGTTCTTCTCTTCCTGTTCTGGGCGTTGCCCATATCTGATAAAAAATAAATAAAAAATAAATAAATAAATCAGCTCATTAATTTTGGCCTGTAAAATGATACCATACGCGTTTTTTACGTTTTCATATTCGGAATCCAGCTTTCAGGATATGCTACCAGACGCGTATTTGGATTTCAAAAATGAAACCAAAAACACTGTTTTCATTTTCGTTTTTATTTTTGAAAAACAAAAACAAAAACAGGCTTTGAAAAACATTACAGGACGTGCCCTTAAATTCTTGACAAAATTAGGGGGGCGTTCGGTGTTGTTTTTAAAAATTGTTTTTCCGTTTTTCGAGATTAAAAAATGAAGAGAACATGTCTGGTAAAGTTTTGTAAAAGAAATATCTAAATTCTAAAAATATTGAAATCAATTTTTCCAAATTAATGCTGTGAAAGACAGCTTTACAGAAAACAACAAATATTTGTTTTCAATTTATTGTTTTCGTTATTGGTGGGACCTACGAGTTAAATCATTGTTTTTTGTTTACTTTCGTAATAAAAAAAATGGAAAGATCCATTACCTATTTGTACACATGTAAAGATCCATTACCTATTAATATTATTCTAATATTAAAATATCTATTACATACCAGCCGCGTTTTTTATTTTTTCATTCTCCCAATATCGTTTTTAGCAATTGTTACCAGTTGAGTTTTCGAATTCCAAAAATACAAAAATTAGGGCCCGTCCTACAAGCCATTTTTTGTTTTTGTTTTTCAAAAAGAAAAAGAAAAATGAAAATGAAAATAGTGTTTTTGGTTTCATTTTTTAATTTCGAAATCGCATCTGGTAGCATTTACTGGAATCCGTATTTTGAAAATAAAAACGGAAAAAATACGTCTGGTAGGATAATCGAAAACTTTCGAAAATTGAAATATCAATTTTTACATTTTGTTTAATATTATAACAATTATAAACAAATTGATTAAATAATTAACCAATAAACAAAATGTTTTGCTAGATTGATTAAATTGATAATTAACCAATAAACAAGTTTTCATTAGTATTGTTAGATTGACTTTGGGAAAGAGACCATGGAAATTGTGCATCAACTAAAGAAGGACGGAGTCAGTGATATTGATCAAAATTTTCAACTAAAACAAATTCAACAAGGTGTTCAAGTTTCAACCATCCATTGCAACCACTATTGTATATCATATCTCTTTCCGGAGGTCAAATAGCATTGAATGCACATACAAAATGAAACATATTGGGTTCTAACACATGAATCAACAAAACCACGATTCGTAATTGATTTATTTTTTGAACTATAGAACAACAATTTGATCCCGAAACAACCAGCAAATGGTATAGATAATTGTAAGTAGTTGAAGAAGACGACGACCAGGGAAGAAGAAGACGACGACCAGGGAAGAAGACGACGACGACCAGCTGAAGAAGAGCAGATCGGCTGCAGCGGTGAGCTGAAGAAGAAGACCAGATCGGGAAGAAAGAAGACGACTACCAGATCGACGATGGCGACCGAGAGCTGATCATCAGGGGCAGCGAGCTCAAGAAGAAGACCAGATCGGGAAGAAAGAAGACGACTACCAGATCGACAACGGTGACCGGGAGCTGATCATCAGCGGCAGCGAGCTCAAGAAGAAGACCAGATCGGGAAGAAAGAAGACGACTACCAGATCGACAACGGTGACCGGGAGCTGATCATCAGCGGCAGCGAGCTCAAGAAGAAGACCAGATCGGGAAGAGAGAAGATGAAGATGGGGAGAGAGAAGATGAGGAAGAAAGAAGATGATGCACAGTGAAGAGAAAAAAAATATATATATATCGTAAATTTTTTTTAAAAACAAAAACAAAAACAAAAACAACTTTTTTTTTTTGTTTTTCAAAATTTCCACTTTTAACACTAGTTTTGTTTTTCATTTTGTTTTTGAATTTTAAAAATAAAATGAAAAACAGTTACCGGACACGAATTCTAAATCATTTTTGGAAAACAAAAACGAAAACAGGTTGAAAACAGCCTGCAGGACAGGCCCTTAATTTCTCGAAATCAAATAAAAACAAGAAAACAAAAAACAAAAAATGAAAATGTTACTGAACAGCCCCTTAATATCTTTTAATTACAAAAGGAGCTGGGTCAGTTTTTATACATCTCTGTACAACAATTCAAAAATTACCCATATTGAAGTAAAGTCTATAAAAAGTGATATAAATTTGTTAAATGTAAATTAAAATTCAAGGGAGGGAGGTAGGGATGGGCATGGGGGCCCAATGGGGCGGGGGAGGGTACCCCCACCCCCACCCCCATTCCTCAAACCTCCCTCTACTACCTCCCCCTAAATCCATTTGGGGGGACCAATGGGGGGGACGTTTTGGGGGGAGGTTCCCCCACCCCCAACCCCGAAACCCATTTCCCTCATTTTATTTCCTTTTCAATTATAAATTTTAAAATTTCAATCCGAAAAGTAATAAAAACATAATAAAAATACAATACAAAATCCAAAATACAATACAAAATAATTGCATAATACATATATATATATATATATATTATTTTGGGGGTTAATTACACCTTATAAATGAACAACCATAACATTTAATTATAATAATTTAATATTATAATTTATAATTTGTTTTAATTGTTAAAATTTTATATATAAATAAAAATAATATATAAATATTATTTTGGGGAGCCCAATGAGGTTTTGGGTTTGGGGGGAGGTACCCCCATCACCTCCCCCAAAATATGTTTGGGGGCAAAGTTTACCCCCACCCTCACCCCCAAAATCCATTTGGGGGCAAAATTTGCCCCCAAAATCCCATGGGGGATGGTGCCCCATGGGGAAACACCCATCCTTAAAGGGAGGGGAGTGACGTGAGTGTTGGGGTATGTTTTGGTTATGAGAAAGGCGAAAGAGAAGAAGATGGTAGAGACTATAGATTAATGATCCCCAAGCGCTTGTCACGGGGGTTTAGTGGGCCGCCGCTGCCTACCCCCACGCGCCTGTGTTCGAGCTAGTGCTACTATACAGTTTTTATTGAAGGTAATAAGATGGAAATCCAAAGATTAAGGAAACAAAATGATATTAAAATATTAGATTTTGTTGGTTCTCTTAATATAAACAGAGGAATAGATGATTCCTAAAAATCTCTACACCCTTGTGTAATGGGAGGTTTTTTTGGCTTCGGTATACGGATTTTGGTACATGATTTATTTATTTATTTTAATGAAAAAAAAAACTAAAATTTTAAATTATTAAGTGCTTTTAGTGTGTAATAAAGTGATTATTATTTAAATTTGAAATTAGAGGATTCGAGATTGTATTTGGAAAAAAACAGGGTCAAACTAGGAAGAAACTTTTGCAATTCCCTGGATTGTATTATGATATAGGATTAGGGTTGCACATTTTTCCCCGGATCCCCATTCCCCCGTGTCCCTATTGATCGGAATGATTTATACATCTTTTGAGGTCTCCATTTCCTATCGTTTACTTTCATTTTCGAGCATTTTTTGTGAATATAATATGTTTTTGTGAGCCTTGTGTAGGTTCATTTTGTTTTGGGAAGTCTACGCGCGATAATGAGGTGTTTCCGGGCCAAAACGTAGCGCGAAAGGACGAAAGAAATTGGTGTTGAAATTTTCCAGATTTCGTCGAAGCGTACCGCGTTAGACCAAATTGCGTACCACGTTCTGTACCGCGAAAGTTGGCAGAAACATTTCTTCAAACAAGACGTTAAAGCGTACTACGACCCATATTACGACCTGCACGAGATTTTGTTTTTTTAGGGATTTTCTTGAAGGGTATTCATGTCTTTTCACTCCTATTCTTGTACCCTAATTATCCCCACTATAAATATCCCCTATTCTCTCTCTTCTAAAAAAAGAATCACTCAATCCCTAACTCTCCATCTCTTTCTCTTCTCCTCTTTCACGCCCCATACCAAATTTCTGCCATCTTCTTCATTTTCTTCACCCAATAAAGGAGAGGCCCATGCTCCCATGGAGGTTCTTCCTCCATGGGAGCTTCCCAAACATCTCCACTACCCCCATTTTCACTTCCTCCATCCATTTTAGACGAAATTTCAAGGAATTAGGAGCAATTTCGAGCTAGCAAAGATATGGAGCATCTTTGGAGGCTTGTCTTCAAGGGTTTGCTTTTATTTACTCATTTCTTTATAATTTTCGTTTCTTTGATGTGTAACCCCGATTTGGGGAATTTTGTAAACCTACACTTGTGTTATATATGTTGTTTGTGCTCAAATTCATATGTGTTTTGTTTTACTCTTTGATAATTTCATGAATTAAGCTTTAATTGCAATATCCATGTGTGTGGAGGTCCAAATTGATATGTATGCTTGAATGGGATTAGGAGTAGAGTTAATTAAATTAGGAATAGTGTAATTTAGCATCCCATAATTGTTTATATGTTAGTGGAAGACCAAAATACCATGTTTAGAGTAATTTTGAGTGTTAGAGTTTTAGCTCCAAAGAGTGAGAAATGCTTAGTTCAGGCATTTAGTTGCTAAATTGGCATTGGTTCATATTCTTATGCTTAATGGGTCTTGTTATCAAGACACGATTATCCATCCTTGGCCGGATTGGGTAATAAATTGATTTAGGGAAAATTCTCAAGTCAAGAGAAGAACCCTTAATTCATTTGAATGTTCTTAATGTTTAACAATTGCATTGATGCACATTAGTGTTAGGTAAACTTGTTTCCCATTTTTTTGCCATCTTAGGGAGATTGATAACCGAATCCGTATCTCGAGTAAAGACAAATTGAATTCCTCTTGTGCTCGTATAGTTATAGGGGTATTTCATTGCTTAATGCTTTCACTCGGTTAGCCACCTTGTGAATGATATTTAGGCTGTGTGTTATATATCGCGTGGTGTCGCATTGACATGCTCATCGTGATATCCTCTACATTTGACCAGAAAGATGAGAGATCATTAGGTTGGCGTGTAGAGCTCGTGTGTGTGTCCCACGGTCCTTAATGAATCCAAGCATTTATGCATGGATAAAATCTCTATGTCGCTCGAGAGAGGGTAGAGATTAATTAAGGGGACACGAGCATATAATATTCGTGTTATATGGGTATCTCGTATTCTTAATGCTTTCACTTGGTTGCCATTCCGTATTTGGTTAGCCTCGTGGATGAATTATTGGCTGTAGTATGGCCCACGTGGTTGCGCATTACATGCCCAACGAAATAACCAATGTATTTGACCGGAAAGTTGAGAGATCACTAGGCCGGCATACATGGCTCTTATTTGTGTCCCATGGTACTTAATGAATCCATACATATGAGTGTATGTGATTTCTAAGACTCGAGAGAGATTAGAGATCAGTTAAGGGGACACGAGTCTATTATATACTTGCATATTGAGGGACTAAGTGAGTCTAGAGCTTAATTAGGAGGATTGTTACGGTTGAGTCATTGCCCTAGTGTAACCACATTGCATGCCATCTCTCCATTCCATCCTATCCATGTATATATTATTTTAGTTTATTTATTTATTTATATTATTATTTACTTTTCCACAAACGCAACACACGAGTTCGCTCGGCGTGTTGTAATAATAGCTAGAACCGGTAACGGTCGGTGAATTCCAACTCCCTGCGGAACGATACCCTCACTTGCCGCTATGCTAGTCTCTGTGACTCGCGTGCTAGCGAGGTAGAACTTAAATGTTCATCTTTTGACCGACATTGCAACGACGTGTCGTCAAATTGGCACCGCTGCCGGGGAAGTGGCTTATTTGTTGATAGTTACTAGTTTTAGCTTAGGTTCTGTAAATATCTTAGATTAATTGCTTTTTATTGCTTTTCGGATTAGATTGTCATGTTAAAAATAAACATCTCTTAACCTTGCCTTTCATTGTTTGTACAATCAATGTTTAGGCTATGTTTTGGGTTGTGAGTCGTGTTATTTTTCTTATATTTGTTTTAAGCATATGCATTTGATTTTCTTTGAGTTGTTTTGTGCAAGGAAAGAAATTTACAGGTCGGATGGACCACACAACTCAAGAGAGCATCGCGGAGGCTTGGTTGGTTCGAATAACCACTCGCGAGGGCATGCGCTTCAAGGGTATAATGCTTTGCTTATTTTTCTGAATTTTATTTATGTTTAGATCTAAGTGTGGATATGTGTTGTGCTTAGATCTTAGGATTTTTAGGGTGTTGTTTTAGAAAATTTTAAATCTCTGCACAAAATCGTTCAATTTTGAAAAATTCTGGAATTAGAGTCCATTTTTGTTGAGTTGCTTTTCTTTGTGTGCCGGTAGAGACATGCATTATATGCTTTTAGCTCCATGCATCGCTTAAATTTGCTTGTACAGTGCCAATCTTTTGATGTTTAGGTGGATGAGACCTCTATGATTGTTTAGCTTAGGAAAATAGTGGAGACTACCCTAGTGAGGTTTCGAGCCTATTAGCGTCAATTCAGAGGGTATATTTTGTTTCTACTCCTTAAACACTCTTCGATTTTGTTCTTAATTGTGATCTCATTGTACATACATTTTGCATTGATTGCCATAGAACTAAAATAATGTGGACT
Source organism: Acer saccharum (assembly GCA_030490815.1). NCBI lineage: Eukaryota > Viridiplantae > Streptophyta > Magnoliopsida > Sapindales > Sapindaceae > Acer > Acer saccharum. Next base: position 51,422,826 of record CM059866.1, read on the forward strand.
GCTTGTTGCGATTTGTATTCCCTTGTTAGATGGACTTTTAGAAATGATTTTGGGCTTGAGTGTGTGCACAACTACTAAAATAGCCTAAACACTCCTATACCCCTATATTCATTGAAAAATTGAGGCCAAACACTACACCCACAACCATTCCCTAGTTATTGATCATGTTGAGGTGTATAGCTTAATATAAGTTATGTATTGTAAAGCTCTAATTTTTGTAAAAGCGTGTACTTAGGCAATGTATGTAATTGTGCAAGGACAAGGCTTACAAAAAGAAAAAGAAAAAGAAAGAAAGAAAAAACAAAAAGAAAAAAAAATAGAATAAGTGTTGAATTATAAAACACTTAAGCCTTTAGTTCTTCAATTGTAAAGTTATTCTTAAATATGAGTATAAATGTCGCACAATTGTGCAATGTAAATTTTATAGCCTAGACACTTGTATAGTAATGTGAAATAGGGCTAATTTTGTGTAAATTGTAATGTGTATACACACCTTGATATGGTTAGTAACTTTATCCTATCCACTCCTACCATATCTTCCATCCCATACACCACTACACATCACCTTGGCCCCAATACAAGTGAGGAAAAGCCCATTTGATCTCTTAGGAAGTCTATATTGGGAATGCGAGTCGATGCATGCTCTTTCCACGTTCATGGCATTTCAATTCCTTCCATGAGATCTATCACTATAAATGTGCTTTTATTGAAATACTCATATGCGATATATTAGATTCCAATACATAAACTCATTCGCATATGTTTGCTAGAGAGTGATCGCCTAGGATCTGAGTGGAAAAATTAGACTGAAATCCAGGGAGGATTAGAGTCAAGGTGAATTTCATCTTAGGCAATTCAAGCGTAGTTGTTTTGTAAACCGAAAACATCCTAAGTATTGGCATACTTGCATTGCGTGATGCATTGTTATTAATTGGTATATTTGAGATACTAGCATGCTTGTAGTCTTTATTTGGTATGATTGGATTGCATCTCAACTCATATTTGCAGAGTATACGTTTGTGGGTGTCGTAGCTGTAAACCCTCAGGAGACTATAACTCCTCCTCTAGGGATCGCCTAGTGGTTTAAAGGCTTGTGGCACATGCTAAGTGCCATCGTGTTTCCTACGGAAGTGGACTAGCCTAGTTTGATTTGATTTTCATGTGTTGTTTGTTTATTTATTTTCTATTTTTATTTTGCTTGAGGACGAGCAAAAGATAGGTTCGGGGGTATTGATCGGAACGATTTATACATCTTTTGAGGTCCCCATTTCCTATCGTTTGCTTTCATTTTCGAGCATTTTTTGTGAATATAATATGTTTTTGTGAGCCTTGTGTAGGTTCATTTTGTTTTGGGAAGTCTACGCGCGATAATGAGGTGTTTCCGGGCCAAAACGCAGCACGAAAGGACGAAAGAAATTGGTGTTGAAATTTTCCAGATTTCGTCGAAGCATACCGCGTTAGACCAAATTGCGTACCACGTTCTGTACCGCGAAAGTTGGCAGAAACATTTCGTCAAACAGGATGTTAAAGCGTACTACGACCCATATTACGACCTGCACGAGATTTTGTTTTTTTTAGGGATTTTCTTGAGGGGTATTCATGTCTTTTCACTCCTATTCTTGTACCCTAATTATCCCCACTATAAATATCCCCTATTCTCTCTCTTCTAAAAAAAGAATCACTCAATCCCTAACTCTCCATCTCTTTCTCTTCTCCTCTTTCACGCCCCACACCAAATTTCTGCCATCTTCTTCATTTTCTTCACCCAATAAAGGAGAGGCCCATGCTCCCATGGAGGTTCTTCCTCCATGGGAGCTTCCCAAACATCTCCACTACCCCCATTTTCACTTCCTCCATCCATTTTAGACGAAATTTCAAGGAATTAGGAGCAATTTCGAGCTAGCAAAGATATGGAGCATCTTTGGAGGCTTGTCTTCAAGGGTTTGCTTTTATTTACTCATTTCTTTGTAATTTTCGTTTCTTTGATGTGTAACCCCGATTTGGGGAATTTTGTAAACCTACACTTGTGTTATATATGTTGTTTGTGCTCAAATTCATATGTGTTTTGTTTTACTCTTTGATAATTTCATGAATTAAGCTTTAATTGCAATATCCATGTGTGTGGAGGTCCAAATTGATATGTATGCTTGAATGGGATTAGGAGTAGAGTTAATTAAATTAGGAATAGTGTAATTTAGCATCCCATAATTGTTTATATGTTAGTGGAAGACCAAAATACCATGTTTAGAGTAATTTTGAGTGTTAGAGTTTTAGCTCCAAAGAGTGAGAAATGCTTAGTTCAGGCATTTAGTTGCTAAATTGGCATTGGTTCATATTCTTATGCTTAATGGGTCTTGTTATCAAGACACGATTATCCATCCTTGGCCGGATTGGGTAATAAATTGATTTAGGGAAAATTCTCAAGTCAAGAAAAGAACCCTTAATTCATTTGAATGTTCTTAATGTTTAACAATTGCATTGATGCACATTAGTGTTAAGTAAACTTGTTTCCCATTTTTTTGCCATCTTAGGGAGATTGATAACCGAATCCGTATCTCGAGTAAAGACAAATTGAATTCCTCTTGTGCGCGTGTAGTTATAGGGGTATTTCATTGCTTAATGCTTTCACTCGGTTAGCCACATTGTGAATGATATTTAGGTTGTGTGTTATATATCGCGTGGTGTCGCATTGACATGCTCATCGTGATATCCTCTACATTTGACCAGAAAGATGAGAGATCACTAGGCTGGCGTGTAGAGCTCGTGTGTGTGTCCCACGGTGCTTAATGAATCCAAGCATTTATGCATGGATAAAATCTCTATGTCGCTCGAGAGAGGGTAGAGATTAATTAAGGGGACACGAGCATATAACATTCGTGTTATATGGGTATCTCGTATTCTTAATGCTTTCACTTGGTTGCCATTTCGTATTTGGTTAGCCTCGTGGATGAATTATTGGCTGTAGTATGGCCCACGTGGTTGCGCATTACATGCCCAACGAAATAACCAATGTATTTGACCGGAAAGTTGAGAGATCACTAGGCCGGCATACATGGCTCTTATTTGTGTCCCATGGTACTTAATGAATCCATACATATGTGTGGATGTGATTTCTAAGACTCGAGAGAGATTAGAGATCAATTAAGGGGACACGAGTCTATTATATACTTGCATATTGAGGGACTAAGTGAGTCTAGAGCTTAATTAGGAGGATTGTTACGGTTGAGTCATTGCCCTAGTGTAACCACATTGCATGCCATCTCTCCATTCCATCCTATCCATGTATATATTATTTTAGTTTATTTATTTATTTATATTATTATTTACTTTTCCACAAACGCAACACACGAGTTCGCTCGGCGTGTTGTAATAATAGCTAGAACCGGTAACGGTCGGTGAATTCCACCTCCCTACGGAACGATACCCTCACTTGCCGCTATGCTAGTCTCTGTGACTCGCGTGCTAGCGAGGTACAACTTAAATGTTCATCTTTTGATCGATACTGCAACAACGTGTCGCCTATCCCTATCTAGGGAAAAAAAAATTGAGGAAAAATGGGGGAAATGGGTGGGGATGGGGATGATTTTCATCCCCAAATTGAAATGGGGATGGGGATGGGGATAGGGATGTGGGGAGGTCCCACCATCCCCATTTCCCCCAAAACATTATAAATATATATATATATATGTATATATATATATATATATTAATTTTTTTTATTATTTAAAAACCTAACTATATAAACCTCATTTACACTAATGGATTATTGAAATACTTTATTTTGTAATGGATTTTCTTTTATATTTGTAATGCACTAATGAATTTTATTTTGTATTTGTAATAGAATGTTTTTTTTTTTTTAAATTATTATTATTATTTTTATTTGTAATTTTTAGTCAAACGGGAGGGGAAATGAGGAAACAGGGAAAAACGAGAAAAATGGGAAACTGGGGTTGGGGATGGAGGTACCTCCCCTCAAAATTCCCCATCCCTATTTTTCCCAAATGGGGAAATGGTGGTTGTGGGGGGATGGGGAAGGGTCTAGGAAATGGTGATGGGGATGAGGGTACCTATATCCATCCCCATTTCCTTAATGTGCAACCCTATATAGGACAATCCTTCCACTATAGCGTTTTACACATTAAGGTCTGAGACAATTATTATTATCATTTTGATGTGATTGTATCTGTTGGGGTCGAAAATGAGCCTTTAGAGGTGAGTGGTAAATGAGGCCTTCGGTGGCCTAGTTATGAAGTTAAATATCTCTTATGTGTATACAAAGTTTTAAAATGTAGAAAGCGGTACGGGGCGGGAGGGCCTCCGTGAGGCGAGGCGGGTGCCTCGAGGTGATCGAGGCGGGCGCCTCAGTCGAAAATGATAAAAATTTTTAAAATAATTATAAAAAAATTAGTCAAGTAGAGAATATTCCATAAAATTCAAGAAATAAGTCATATCCAAGTATCCAACAATACAAACATAAAATATCTCAAACAAATTAAACATTACAAAAAAAAACAAAAATGCCATCCTAACGATAAATGACCACTAATCTAATCCATCCCATAAGCTATCATTTGTGTCCGTTGGCTTGAAACATGGATCAAAAGGGTAATCTCCTTCATCATTATCATCTGAAGTTCCTGGAGAGTTGTATTGGTTTGAAATGTCCTCCCACCCTCCTTCTTCATCCACTTGTTGCAAAGCCTTTCCTTTGTCTACCAAAAAATGTAAAGTAATATTATAAATTTATAATTAAATATATCATTCTATCAAACTAAAACCTATTAAATTTAATTAGAGAATTACTTATTTGTATTTCTCTTTCTCTTTTCTCCTACTTGATGACTTCCACTCGGTTGACTCATGTCCACATCTGTGGACGTTCCCTCAACTACATCTTCTCCAACCATCCACTCGTCATCTGAAGGCACATATTCATTAACCAATGGTTTATCATCATCCTTTAGTGCCTTTTTCTTTAAGAATATGTTCTGTAACTTTTTATTGTACATTATGTACACTAATGAATTCAATTTCTTCGTGCTTAATCGATTCCTCTTCTTCATATGAACATATAAATTTTTTGAAGGAAATTTTAATTATGGAATACTAAATTTATTTAACTATAGTATTTAGAATTCTCAGTAAGCCCATACCAAATTAAATGTACTCCAATTCCTCTCACAAGCCGATGATGAGCAAGTGAGACTTAAAATCTTCACCGTAAAACTTCTAAGTTCTTGAGCCTTGTCTTCATATGCACTCCACCAATCGGCTACAATGAGAATAATAAACACCATTCATTTCCTTATAAGACAATACTATAAATTTCTGAAATTTATACACGTAAACAATAACTTTATATATCGGGGCTAAGATTTTTGATGAGATTTTTTGCACGTCCATAGCTAAAAAACCCTTGCTTATTCTTAAAGAGATTAAGTTGTAAATTAGTCCGTACTCTCTCCTCCTCATCAGGAATAAGTTTTCCATGCACACCATCAACCTAACCTTTACCTTTATATGAGTGGATAAACCATCCGAATATTGGAATTGGGGATTCAGATAATACGTAGCTACCTGCAAATGGATGTGCAATTGAAACTCCCACTTCTCATCAATAATTTTCCATATCTCCTTATAAGCCCCTTCCTCATTTCCCAAATTTGCAGCTATCTCCTTCTTCGCCTTATCCATGGCACCATAAATGGACCCTATTGCAGGCATTTGTTCAGAATCTATCATCCTCAACACACTAATAAGAGGTCAAGTGGTCTTTAAAGCATAAGACATGCTACCCCAAAAACTGTCGTTGAAGATGATTTTCTTAATTTCCTTTTCCTCTGCCTTTTTTGCCCAACTACATCCATCCCATTCCTTTGAAGTAAACAGATGCTCCAAATGTTACCTCAGACTTAACATTCTGTCTAATGTCAAGAATGCAGTGGCAAATCGTGTAAGAGCGGGATGAATCAATTCTTTTTTAGTGTGATTCCTCATCAAAGCCAACACCCACCCATGCTTGTAAATGAAGTTACTCACATATTACAACACAAGAAGAAAAATTTAACATATATGAAATGATTTATACTAAATATAAAGCATTTCTGTAATGATTTATACCTTCTTTGCTTTCTTCAATGCATTTTGGTGCTGAGGTAAAGATCCAATTTTCTCAAGCATTAGATCAATACAATGAGTAGCACACGGCATCCACCATAGCCGTGTTCTTTTCATCATCAACATTTCACCCGCCTTCTTGTAGTTCGATGCATTATTTGTTACCACTTAAACCACAAGATCTTCACCAACTTCTTCAACCATTGAATCCAGTAGGTTAAACAGTAGTGTAGCATCTTTAACTGCATCACTAGCATCAATTGACTTCAAGAACACCATGCCGTGCGGATTGTTTATAAGGAAGTTTATCAACTGTCTTCCTCTGATATCCTTCCACCCATCCGACATAATAGACACCCCTGTTTGACTCTATGTTTTCCTTACTTCGTCAACAATTGCTTGAGTATTGCCTTCTCCCTTGATCAATATTGATGTGCTCAACTCATATGCTGTAGGTGGTTTTAGACCACGCCCGTAACTCCCAACCGAACGGAGAATTTTAGTGAACGATGGACTATTAGCAACATTAAAGGCTATTCCATTCTCGTAGAAAAAGTCAACTATGTCCATACATGTGTTTTCATATGCCTCCCTCTCAAGTCCTTTCATTCCTTTATCATTTCCCCCCAAATCCTCCACCACATCATTTTCGACATTCATGACGAATCTATCTATTGGTCCTCTAATTCCTCTTTCAGTAACACTACCTGAGCTTGAACCTTTTTTGGATAGACTATTAAGAGTGACACAATGGTCAATCTATTCTTCACGCGTCAATTGTGACCTCTTTTTCACACTATCATTTTTAGCATATAGGTTTTGATTTCTTCTCTCACTTCTGGGGTGACCTTCGTACACGGGACAACATTACCCTGAACACCCGCAAGGTGTTCTTTCACCCAATATACTCCCCCTTTCAATATTCTATCACAGAATTCGCATTAGATATACTTATATCCTTTTTGTTGCTCCATTTCAGTCTTAACCCCATACTTCCAAGCTGGATCTTTTCGATTCGACATCTAAAAGTATATAACAAAATAATCAAACTAAAACACACTATAAAATTGAATGTATTATGTAAGAAAAACAAAGCACAAACTCAGTGAAGTCACAACTCACAATGGCCTAAATTAATAGAGCAAAAACTGAGCAACAAAAACGTGAAGTCACAAATGAACAGAGACAAAATAGAGCAACAATTCAGTGAATTCAATAGCAAAACAGAGCAACAATTCAACATAAGTTCAACATCAATTTTATTGTATTACGTGTAAAATTAGATTTTTAAGAAAAAAAACAGAGTTTGAGTGTATGACATTTTCATATTACTAAGGAAAAAAACAATATATTACTAAGAAAAAAATAGATTATGTTATATACTTATATTGAGGAAATAGGGGTTAATAGTAAAAAATTAAGGCCTCTTACTGTTTTTGTCCACCATTATCATTTTATTGTTTTTGTCAACAATGTGGCTGTGAAGACAAAATTGCCCTTATTTTTTTTTCAAAACCCCTTCTCTTTCCTTTCTCTCTCATTTTCACCAGATCCCTTTTTATTTTTTCCTTTCTCTCTCTCCTTTCCTCTCTCACTCATTCTTCCTCTCTTCTCTTGTTCTTGTTCTTCATTTTTGTCACGCCTTCTTCTTCTTCTTCAACACTCACGTCCGATCTTCAACACTTCTTCTTCTTCTTCCTCTCTTCTCTTTATCTTTCTCTTTTTTTTCCAGATTAAAAAAAAAAAAAAAAAAATTCAGATCAGACGACCGACGTCTGAACGTCGGTCGTTCGATCTTCCCTCCTTCTTCTTCTCTCTCTCTCTCTCCTCTCTTCTCTTTCTCTTTCAAGTTTTTTCCAGATTTTTTTTTAAATTTCAGTTTTTTTATTTATTTTGAAATTATTTTCAGATTTTAAAAAAAAAATTAGGTTTTTTTTATTTTGAAAAAATTCCAGATTTTTTTTGTTAAAAAATTTCAGATTATGTTTGTTAAAAAATTTTAGATTATCTTGTTCTTCCAGAATTTTTTTTAAAATTTTTTTTCCAAATTATTTAAAAAAAAAATCTTTTTTTTTTTTTTTTTTTGTTGAAAAATTTTCAGATTTAATGTGATTGTGGTTCTGAATGTAGTTGTGGTTTTGAATGTAGTTGATTTTAAGGTAAGTTTCAGATTTTATGTGGTTTCAGGTTTTTTTTTTTTAAAATTTTTTTTTTCAGATTTGAATTAAAAATTTTCAGTTTTTTTTTTTTTTTTGAAAAATTTCCATATTTAAAAAAGGTATGGATTTGAGTGTTAGTTGTTGATTTTAATGGTGGTTGTTGTTGTGCTTGAGTTTAAGTATTGTTTGTTTAAAAAAAAAAAAAAAAAATCAGATTTTGTTTTGTGTAAAAAAATTTCCAGATTTTTTTTTTAAAAAAAAAATGTAAGGGTTTTTTTTTTTTTTTTTTTTTTGTTGAAAAAATTCCAGATTTTAAACACAATTAAATTCCAGATTTTTTTTAAATTTTTTTTCCAGATTTTTGTGTTGAAGTTGAAGTCCAGATTTTCCAGATTTTAATTTTTTTTTTTCCAGACTAGTGTGTTTAATTGTGTTTAATTGGGTTGGAAAAATGTGTGTGTTTAATTGGTTATGTCTGATGTGTGTAATTTTTTATTATTGGTGTGTTTAATTGGATGTTAATGGTGTGTTTAATTGGTTAATATTGGTGTGTTTAAATGGTTTGAACTGATGTGTGTAAATCAATTAAACACACCAGGGCAACCCAATTAAACACACCAAAGCAAATCAATTAAACACATCAATGAAACTCAATTAAACACACCGGGGAACCCAATTAAACACACCAATGCCGACCAATTAAACACACCGAGGTACCCAATTAAACACACCAAGACTGACCAATTAAACACACCATGTATAAACCAATTAAACACACCAGTTATAAATTAGTTAAACACACTGGACTAATTAAACACACCAGGGCAACCTCATTAAACACACCATGTGTAAATCAATTAAACACACCAGGGCAACCCCATTAAACACAACTGGACAAATCAATTAAACACATCAATGCAACTCAATTAAACACACCAGGCAACATTATCATTAAACATACCGGACTAATTAAACACACTAAGAAAAATGAATTAAACACACCAGACTAATTAAACACACCAGGCTAAACATATTAAACACACCAAGCCAAACCAATTAAACACACCAGACCAAACCAATTAAACACACCGGTGCAAACCAATTAAACACCCTAGGCCCTGATGTGTTTAATTGATGGCATGGTGTGTTTAATTATTTTTGCCCTGGTGTGTTTAATTATTTTTGTCTGGTGTGTTTAATTAGTGGCCTGGTGTGTTTAATTGGTCCGGTGTGTTTAATTCATTCTGCTTGGTGTGTTTAATTCATTTTGTCTGGTGCGTTTAATTCGTTTGTCTGGTGTGTTTAAACAAAATAAAATCTAAAAAGTTTGTTTGAAAAAGATCAAATCCGAAAAATCTCAATTTTTTTTCAATAAAACCTAAACCCAAAACCGAAACATAACTCCCATCATTCATAAAACAAACCACAACCCAAATTTGAATACAACCACAAATCTGAATTTTTTTTAAGCACAATCACAACCACAACCACAACCACAACAACAGCCACAACCACAACTCAAATCCAAACATTTTTTTAATTTGGAAATTTTTCAACAAAAAAAAAATCTGAATTTTTTTTAAAAATCTGGAAAAAAAAAAAAGAGAAAGAGAAAGAGGAGAAGAAGAAGAAGAAGAAGAAGGTGTGAAAGAAGAAGGAAAGAGGAGGAGAGAGGAGGATAGAGAGAGAAGAATGAGAGAAAGAAGGAGGCATGAAAGAGAAGAAAGGAGAGAGAAGAAGAAGATGAACGTGTGAGAGAAGGAGAGAGAGAGAGAGAAAGAAAAAAAGATTCTGTGGAAAGGAGAGAGAAGAAAAAGAAAAAAAAATTTATGAATAAGGGCAATCTTGTCCAAAAAGTGGATATGTTGACAAAAACAATACAAATGATAATTGTGGACAAAAACAATAAGTCCCCATAATTTTTGACTAGTTTTAAAGTTCTCCCTACTTATATTAGTATATTAGTAAGAAAGAAAACACGTGTTTTCAAATTATGTTATATAACTTATATAAAGTCAAATAGTCAATTAGTATGAAGGTAAGAAAAAGAAAAAAAGAAAATACAGAGATGAAGAAAAACTGAAGAACAGAGATGAAGAGGCAGATCGAAGATGAACTGACCTTCACCGGAGAGAGAAGCAGCTGCAGTAGTTAACAGCGAGGAAGCAACGAAGAAGAGATGCAATCGACCCTTCACCGGAGAGAGAAGCAGCTGTAGTAGTCGACGGTGATGAAGGAGTCGACGGCGAGGAAGAAGTTGGCAGTGAGGAAGAAGTTGGCAGTGAAGAAGCAACGAAGAAGAGATGTGAAAAGAAGAAGAGATGAAGAAGAGAGGAAGAGATCGATGTTTGACCAAGATAAAAATTAAGGCTTGTAGTAAAAATTCAAAATGCTACGTTTCAAGACTCCCAAAGGCCAAAACGCAGCGTTTTGTTGCATTAAAAAAAAAAAACCACATAAGTGAAGAAGCGGCCGAGTGACGAGTTAGCAGCGCATATACGGTCGCCTCTAGTAGCGAAGGTGGGCTTTTGGATGAAACTAGGGATGGGCGTTTCCCCATGGGGCCCCATCCCCCATGGGGTTTTGGGGGCAAATTTTGCCCCCAAATGGATTTTTGGGGTGGGGGTGGGGGTAAACTTTGCCCCCAAACATATTTTGGGGGAGGTGGTGGGGGTACCTCCCCTCAAACCCAAAACCCCATTGGCGCCCCCCCCCCCCCCACAAAATATATATATATATATAATTTTTATTTATATATAAAAATTTTAACAATTAAAACAAATTATAAATTATAATATTAAATTATTAAAATTAAATGTTATGGTTGTTCATTTATAAGGTGTAATTAACCCCCCAAAATAATATATATATGTATTATGCAATTATTTTGTATTGTATTTTGGATTTTGTATTGTATTTTTATTATGTTTTTATTACTTTTTGGATTGAAAATTTAAAATTTAGAATTAAAAACAAAATGAAATGGGGGAAATGGGTTTTGGGGGTGGGGGTGGGGGTGGGGGTGGGGAACGTCCCCCCCACTGGTCCCCCCAAATGGATTTTGGGGAAGGTGGTGGGGGGAGGTTTGAGGAATGGGGGTGGGGGTGGGGATACCCTCCCCTGCCCCATTGGGCCCCCACGCCCATCCCTAGATGAAACGCTATAGTGCGTGATCGACGAGAGGCGGGCGAGGCTGCCCCGGGGCGGGCGCTTTAAACCAATTTTCCCCTATAAGGCGATTATAGTGCTATAAATAGGGGCAACCAACTTTCATCTTCTCATTCGTAATTTTTGAAGTTTTCAGAGAAAGCTTGATGTTTGCTTAAAAAGGTTTGCTTCTAAAAAAACTCCTTTTTTTTTTTTTTTTTTTTTTTTTTTTTTTTTTCATTTTTCTTAATATATAATGATTCGGAGGTTGAGAGGTCCAGTTAAGATCGCGTCTTCCCCCAGCACTTCTGGGTCTTCGACCCTACATAGTTCTGATGAGATCACTGTCGCCAATCACTTCGGTGATACAGGTGCTTCACATATGTGGATCCGGATATGTTGCAACCGAGTCCTGGGGATCATACCGCCAATTATGACTCGAAGGAATACTATTGGGCAGATATTCCACATGAGAGATTCGCGATCAATCAAATGAAGGACAACAGAATGACCAATGGGAAGATCGAGCAGTATGAATAAGAATTCTTCATCCCTAAATTGGTAGGGATTAGGTTATCAACGATAGATGAGCTGGTGAGTAATCCCGCCAGTAGTTCTGTAACCTTTCACCTAGCTATTTTGGAGGTCAGGGTCAGGCTGCCTCTCCAGCCATTCTTTTAGAGGATATTAAAGAAAATAAGGATTGCTCCGGCCCAACTAAGCCCGAATGGTTGGAGGATTCTAATTGGGATGTTCACCCTACGGTGTAGCGTGGGCTTACATGCCCCCACCTTTGTGGAGATTGTTCGCTGCTACGGTCTTCACCCCCATAAAGCAGGGGGTGATAACATGTGGTGTCTTGCTTGTTAGGACAAGTAAAACGGCGAACCTTTGATCACCGGGCTATCGACCTCCAACAAGGAATGGAAGAAGACTCGGTTCATGATGAAAGGCGAATGGGGAAAAGATATCAAGCTCGGTGGTCGCAATAAGAGGGTTCGTTCAGTGTTCGGTCTCCCAAGTGTTGTAACTTCCTTTGTTTTTTTTGTTTTCTTATTTTATATCTTGCTCTTATTTTAACAACTTATCACTTTATGTACTTTGGTTTTCGTATCTCCGCAACTTCATGGGAACGTGTGCTTCTGAAAGAACTTTCAAGAGAAGAGCAAAAGAACATATCAAATGCATGAAAGGTTTTACCTCCCGATCAGCATATCGACGTTTTGATAGACAATAGTTTCCTTTGAGACCTCTTATTTGTCCTAGAACTTTCGGAGAAGAGGAAGGCTTTAGTGGCCCGAAGGGAAATTTAATGTTTTTCACCATCTTTGATGAATCGAAGGTAATTTGGGGTTATCAACCTAAGAATTCAATTCCCTTTTTCAGGGAAATTAATTGTAAGTGTTAGGGGAAGAATGGGAGAAAGAGTGAGGGAAGCAACAACAACGTCTGAGGGAGGTCTTCGAAGGAAGAGACGCCAGATCCTTGTCAAGCCCTATCTACTAAGCCAAGAAGGATCCTCTGGGTAGGATCAAGCACCGAAAAGGGCTCGGGAGGAAAGAACCAAAGTGGCGGTTGCATCTTCAACCGTGACTGTTTTAGAAGTGGGAAATCATTCACTCGAGGCTATCCCACTGACCATTGTGACAAGATAACATGCGGTGGCCTTTAAAGATAACATAGAGGTAGTTGACTTCGATAAGGACTCGATTCTGAAGCTTTACATGAATGACCCAAAGATCTCCCCCAACTACTACAGGGATCCTCTGGTTATGTAGTTAGACTATAAGGATAGTCACATTAACCTCGACACAGACATGAAGTTCATATGTTCATAACAGAAGAATATGCTAAGGAGCAGGGAGACGAGCTATTTTGGGAAGATATCGAACGTCGATCAGATTTGCTAATCTCAGGGAAATTTCTGATAGGTAGTTTCATTTTTTCTCTCTTTTTGATTTCTTCACCAAGTTAAATGTTTCGGTTGCTAACCCATTCTTGGAATAGGCCATGGGAAACCTCATTGAGATGGAGAAAAAGTATGAGGCGAAGAGAGCATGGTTTCTAAAGCTGAAGAAGGAGAAGTCTGAGGTTGATAAAAGGTTTCAAATCGCACCGAGGACTATTGAGTCCCAAAAGGTTGATTTTAGCAAGGCATTTGCCTTATATTGGAGGAGTAAGACTATGCGAAAGGAATAATACACCAAGCTCCGCGCTTACCGCGAACGTCTTGCCAGTGCAAATGCAACCATTGGAGGTATGAAGGAAAAGCTGGGTGACAATGCCATTGATTTATTTCTGGCCTCCGAAGAGTTCTTCGAGGACTAGACCAATAAGTTTGACCGCGCTGTGGAGGAAGTGAAGACAATTAGGCACCGTGCTTACCTAGATTTTGATTTCTCCACATTTGATTCAGAGTTGAAGAAGGCAATGAATGCTCGGGGCAAGGCTCTCCTTGACCCATTGGTTGATATTTCATCTCAGTTCGCAGAGGTTGCGCTTTCGAATGATAAACCAGTGGTGGTGTCTTTTGATGATGAGATGTATGCTGAAGAAAAAAAAAAACAACAGGAAAGGAAAATGCATAGCATGTGATTAGTGATCCCATCTTCTGGAGCTTCATTCAATTTCCTTAGTTTTTGTTTTTTGTTTTTTGTTTTGTAGTTTTTTATTAAAATCTTTTGATTCAAGGTGTATGTCCCCTTTATTTTGTAATGACTTTTGAATTTTCAATGAACAATTGTTTCCTTTCTTTTGCTCTCTTATTATTTAAAGTGTTAGGAAGTATGCCCTAAAGTAAGTGTTTTTCTATAACAAATCATTTGATATCAATAAAAGTCTTTTGTTTACAAATAAATTATGTAGCATGTATAAATTGTTTATTATAAATGTTAAAAGCAAAATATTCTAAGGATCCAAGACTAAAAGAAACATAAAGAATAATTATTCACATAAATAAGTTTATGTGTGGCAGACATAATTCTTTATTTAGTTTAAAAATGTTCACAACTTAAGATACATGTTGGACTCCTTATCTTGATTAAAGTTGTGGATCTTTTGTTTTGAATTGGAAAGTGATGAGTCTAGAATCACCAAGTGAAAGACTTAGAACAAAAGACCTAGTACATATGATGTATTGAACGAATCAAGTGAATAGTATACTTTGATTTTACCGTTAATGGAATAATACATTCATAATAGAGCAATTGAAATATCTATCTTAATCCTGAGATAAATAATGTACCATGTGTATTATGAATTGTAACATTTGAGCTACCAATGGGTACGATAATAGAATAACGATTTAATCCCGATAGTTTGGCATTATTGATTCATATGTCATAACAGACATATATTTATAGATATGGATATCATGGCTCTTATAATCAAATGATAGTAAATACCACCTTATGGGTCTTATGAGGACTTGGATAATAAATCTTGGTACCAAGTATTCAATAAGGAGTTATTGAATCATGATTTATGATAAATCAAAATTATCCATTAGACGTAAGGACAGTCTTAAGGAATAAAATATTTAATATTGCAACGGTCAAAAGGCATTTTAATTATTGGTATTTTTCATGAAGATACATATTTCACTCAATTGCTTAGGGTAAAAATATTTAATATAGTTTATTTTAATTCAAGAGTGCAATTTAAGTTTTCTAGTGGATTAAACTGAAATTAATATTGTTGGGATCAATTAATTAAGAGTTAATTGGTAATTGAGCCAAATATATTGGAGCTTGTAATTAAAATGTGAGGAGAGGATCCAGATCCTTTCTCAAAATACAAAATAACCAGAAACAGAACTCGATCAAAAATGAAATTTAAGGATCTAGAAGCCTAACCTTTAAACTTGGAATCAAGATCCAAGTCCTTTTGATCCGCGAAATGAAGAAACGATGGTAGCCAGAACAAAGCATACAGAAAAATAGCTATAGACAATCTAAATCTCAATCTCAATCTCATTTCAATTCCCATGTATGAATGAGAATGAATGTGTGTGTGTTTGTGTTTTTTTTTTTTCCAACTCTTTAAAGAATTAATATAAGTTCAATAAAATAAAATAAGATAGAGAATTCATATAAGGATAAAATTATATATATAGAACCTTGATGAAATCACATTGATTGATATGAATTTTGATTTGAATTTTTTTGTGGATGATAAGTTTAATAAAGTCTACCTATGAATAAAATTTGAGAATTTTTCAAGAACTAAAACTATTTATCAAGCACTATAACTATTTATCCCAATTTTGTTAAATATGAAGGCATAGAAAAATGAGAGAAATATAGGAAAATTCAAAAACATAGTTTTAGTCCTTGAAAAATTCTCAAATTTTATTTATAGGTAGATTTCATTAAACTTATCATCCACACAAAAATTCATATCAAAATTCATAAAAATAGATGTGATTTCATCAATGTCCTCACTTGATAATTTATATACAGAAGCTTTCTAGTACGGGATCTTGGATTGTGCCAAAAAGTACACACAATGAAAAAAAAAAAAGGAGAGAGAGGAGGTTCACCGCGACATCGTTAGGGGTGGGCACGAATCGGTTCGGTTCGGTAAACCGAATTGAACCGAGATCAATTTGGTTTTCTAAAAATTGAATTGGCTTGAACTATTTATACCCATGCAACCAAACTGAGCTGAACTGGTTATATTCGGATCGGATTGGTTTGGTTCAATTTGGTTTTGGGTCTAATGGGCCTTTTGGGTTTAATGAGTTTTTTTTTATATGTTTTTGAATTTAATGGACCTTTGGACTGCTAATTTTAGGCTTTTGGACCGTTAATTTGGGCATTTAGTTGATTCTTTATATACAAAATCTCAAAAACTAAATCATAACTAATATTATATTCAGAAAATCAGTTATACACTTATACATGCCTTACAAATTTCTAGACTTTTTCATTCTGTATTTATTGTTAGCGGATTACAAGTTACAAACACAAATAATTGCCGATGTAATAATCACACAAGCATAAATAATAACATTAGTTTTTGCATTATACTATTTCCTGGAGAGCTTTTTTGTGATTTAAGTTTCTCAATTCACCACTTTTGTTAATGAAAAAGCGATTTCGGTTGTACTTGTAACAGAACACCATTAGAATTGCTTGCTCTCCATCCAAAATGATTCTTGACGAGTGTTTTACAGTTTGAATAACGGGTGTTTACAATTTCTCTGAAACCAATAACAAAGCACATTTCATGAAGTAAACATAGCAAGGAGAACACAAAAACATAAATGAAATGCATTCAGGACCTTGAGATAAAAGAGAAAAAGCATCTTCCACTTGAAGACAAAAGTAGCTAGAGAGACGGACCGATGTAGATGAAGGAGATTGAAGACGACAATAGAAGAGAGTAAGAGACAGAGAGAGAGAACTGAGAAAGAAAGAAAGAAAGAACAGTGAATGCGGCAGTAAGAGAGTTGAGAGGGAATGAAAAGTTGTGATTAAGGTTTTATTTATTTATTATTATATAGATCGGTTTATCGGTTCGGTTCGGTTTTGGATATCCCAAAACTGAAACTGAGCCGAATTCAATTCGGTTCCTATTTCTCAAACCGGTTTGAACCAAATAAGAGATATTAACCGAACCGAACACCCTTTTTTTGGTTCGGTTCTGTTCCGAATCTTGTGCCCACCCCTAGAGGTCGTGAAGTTCGACCCTCGTTCGCCATTTCTTCTTTCTTTAATGACTGTTATTGCTAACAATTGAAATTCATCGTCATAATCGTCATCGAAAAGCATATTGGCTAACCGATTACTAGCCATAACTATTGATAATGTAAGTTGTTGATAAATAAAGTTTATACGAGTGAAAATGAGAAATAAGGTGATCTTATTTATATAGGTTGAAATATGACCGTTGGAATATAGTCGTTGGAATATAATATTTTATATTTTAAATACAATTTAAAACAAAATAAATTTATTTGTATTTTAAATTTAAAAAATATTATAATATTAATATCAAGTTATAATAGAGAGGATGGTTAGAGTAACCATATGAAAAGTTACTAACTAAAATAGCTTTGTAGCTATTTTAGCTAAAATTTAGAGAGCATGGTTAGAGATGCTCTTATCGAAAGCAGAGAGTTTAGAGTGAGAGAGGTAGTGTTTCACACAAGAATTTGCTTATCGAATAAACAAGAGTATCTACCCAGGTTATGTATTAGAGGTTTTTATTTTATTTTTTATTTTTTATTTTTTTCTCTCAATTTTAGTCACCACCCACCATATGATTCGATTCTTTTGTTTCATGTTTTCCTTTTCATCCATTCATTTTTTTTAATTATATAATTTTATATTAAACTTGCTTCCAAGTTCCAATTAGTAATTTGACTTCATTTTTGACATGTACATATTTAAATTCTAAGGTTGATCATATTGATGTATTTTATGTTAACTACAATTAAAATTTATTCAAATCTCTCTTTAATTTTAAAAATTTATCAAAATCTTTCTTTAACAAGTCAAAAACTTGAAAAAAATTTGTTCAAGTTTAAGTCGCTGCACCTAAAGACGAAGGGACTATGGCCTCCCCATCCCTCAATCTTTTTTTGTTTTTTAATCTATCTTAACAATTTATAAAATCATTAATAAATATTAGACACTTTTCACTTTAACCTCTAAATTGTTTTAGCTTTATATAATCTCTTAAACTTGAATTTCTGGCTTCGTCTCATGTTGCACCTCAAGTAATATATATATATTTCTTCTTTGATTTTTTAGGGGCTTGAAACTTTGAGTTGAGAGGTGTGAGAACCACCGGACTGTGCCTACAATTCTACAAACACACATGCTCCTTCGATTTCATTAATTGTTTTCTGGGAGAATTGCACTCACCAGCCTAATGTTTGACTTAATTGCAATTAGATGGCTAAAGACCCTTTTTCAACACTTACACGCCTGTAGTTAACTGCCGTTATTGGGATCCGTTAGTTTTGACCAAATTGACCACTACAATGTCAAAAATGGCCTTGCATTAATTAAAAACACAAAAAAAATAAAAAATAAAATAATAATAATAATAATAATAAATGAAAACGTGGAGCAAAACCCATATCATTATCTCCAAACTTTTCTATCAGAATATCACCAAATCCACGTTTTTCAAAACCCAAAAGTTCAATTATTTTTCAAAATCTAAAAATTCCAATTCGAATCTAAACACAAACTTATTATCTCTACACCATCCAAAACTTCAAACTAAGGAATCAATTCGAATCAAAAGAACCTGCAACGTAAAATTGAAACAAAAAAAAAGAATCAATTCGACAACTTCAAACTAAGGAAAGGAACCCCACAACTTCAAACTCAAAATAAAACCACCTTCCAAACATTTTCTATTCAATCATCCTCAAGTGCTTCTTCCGTTATTCCATAAACAAATCAAAACCCAAAATCACCATTTTCACATATTTTTCAAAACCTAAAACTTCAATCAATTTCTAAAATCCAAAAAACCCAACTCAAACTAAAACAACATCGAAACCCATTTCAAATTAACACCAAAAATTTCCAACTCCACAACATTACAAATCAATAGAATCCATTAAACCGAAAAAAATAATTCCACAAAGTGAGATTTTAAGATATTGTCTCTCCATGTATAACGAGAGGTTGGGGAGAAGTGAGGTACAGAGGAGAGAGAAATGAGAGATAATAAATTAGTTTGTTTGATTACTTTGATTTGGGTGGACGAAAGCTTTTCCTTTCCCCATTTATTTTATTATTATTATTATTGTTTTCTGTTTATAATACTCAAAAAGACTAAGGGCCTGTCTTGCAACTGTTTTTCAACCTGTTTTTGTATTTGTTTTCTAAAAACGATTTTGAATTTACGTTCGTTAACCGTTTTCATTTTATTTTCGGGTTTTCATTTTATTTTCAAAAACAAAAACAAAATTAGTGTTAAAAGTGAAAAATTTGAAAAACAAGTTTTAGATGTTTTTTTATGTTTTTTATTTTGTTTTTCAATTTGATTTTTTTTATCATTTTTTAAACTTTTTTTTTTTCTCACTTTTCTTTTCTTCTTCGTTCACAGAGTCAGAGAGACTCACAAACACAATTTCTCCTTATTCTTAATCTTTTTCATCTTCATCTTCATCTTCATAGGTCGTCTTCTTGTCTCCTTCTTGATCTTCACAGTTCGTTGTCCTCTCATTCTTCTCCTCCTCATCCTCCTCCTCTTCTTCTCCATGAGCCGACGCCGAAGGCGGTGCGATCCTCTTCCGGCGACGCCGATCTGGTTAGAGCCGCTGGCTCCTTCCATTTTTTTTTTTAAAATTTATTTTTTCTTTTTTCCTTTTTAAAGATTTTGGACTCTTGAGCTTGATGATGGAGAAGCTATTAGTAACTGATTTGTGGTGGAGATAATCTAGACTATATGCAGTATTATTGGTTGTTGATTTGATTGTCAAATATGAGTGTATTTTTTTCTGGGTATTGTGTGTTCAACATGAGTGCTGTGGTACCAATTTTTTTTTTTTGAACAATTAAACTTTATTGAGAGAAGGGAAGAGATGCAATAAGCCAACAACACAAAAACAGAGAACAAGAAAACAGAGCACATCCGACAATGGCAATCCTGAACTGCCACAGCAAAGCAAAAAGAAAAGAATTATTGGTACCAATTATTGGCCAGTTTCATTATTTTCTGGGTATTTTTTTTTTCTGGATATTGGTTTCAATATTATTGTTGTCTGCTCTACTTTAGATTACTCTTGAGTTGCAAATATTGAAATCTACTCAAGCCTCACTCCCTCCATTGTTATTCAAATATTGATTCAGTGGCAAAACAAGACTATATCTATAACTGCAGTCTTGTTTTGTGATGAATTTGTGGTATTTAATATAAAAATTGAAGCATTTGGAGATCCAAAAAAAATGGTAATCGAGAAGTAGAGAATTAACATATAAATTGATGTTAGGGTTTGTTAAACAAAAATTAAATTGCTAAATATTTAATTAAATTGATCTATAATTTCAGGTTAATGTAAAAAAAAAAAAATTGAAATTGATGTTACAAATTTTTATATTTTTCGGTTAAGACGTGTCTTTTTTGTTTTTATTTTCTGAATATAGTTTTCAGTATGTGCTACCAGACGCGTATTCAAATTTCGAAATTGAAACCAAAAATACTGTTCTCATTTCATTTTTATTTTTGAAAAACAGCACATGAAAACACTTACAGGACGGGCCCTAAATTACCCCTTGTTTGATGGAATATAATGGATGTCTGTTTTCTTGAAGGGGGTGTCTATGTAGAATAATCATAATTCGCCATCTAGTTGCTGTTAGGCCAAACCTCAGGGAGCTTACTGCAATTCCCCCCTTTTTTTTCACAATCTCTTCTTCAATTTTGAAACCATAAGTGATAAGTTTATTTCAAAAAAAAAAAAAAAAAAAAAAAAAGAAACCATAAGTGATAAGTCTATTTGCATTTAACCGCATAAATTAAAAGAAGTTTCCTCTAAACTTAACAATGTTCTTAGAACTGTGATTTCAGATGAATTTCAGTGTTTTTGCACTTGGCATTGAAGATTTCTTATTTTAATTCGTGATTTTTTTTTTAACAAACAAACAAACAAATAAATTATTATTATATAATTTGTCTGTATTTGTTTTAGATCTTTGTAAATAAATAATTAAATATCAAAGAAAATCGACAAGAACATGGAAGAACACTCTACTATCAGCCAACTATGACACTCTCTTTCTCGTGAAACGTAAATTAAAAAAAGCCCACTCCTTTTCCATCACATTCACCGCTCAAAAATATCTTTCTTCTGTTCTCGCCGTTCATTCGCCTGTACTTTTTAGTTTTTGCACGAACAAATATCTGCAGAGAGAAAGCGATACAACTCTTCATAGTTTTTTTTATTTCTCGGGAACCAAACAAAACCCAACTTGCACATTTTCATTTCCTTCCTAGTCCACTCACTCTTTTTTCTCTTTACAAATAATCCAATCATTGTTTCGTGGATACGTGGAGACTTCTATTGCTACTGATTCAAGTAAAGGTGACTATACTTCATATCTCTATTGGATTTTCTCTCTTGATTTTTTTTTTTTGAATCTGGGTCATCTTCATTTTCTCTGAAGATTGTATTTTACCTTGAATTCTCTATATGTTCAATCTTTGCTCATCTGGGTATGCAAGTTTTACTATTATGAAGTTCTTTTCATTAGAATTTAGTCAGTGTGTTGTTACATCCAAGTTTGAAATCTCTGACCGATCCTTTAGTTGCTGAGAAGACAAGAGTAAGAGAGAATATAACCAAACTTTTGAGTTCTGATTTCTATTATAAAAATACCATTGATCAATCCATCAAAGAGTTTTTTTAGCAAGTTGTAGTATTTTGAGTAACAAAAGCTTATATTTGCAACTTTATGGAACCCAAATGTGAATCTGGGATGTTCTTATTGTGTAATATTTCTCTTATAAAGTTCTGTTATATTCTCATAGATACTAATAATTTAAACTTGGTTTTGTTAGATTTTGAGAAACTTCATCTGGGTCTAGTTCGTCTTCCGAAGAAATGGTGAATTTGGGATTGCTTTCCGGAATCAAGTCAGCGAAATCAGTGAAATCGCTGAATGTCAACTTTAGAATACCTTATTACACTCAATGGGGTCAGAGCGTGCTGGTATGCGGCTCTGAGCATATCCTTGGTTCATGGAATGTGAAGAAGGGCTTGTTGCTGAGCCCTGTTCATCAAGGTGATCAGCTCATATGGACTGGAAGTATTGCAGTACCTAGTGGGTTCTCTTGTGAGTACAGTTATTATGTGGTGGATGGTGAGAAAAATGTACTTAGATGGGAATTGGGAAATAGGCGTAAACTGCTATTGCCAGAGGAAATTAAGGATGGAGAAGTAGCAGAGCTTCATGATCTTTGGCAGGTGCTGCTCTTGTTTAAATATCTTACTATGTTTTAAAGCTTCATGGGTTGTTATGAAGGGCTCTTTTTGCTTTTGTAGTATTGGATAAGCATATAAACCAGTATTCACTTTTCCTGGCATGGTATATATTCCTTGGTGTTTTGCTCTGATCTTAATTATTTTGGTTTTCTATTTTGGAGCCTGTAAACTCTTGACAACATTGTACATGGCCAGTTATTGTGAATCTTTGTCGTAACAGGTTCTCTTTTTTTGTGCTCTCTAAGATTGCTGAAAAGATTAAGAAAAATATAAAGAAGATTTGGAATCTTAAAATATGCAGATTGTTTTCTTTTTCTTCTTTCTTTCTTTTCAGAAGTAGTAGCTTTTGATGACTTGATGGAAGTCCGTATTTGGGCTTATACTATATTGTTATAATATTTGACTTTTGAGTCGCTAAAGTCGTTGATACCTTTTCTGTCATGAGTTTGTAAGTTCCTATTACCTTATCTGTCATTAGTTTGAAGTTGAGGGCCCCTTTATTTTTACTGGTATATTGCACTAACTACTAAGTTCATTTTTATTAGCCATATGCTGTGGATTGCTGATTAAACGGAGGGTAGGAATCTGTCTAGCGATTAGTATTGCAACTCTAGTATTCAGGATAATATGAATGTTGTCTTCATTTCTTGTTTTAGTTCTTCTTAGTAACTAAATGGAGTACCAAAGTCATGTCTGCTATATTATGTTGAGCTTTGTCCAAGTAATGGTTGCAGAAATTCTTCGTTTTAGTCATTTGATGCTCTTCTGACATGTATGACATTAGTTAGTTGATCCCAGTTCAACTCGACTGTTATGTTATTTTGAGCCTGTAGTTCTTTCTTAGTTCTTACTCAGCTAATGGAAGGCCACGAAACAATTGGAAAACTACGCTGAGATTTGATTTTAGAATTGAATTATATGGTCGCTTTTGTAATGGCTATAATGTCACCTGCCCATGAAAGAAAGCTTCTCACCTGTGATTTCTTGTGGTGTCAACCCACCCAGAGATAGGTGGACATTTTGGGCCATGCTTGGATTTTTAATCCTTACCTTATTTTTACCAGCAAGCTTCAGTTTGTAGTTCTATTTAGGTAATATGTATTTGGTTCATTGGATTGAACATTATCCATACTTCAGTCTAGCAAATTTGATGGAAGTTATTATGATTTTGGTTGTCTTCTTATAACTATTTCTTCTTTTATGTTATTTTATGTCCTTGGAAACAAATTATGTTCTTAAGAGTTTCCGTCAATAGATAGCCATCACATATCATGATCTTATGACCGGTGAATTGCTGCGTCATTATAACATGTCAAAGTCATAACATAAGTAGAACTTCAGCTCTAGAAATGGTCTTATGATGGTTAGTTGATTTTGAGGTAGCTAGAACAAATTGTTTTAAGTCATGTGTCTTTTGATGCAATTGATTTCACTTAAAATTTTTGCTGTCAACAAATCCAGACTGGTGGTGATGCTCTCCCTTTCAGAAGTGCCTTCAAAAATGTCATTTTTCGCCAAAGTTGGAGCTTGAACATAGAGAGATCTGAGGGACTCATTCAGAATAAGTTAGATGAGGACGGTAAGTGTTCTCAAATCTTAATTTCTGAAACTCCCTTAGTTTACAGTTCTAATTGGTAACTGATATCTTGCTTAGTAATGTGTTATTTTTTGACTTCTTGTTTAATCTAAAACAGATTCGATTCTTGTCCACTTCAAAATTTGCTGTCCAAATGTAGATGCAGACACATCTGTAACTACTCCTCTTTAAATCAGTTTTAACCTTTTTTTCCTTGAATTATATGCATCTCATTGTATTTATGTAGTCTGATTGGTGCAGGTATATGTTATTGGTAGCCTTCCAAAATTGGGGGAGTGGAAGGTTCAAGATGGACTCAGACTTAGTTATGCTGGTGAATCAATCTGGGAAGCTGACTGTGTAATGAAGAGAAGTGTTTTCCCCATAAAATATCCTTTTGGAAGTCTTCCTCATTAATAATCTAAAGTTGCAATGCATATTACGATTTAGTCTGCATTTTTTGTATCATCCTGCTCTCTCTCTCTCTCTCTCTCTCTACCTCCTTAACATTCATTCCACGTATAGGTACTGTAAATGTGGCAAGACAGGGAACTTGTCATTGGAAACTGGTTCCAACCGAGAATTGTCTGTGGACTCATCTAAGAATCAACTGAGATACATCTTCCTTTCAGATGGCATGCTGCGGGTAAACTATTGCAAATCTTATTATTAACTTATTGCTGTTCGTGTTAATAATAAATTTTCAATTTGTTTGGTTAGGAAATGCCTTGGCGTGGTGCTGGTGTAGCAATCCCCATGTTCTCTGTTAGGTCAGAAGCCGATCTTGGTGTCGGAGAGTTTCTTGACCTGAAGTTACTTGTTGACTGGGCTGTGGACTCTGGGTTCCATTTAGTGCAGCTTCTACCAATCAATGATACATCTGTGCATGGGATGTGGTGGGATTCGTATCCTTACAGGTACCAAAAGAATTATTGATGTTAGATTTCATAAATCAAAGTCATTTTGCTAATCTTTGAAGACTAGAGAAAAATGACCTGCTTGAATGTTACTTATGGTGTCCTGCCATGTTAATTCCTTATCCTTATATATTACCTGATTATCAGAAGTAGCCTAAATTCTTATCTATTGTCTTGGATTTCATTGCATAGCTTGTCTTGTGTTTGCTGGTCGCATGCCAACATCACCTTACATATTCTTTCACTTCTTGTTAATAAGTTACTGAAGTGCTTGTGAAGATTCAAATTTTGATGTTGTGATACAAATTTAGAAGTGTTCTCACTTCTTCTTTGTCATGCAGCTCACTTTCTGTATTTGCGTTACATCCATTATACCTGAGAGTACAGGCACTTTCTGAAAATATGCCAGACGATATCAAGGTAGTCTTCATAGCCTGTTCATCTTTGTGTCCACATAACTGAAAACATGCTTTCTTTAAGTGGCGTGTTCATGTGCATTAGTCTCAATTGTATAAGCACTCTCTCTCTCTCTCTGTCTCTCTCTCTCTCTCTGTGTCTTCTCCCTGAGAATTCTGATGAACTTTTTATTTTATTTTATTTATTTTTTGCAGCAAGAAATCGAGAGAGAAAAAATACAACTGGATGGAAAGGTAATCCCTTTTAAAACTTATTGCTTTTGTGAAGTACACCAAAAGCTATTTCCCTATTCATTTAGCTGTAGTGTCAATGCAACTAATGATCCATATAAGCTTGGGAAAAATAAAAGTTAAAAGAATATAAAAAGAAAGAATTTTAATGAAGTGAGGCAGCTATTCAGGACACGACATGCCTTTCAAATTTTAATAACTATGGGCAATTTGGTCTTTTTATTAGTTTAATTTTAAGAGCAGGGGAGGTCTGAGTAGATAAATGCATACTTGCTCTCTATCTGCATTTATGCCAAACTTAAGGGGGTACTAGTGTATCTACCCCTAAATTTAATTTCTTCATGTCCAATATGTCTTTTTCATGAATGTTTAAAAGATATTTAAGGTCTATTAGGCCTTCTGGAAGTACTTTCAAGATACAAGTAAAACGTTTGAGAATCACTGGTAGAATTATTTGTATCTATCCATTTATGATTGAAGTTCATATTAATTTACTGAGTTTACATGTGTACAGGATGTTGATTATGAGGCGACTCTGACCACTAAACTTTCTATTGCCAAGAAAATGTTTAACCTGGAGAAGGATTTGATACTCAACTCCAGTTCTTTTCAGAAATTTTTCTCTGAGAACGAGGTCTCTTAGCATTTGACTTTATTCTAAATTTGAAAAATCTGCCTGTGTGGATTTGAATTTCTATACCCTTTAGAAAGCCAATGCTATTCTGATAATTGTTTTAATTTCTAAAGGATTGGTTAAAACCCTATGCGGCTTTCTGTTTCTTACGTGACTTTTTTGAAACATCCGACCACAGCCAATGGGGTCGCTTCAGTCAATATTCGAAGGACAAGGTAATTAGCCATTTTTTCTCTTTTTGATTTAGATTAAAGATTAAATTTTGGGGTCTTTTCAAGTATATGAAAGTTGAATGAAAACTTGGGTTCTTATCAAGAAGGTACTGTCCCTTGATCTAAATTATAAATTTCCCTTTCTTACAGCTTGAGAAACTTGTCTCAAAAGACAGCTTGCACCATGACATTATTCGCTTCCACTACTATGTCCAGTTCCATCTGCATTTGCAGGTATAATAACTAACTGACGGGTGGCCTATATTTTCTACATTACTTTCTTTTTCTTTGGAGCAAAATGGTGTCCTCTCGTATTGTATTGTGTGGTAACATATTGCAATTATAGCTGTCAGAAGCAGCAGAATATGCAAGAAAGAACGGAGTGGTTTTGAAAGGGGACCTACCTATCGGTGTTGACAGAAACAGTGTTGATACCTGGGTCGATCCAAATCTTTTTCGCATGAACACAGCCACTGGGGCCCCTCCAGATTATTTCGATAAAAATGGGCAGAACTGGGGATTTCCTACTTATAATTGGGAGGAAATGTCAAAGGACAACTATGCTTGGTGGCGTGCTCGATTAACACAGGTTTGCTCCTCTTTAAATTATTATTTATTTATTATTCATTTGTTTTGTGAGTGTATATTGAGCGGTGCTTGCCATTTTCAAACATAACATCATTTGAATGACTTTGTTTATTTGGAGATCTTTCTTTTCCTTCTGTTTTTTTTAAAGAAACTTGTTTTTTTTTCCTCTGTTTCCACCACAGATGGCCAAGTACTTCACAGCTTACAGGATTGATCATATATTGGGATTCTTTAGGATCTGGGAGCTTCCAGAGCATGCTATGACCGGTCTACTTGGAAAATTTCGGCCATCAATTCCTCTAAGTCAGGTATGCTTAAACCCTCCCAATTCCCGTATAATAAACAACACTAGGCCTGTATAGCAGCTAAAAAAAGTAATTTTATCTTGCTTTGCCAATATATGCAAAAATAATACTTTCGTTGCAGGAAGAACTTGAACGAGAGGGAATATGGGACTTTAATCGCTTGACTTGCCCATATATTCGACAAGAGTTTTTACAGGTACATTTAATTTTCCTTGTTGGCCATATTTGGTTTCTATGGTCATATCAGCATCTTATTGTTATTTTATTTTGGATAAGAGAACTTGACTTATTATTTTGGTTTTTTGTCTAGTTAAATATTTCTCCTTTATTTTATTTTGCTAATTTATATTATTTATCTTTTATTTTTATTTCCTGTTTCAGGAAAAATTTGGAACTTCTTGGACTTTCATTGCTGCAAACTTTCTAAATGAGTTTCAGAAGGGCCATTATGAGGTGATAATCATAGTTTGCCACTTTGTTGGATGAAATCTGTTCTCTCTTAATTTTTTTTTTTTTCGTGTTATGGTAACTCATTATTGCTCTGAAGGAAGTTCTTACTTAACCTTGATCTTTGGTTGGCCACGTACATCTACAGATCAAATGGAGTAAATGTCTATTTCATTGATCAAATTTAAAATAGTGCTTTATCTTAGGAGCTGTGTCCAAATAATTGCAGTTTTGTTAGTTTTATCTTCCGAAATTTTTGGAAGGGGAATTATATTTGGGTGATATCTTTTCTGATCAGTTTATACTAAGAAAACGAGGCTTATTTTAACTGAGTGGATTATTTGATGGAGACGCATCTAGCTATATGAAAATTTAACTTTTCTTGCAAAAATTCCTTAGATGATGCTGTATATGGTCCCAAATCAGAACAGTGAAGTATAGTGAAACTTAAACTTTAAAATCAGAGCAGTGAAGTACAGTGAAACTTAAACTTTAAGATCAACATTGGAAAGCATGATGAAGTATGAAATATATATATTTTCAATTTCTCAATAGTGTTTGCAAATTCAACAAAGCCTTGTATATCAATGTTACTGTAAGAGTCCTTTTAAAGTTGCAATCTTCTATCTTAATCAATTGTGACCAAATCATCTTTAAATGACCTTTTTCATCTCATCTGCAGTAGTCCCAATAAATTAATTCCCAACTCCTTTTCCCTTTTTCTTTTCTTTTTGCTTCCTTTTGAGGGAGGAAAAACTGAAAAAGATTGTACTGCCACCCATCAGTTACTATCACTTTAAAGGCAAGTATTTTCTGATCATGAATCATTTTGTACTATACCTTCAGCTTTCGCCAAACTATTACTTCTCATATTTGAGATGGTGTGTTGAGCAAGATCTCAAATTTACATTGATTGCACTTAGGCTGCAAATGTCTTTTGTTTCATTAGCCTTAAGCTACAGTTCTCTCTGAAATAACTCTAGGAAACAGAACTTCTGTGTAGACAATCCATCACAAATGAAGTGAGGATTAATTCTAAACTGAGAATTAAGGAACAAGTTTGATTCTCTTTGCCTCTCTTAAATGATGCTTTTTCTTGTTGATGGATAATTTTATATTCGACTATTCATTAATATTAGGGACATGAATTGTCAATCCTTCCCGAAAACCATTTAAATCTTCTTCAGTCTTATGCATGTCACTGATAGATTTTGTATCTTTCTGTAAATAATTCAAGATGCAAATTAATTTCTTTAATGGTGTCATAGTTCAATGAGGACTGCAACACAGAGAAAAAGATTACTGCCAAGTTGAAGTCATTTGCTGACAAGTCCATGTTGTTGGAAAGTGAAGACAAGATGCGCCGTGATCTCTTTGATCTTCTAAAGGTAGCAAATAACATAAGAGTGGTTTATAATATTTAATATTGAGTATGGTGCTTTTTCTCTGGCTTTCAATGTTTTTTCCAGTACTTTTCCACACCCTAAATTTGATCTGTTCAATTGTTCGTACAGGATATAGTTCTTATCAGAGATCCAGAGGATGCAAGGAAATTCTATCCTCGTTTCAATCTGGAAGACACTTTAAGTTTTAAGGATTTGGATGATCACAGGTATCTTTAATCTTGTCAATTTGTGATAATTGGCTTACATTACATTATCTTGAAACAGAATCAAAATTTTGTGCTGCATTTTCTATGTACGAATTACGTTGATGATCCATTCATGGTGTGATAATAGGCTTACCTTTTATTGTCCTATTTCTCTGAATCTCCCCATTCATTGTCTTTGGATACAGCAAAAATGTTATGAAAAGATTATACTATGATTACTATTTCCACCGGCAAGAAAATCTGTGGCGGCAAAATGCTTTGAAGACACTGCCTGCTCTCCTAAACTCATCCAATATGATGGCCTGTGGGGAAGATCTTGGGCTTATTCCTTCTTGTGTTCATCCTGTATGTTCATTCAACCATCTCAATCCCGCCCATCATCCCCCAGCCAACAGATCCTGTATGTCATGACAAGTTAATTTCATGCAGGTTATGGAAGAATTGGGATTAATAGGCTTACGCATTCAACGTATGCCAAGTGAGGCTGGATTGGAGTTTGGTATTCCTTCCCAATACAACTACATGACAGTAAGATCATATACCATTTTTGCTCTGTAAATTAACTTGCCATCATTTGGGATAAGGATATGTGTCCGTTGGGAATTAAGTTGTGCCATTGTGCTCTAATTTCATATTGATGGTTTTCCTTAATTTTTATCACTATAAAGTAATTTAATCATCAGCATTAGCTGGAAAAACTAGATGTAAATGATTAATTAACAAATAAATAAATTAAAGTATTGCCAAACTATACTGTATTAAAGTGTTCCAAATGCTGCAGAAACAAAATGGACTCCTTTAAACTGTTATGTAGGTAAAGTGGTAAACGATGGGATGATTTATTCCAAAGAGTTTCTGATTGTCATTTTAATCTTTGTAACATGATTCTGCTCTTACAAAGAAGGGCGATTCTCAACTGTTGCCTTTATAATTACTGTGTGAATGCATATACCTTTATAATTACTGTGTGAATGCATATACCTTGTCCTTTTACTTTATTTTCTAAATAATCGCTAATGAGTTAAACGCCATCAATATTGAAAATTGGAAATATGAGTAAGGTCCTTCAAATTGGTAGTTCTTTTGTTCTTAAGAGCACAGACAAATGATGGGCTTAGAGTATTCTACTTTGGTTATCATGTTAATGTTATCTCAACTTGAATTGGAGAGACTCTCATCTTGTTATTGGTTGAACTCATATTGGTGGCTGCCTCAATTTAATCCAGGTGTGTGCTCCATCTTGCCATGATTGCTCCACCCTGCGTGCTTGGTGGGAAGAAGATGAGGAAAGAAGATGCCGCTTTTTCAAAAACGTGGTGGGGTCTGATGCATTTCCACCTAGTGAATGTATTCCAGAAATTACACATTTCATCCTAAGGCAACATTTTGAAGCTCCGTCAATGTGGGCAATCTTCCCCCTTCAGGTACTTTGACGAATCTCAGTAGCTCTGTATACAACCCAATACAGAGGTCCTTTGGAAATACATAAAACTGTACCAAGTTAGAATGCTCTGTAGTTCTGCACTAGCCATATTCATGTCGTAGGACTATTCTGCTTTCTATATCATGTATGCAAATTGCATATTAACAAATCAGTTTTTATTGATAATCAGGATCTGTTAGCATTGAAAGAAGAGTACACAGCACGCCCCGCTGCAGAGGAGACAATCAACGACCCAACAAATCCGAAACACTACTGGAGATACCGTATGTTATGTCTTTCTCTGTTATAATTCATTTCGAAAGAAACAGATATTTGCAGGCTTTGCATTGTTTGAATTTTGTGCTTTCCTACTCAGGTGTACATGTCACATTGGAGTCTATACTCGAGGATAAAGAATTAAAAACAATCATTAAAGATCTTGTTCGCGGAAGTGGAAGATCGTATCCTCAAGCCGGTCAAGAAACACCAGCCATTACTCCGGAGAAGAAGCAGGTTGCCAATGGCCAGGAAAGGAACCCTACAGCTATACCACTAAATGGAGACCGAAAAAAGAATCTTTCAGAACAACTAGCAAGTGTTTGAAAGACATCTGTCTTTTTCTCTTTTATATGAAATAAGTTTTAAGTAGG
Source organism: Acer saccharum (assembly GCA_030490815.1). Taxonomy (NCBI): domain Eukaryota; kingdom Viridiplantae; phylum Streptophyta; class Magnoliopsida; order Sapindales; family Sapindaceae; genus Acer; species Acer saccharum. The sequence continues at coordinate 51,454,214 of CM059866.1, forward strand.
CAAAGCTTATCCAATTCAACTAGCTAATAAAATGCTGTAAAGAATACATTTGCATATAAAATCATCTTTTTTTTGAGTTTATCATAACTAACGCATACTAAAACATGAGTGTGTGGTATGTTGGTCTTATTGAAAACTTTATATCTTCGCAATCTAATTGTCTTTTGTAACACTGTATTTGGGCTTTGATTTATAGAACTCTTAGATTAGAGAGCTTTGGTGCGTTCGGTATATCGTGCGTTTTTTACTCATATCATGTCATGTGGTATAAAGTTATATGCAATTGGCGATTTATACCATATGATGTGATGTGAGTGGAAGGCGCACTTTATATCTTGCGTACTAAAAGGATCTTTCTAAGATTATTGGTGTTGTTTTCCAAAAGGTAAGGCAGTTGATAATTTCATACCTATTTTCTATAATTTCATACCTATTTTCTATGATTTAGTGACTTTTTTTTGGTTGATTCTACAATTTAGTTTTATCTAATTTTACAGTATAAATATATTTAGATGTAATTTTTAGCGCAAGTTGTAAATATGACATGAACACGGAATAAAATTTAGTAGGTATGGCAACTTTCTATTCGACCCGTGAACATAAACACGAGCATAAAATGAGGCCGACACAAATATTGTTTGAAAGGACACTTTCTACTTGATCCGCGAATATACACATGAGCACAAAATGAGTTTAGTCCGTAGATTTTGACACAATTAATTAAATAAGTTTAGATTTGAATAGATACAAAGGCTACAGGCGTAGATCAGCTGGTAGATGGACGAATTTAGGGTTTAGGTAAATGACTCATAGTTTAGCGGTTCGAACTCTACTAATGGCCTGATCCCGAATTAATATATATCTTAAAAAATATATATATATATATATTACAAAGGCTACACCTAAATATGGCCATAGTCCAATTTTATACATATATGCAAATGTAATGCTTATATACAGACACCAGTACACCACTTAATAAGGCAAATTATTTTCAAACCACAGAGATAACTTGAGGTGAGAAGACGACAAAGGGGCATTTTGGTAATAAAATCTGAATACACCGGCGTGAAGACCGGATCTCAATAGGTAATGAAAGAGGGCAGTTAGAAACGGTTAAATTGTAATGGGCTTCAACAAAAGGCCCAACTAATTTGGAACAGGTGTCGGCGTGTGATTTGGTGGTGATAATAATAGCAGAAGAGTTGGTTGAAACTTGAAAGTTGAAAATTTGTTAAAAAGGGGATTGTGAGAGAGGGAAGAAATTAGAAGGGGTCGAAAATTGGTGAAGAGTTTGGTAGTGTGGAGGTCAAGTTGGTGTTGGTCTCTTCCCTCTTTTTTCCCTTCAATTCCCTGAATGCCTTAATCAGTGTTCAGGGTAATCATCCATTTCCGTCTCTTTTTTTTTTTTTTTTTGTCTTTTCGGATTCCGGTTTCCGTTTATAATTCCATCGGAGAAAAGACGAATGTTCGTTGCAAGACTTGTTTTTACCCACCCAACGTGAGATCTAATTTTTGCATTTATATATACATATTGATTCATTCAATTTTTTTTTTTTTTTTTTTTTTTTTTTTTTTTTTTTTTTTTTTTTTTTAATTTTACGATCAAGTATTTTCTGTTTTTACAGAAGATTTTCGCGATTTATGAGTGGAGGAACTATGGATTAATTGATATCAATGTTAGTAATGTTGTGGTTTAATTTCTAATTATTTTGTTTAGCTTGTGATTGATTCAATAAAATGGCTTAATTTTGGTATTTGTATGTAGGTCATTTGCAAATTCTATGAAATGAATTGAAATCCATAACTTTTTGCCACCTTAAACGCCAATATTGGGTAAGAAATGCTCTAATTTTAGTTAATTTTCATGTTTTTTATTATTAAATCTTTGTTCGTTGCATTGGATTTATGTATCAGTGAATCTCAATATTTTTTGATGATTTAATTATAATCTGGGTAGTTGAAACTGTGAAGATTTCGAAATAATCATGGAATCTGAAGATCACCCTTATGTTGCTAAAATGAACAATGTTTCATGAATGAGTTTGTCAATCATGAGATGTTCTTAAAGCAGCAGAGTATAGTTTCAGAATCTGAAACTTTCTTGATTTGTTATATCTTGGAACTGTAGGTATTGTGATGGCTCATGCATCTCCAAGGGAAGACTAATAATCAGGGAGTCCTCAGAGAAAAAGTTTGCTTGGAATGAACGTTATCTGCCGTTCTTACTTGCATAAGACTTTTCGAAATGGCGGTAGTCATAGATCCACATCATGGATTCAAGCCTTTTAACCGAGCTCAGAGATGCAGACTTCAATCCTTCACTCACCTGGACTTCAATGTTCTTGAACTTAGCCAAGCTAATTTTGCTCACTCCTTAAAACAAACATTTGAAGTTGATAATTTTCACCGAAGCTACTCCACCCCTTGCTTTTCTGTAGCCAGTAGTGATGTGGAGGATGAATTTGAGACCGGTAAGAGGATTGAAATTGTTGGTGGCAGAGGAGCCCCTGGATTACGCGCTCTTGTTGTTGAGGTTGCCATAGCTTTGGCCTCTGGCGTCGAACCCATTTCAGTGTCGAGTGGGTTAGGTGGTGCTTACTTCTTGCCTGCCCGAAATGGTGACATTATTGCTGTTGCAAAGCCTATTGATGAAGAGCCTCTAGCTTTCAATAATCCGAAAGGCTTTGGAGGACTAATGCTGGGACAACCTGGCTTGAAACGTTCAGTTCGCGTTGGTGAGACTGGAATCCGTGAATTGGCAGCTTACCTTCTGGACCATGAGGGGTTTGCTGGTGTTCCTCCAACAGCTTTGGTCAAAATCACTGATGTTGAATTTAATGTTAACGATACAGCTGCAACGACTACCACTACACCACCGTTCAAGATTGCCTCTCTCCAACGGTTTGTAGACCATGAATTTGATGCAGGAGAGTTAGGCTCTTCTGGATTCTCTGTTGCTTCAGTTCATAGGATTGGGATATTTGATGTTAGACTACTTAATCTTGATAGGCATGCTGGGAATTTACTAGTAAAGAAACAAGACCGTAACGAAAATTATGCTGTTGGGGCAGCTGAGCTTGTGCCCATAGACCATGGACTTTGCCTACCAGAGTGGCTAGATGATCCATACTTTGAATGGCTGCATTGGCCTCAAGCCTCGGTACCATTTTCAGACTCTGAAATCGATTACATAACCAATCTTGATCCATTCAAAGATGCAGAGATTTTACGGACTCAGCTTCCTTCTTTAAGAGAGTCCTCTATCCGGGTTCTCGTGCTATGCACCATTTTCCTGAAACGCGCTGCATCTGCCGGGCTTTGTCTTGCTGATATAGGTCAAATGATGACAAGGGAGTTTCGCGGTGAAGAAAATCAGAGTGTATTAGAAACCCTTTGTGCAAAAGCTAAAACAAGTGTGATGAATATATCGGTGGACGATGATGATGGGGAGGAGGAGGAGGACAAAGATGTCGAAGAAGAGTTTGAAATGTTCCAATTTGACAATGACAGTGAAGATCATGCCAATCATGAGTTTATGGATCTTCCTCGGCTCTTACAGAACCCTCCTGCGGCGTCTAAGCCTCCCAAAATTCCCAAGTTTTCAACTGCAAAGTCGATGCCTAAGTTACATGATGTTGTATTATCTCCATTATACGAGGAAAAGGAGCCCGAAAACGATGAAACCAATACAAACAATACCGTCAAAAGGAATGGCGGTGGTAGCAGCGGCAATGGTGAGAACAAAGTAGTAGGGTGCTTCACAAAGAGCCTGAGTTTCTCAGCACAAAGCAATGATCAAACTGGTGGTATTACTTTGGGAGACTTGAGTGAATGTGATTGGGAATCCTTCTTGGAAAGTTTTGAGAAGCTTTTGCCTCAAGTGTTTGAAGGCATTATAAGCATGGGCTTGAAGCAAAGGTTGGGAAGTTCTTGCGAGTTCTGAGAAAAAGAATATGAGAAGGGAAAAAAACAACCGAGATAAAAAAACAAAAAAAACACTAAAAACACTAAAAAAAAAAGAAAAAAAGAAAAAAAAAGAAAAAGCATGAGAATGGCAATATTTTGCTTGTAAAGTATATGGAGAGACCGTAAATTATTGCCTAAAATGACCCTATAGTTTAGATTGTAGATAAATTACTTTAGGACACCAACCAAAGCAAATGGAAAAGCGATTGGGGCATTAGGCCATCCTTTCCATTACCTTCAATTGTTATCATTATTTGTGTTTTCGTTTATTTTATCACTGTAAATTTATGTACAACTGGTTAGTTTCCTTGAATGAACATGATATGATATTGTAATGATTTTATTTTGTGTTTATATTACGAATTTGGATCCTCTGTTGATCTGATATCTTTCCTGATCTCACATAATGTATTGCAATGAATAGGTGGTTAGGATGTGGTTGGTTTTCACATGCCTTAAATGGTCAGAAAAAAGATCAGATTAGCAGAGGATCCAAATCTTTTTATTCAAAACTTTGGTTTTCCATTTGATTCCTTTTGATAATTGAATTAGAAACCTCTTCACTAGCCAAAAAATTAGATGTAAATTGAGAGGAATTCTCTCCAATTAGACTGATGTTTAATAATACTGAATAGAGAAATCTCTCCAATTAGTCTGATGGTCATTATAAAAAGGGTTATATATATTAGTGCAGGTTAAAGTTTTTATATATTTATTATTAGTAATTTTTGATAGAGGGTTAAGGGGTTTATTAAATTTAAATAAATGATTATTTCTAAACTTGAGATTAAATAAATGTTATCTAGTCCCATTCCTAACTTCAAAATATAATATTATAAAGGAGGAGAGTTCAAAGAACTTACCTTCAAGTTTGACTAAATTTGCAAAACCACTCCTTAATTTTAGAATTTATAAAAACTTCTTTCAAGGATTTTTCGTCAACAATTTCATACAGGCCAATGTAGAAATTGAAGTGGTAAGTGGTATGTATGTACTTTCTTTTTCACGTTTTTGGTGGAGGGTGGTAATAACAAATCACTTGTTATAACATATTCCTCGTTCAATAGATACATATATTTTTAGTTCTCCATGACGACCGTGGTACATAGATTAAGCTTCAGTTATATGATTATTTTTTCTCTTTGGTTCTCTTAATTATTTGTGATTCATACATCACCTCTTAGCACAGATAGTGGTATATCTCCTTTCCACAATGACGGTGAGAGGTTTGACTGTTTGAGTCCTAATATGCGTATTTTACAAGTATGTTGTGGGGAGTTTTCTCCAATTCGTGGGAGTTCTTATCCATTCTTCGTCCTGATATATTTATTATCATGATGAACTGATAATAGAAAATTTGTATATGTATTTGTGATTCATGATTGTAAACCAAACAAGAAGCGAGAATATCATTTAAAAGCAAGAGAAACACATAACAATGTTATTGAAATGACACAAACATAGAACCACAAGATTACACAATAGAGCTTATATGCGGTATGCATGAACCAAATACGATGCAAATGAAGGAGACATAAAACAAACTTGATAACAATAACAAAGAAATTGGAACTTGACCAATACATATAAATTCAAGGATTGAAATTGGTAGGCCATTCTTTGGTAACATCGTAAGGCAATCCAATATCACTTGCAATAATGTTACCTCTGAACAAATCAGAAGGTAGTCCCATGTCAGCACTGTTATCGTTGCAGCCAGTTTCGACATTCCGATAAGGTTGCATGCCTAGAGCAAAAGCAAAAGGAGAGAGAGGAGCAAGCGGAAGAGAACTAGGAAAGAGAGGAATCTGTTGACAATATTCAACCCTCTTCCTAATCTCCTTGAGCTTCTCCTCACAGAACTGAGCCAAAGATTTCAAGTCATTTACATTAAATTTATCAAGGTCATTACCTTGATCAACATACTGCATGAGATTGAAGATCTCAATTTCTCTGTGTTTCCTTTGGTACTTCTTGAGTTCTTCCTGCATTTTACTCACCTTTTCATCCAGGTAAGTCTCTTGATTAATCTTTTTCTTCTTTTGCTGCATCTCTGGCATGCTAAAGAACCTCGTTAGTATCTTTAGTGCTTCTGTGTGAGGAGGCCAAGTCATCAGTTGTTTATCATCTGGGTTATAGATGATAACAGATGCACTGGTGCCACAAAGAATGGTCAATTCATACACTTTTTTCATCAACCCACAACTCCTTTTCTTTAGGCTTGCTTTCCTAGCTCTATCATCCGCAATCCTCGCAAGAGTCACCTTCTTCCTCGTCATGTTTGATGTTCTGTTTGAGTGTCTCTATTTCTATGATTTTTCGCACTACCATCGGTGAGATTATATAAGGAAAAAAAAAAAAAGGATTTTTCAAGGGCAAAGTGGGAATTAGACATCGGAGGAGCGTTTTAGGTAATTTTCATAATTTAAGGTATAATTTTTACCAATTAAGAAATCCATTTGTCATATTCTAAAATAATCGTGCTTGGTCAGGAAATGTAATTTTGTTGCTGGCAATAAGCTATGATGATTCATTGTAATTAATAAAATGTTTATAATTTTCATTATCCAGCTTACATCCACAATTTTCATCTTCAAATCATTGTATTATATAGTAGACTAGTAGTATTATCTATTTATATATCTCGACAGATATATAAGAGCTAAATAACATTTACATCTAAATCTAATATCTTTAATTGATTGTATGTAATAGAAAATGTCCAGCATATGATTAGTTTTTGTGCCATAAGTGATATGCACATTTAGTTTTGCGCCAGCTTTTGTGCATTTTAAGAAGGAAAACTTCTTTTATTTTTTTTAATTTTTTTTTTGCACTGGTTTTTGTGTATTTGAACAAATAAGCCTCACCAATTAAAATTTCTATATCTGAGATGGATGGTGGAGATTCATCTACCAATTTTTATTTTTTATTTATTTATATATATATATATATATAAATCTCCACCGCACATCTAAGATTTAGACGGTGGAGATTTAAAACTTCTTTTTTTTTTTTGTATTATATAAATATTAAAAAAATTCTATTTTTTAAAGATAAAAATACCATTGGAACCGTTAAATTTGATTAACAGTTGACTAACTAAAGGATTAAATTGATGGATTTAAGAAAACATAGGGACCGAAGGAACTAAAAACGAAAAGATAATTAATAAAAAGATAATTCATGAAAACCTAGGGATTAAATTGATAATCTCCCTTTATTTATTATTTAAAGTTTTTTTTAAAAAAAAAAAGAAAAAGAAATGGTGACACTTGTCAAATTGTTATTAGAAATGAGTTATGTTAAAGTTATCAAATTATCAAACATTTAATGGCAAAATGTCATATTTTTTTTTCCAGTATTGACCGTTAAAAATCTGGTTAAAGAGATCAAATTGATGGGTTTACAAAAACATAGAGACCATAGGTATAAAAAATGAAAAGACAATTAAAAAAGATAATTTGTGAAAATCAAAGGACTAAATTGATAATCTCCCAAAATCATTAGAGGGCTGATAAGTGACAAATGACAATAGCAGCTCTTTATTAAAAATAAAAAATAAAATTAACATTTACGATATTTAGATTTTCTATTATCAGTTCGTTCTAACAATAAATATATTAGGACGAAGAAAGTGGACCACTAGATTTACATACTTTGACTCAAAGTATATGCACTTGTCAAAACTTTTTCATAATTTGTGGTCCACATTCGTCGTCCTAATATATTTATTGTCAGGACGAACTGACAATAGAAAGACTGTTACAATCTTTATCTGTAAATTTCAAAGAGCAATAATTAAATGTTTGCAATGATATCTTCAATCAAGCGTGCAAAATAACCATGCGAAGATCCACCGTCCATCACGGCCTTTTTACACTTCTCTGCCATCTCTTGGACTCTCTTTCTCACCTCACAATCACTATCCATCAGACGGCTTATAGCCTCCTTGATCTCATCCGCCATCATTACAAGATCATCACCGTTCACTTCATTTGATCTCATCTCCACCGCCAATCCTAATTCTCTCACCATCTTGAACGCATTGAGTTTCTGTTCCGCATGTATGGGCCACGTCACGATCGGTACACCGCACCACAAACTCTCCAAGATCGAGTTCCAACCACAATGCGATACGAACCCTCCGATCGCCTTGTGGGCCAGGACCTCCACTTGTGGGGCCCACCTGCAGATCATTCCCTTCTCCGCCGTCCGATCCAATAATCCTTGTTGCAAGATGTCCTCATGATGATTGATGGAATCGCCTCCCATGGCCCACAAGAACCTGTACCCACTAGATTCAAGCCCGATCCCTATCTCTCTTAATTGAGTTGCACCGAACTTTACCATGCTCCCGAAGCACAGGAACACCACTGATGAATCTGGTTGATGATCAAGCCATTTCATGATTTTCTCATTCTGGGCCGAATCAACCGTCTCGGTACTACTACTTAGACCGAGAACCGGTCCGACCGGGTAAACCGGAGGAGTTTTGGTGTCTAAAAATGAAAGCAAAGCATATGATTCCAGCTCCTGAAATGTATTTACTATAATACCTTTCATGTCCATGAACTTTTGAGCGAGCTTGAGAGTAACAACAAAGCCGTCTTCTTTGCTAAAAACTGGTGCTGGCAAAACAGAGGTGGGTACTGAGTTGACAAAACTCGGCAGAGTCAACTCAGGATCCGATTCTTTGACATGAGTTGGATGAGTTAGAAAGTAAAGTGTGAGATCAATCAGTGCCAAATTAGATGTTGAGAACAAATAAGAAGGCAAACCCAACTCGTGACCCACATCAACCATGGGTGCTGTGAAGAAATCCAGGACTAACCCGGCGATTTGGGGTACTGAGTTGGAGGCAGACTGAGTTGATAGCATCATGTTGGAGAGCAAGTGTTTGACGAGTGGCTTGTAGTTCTCTCTGTGGGTGAATTTGTAAATTTCTGGGTAGGGTTTGAGGTGATCAGGTGGAGGCTGTTGGGGTTGAGGGAGGTGTATGAGTTTGATTATTTGTTGTTGTTGTTGTTGTGATTCGATGAAGGAGACGGCTGGTGGGTCTAAAAGGCAGTTCATGATGAGAAAGGTGACTGAAAATCGACGGTCTCGATCGCACAAGCGCTTTGCGAATTCGAAAGTTGATACAAGATGGCTGAATCCTGGTGCTGGTATGAAAACCAGCTCTGCTTTCTTCATGCTTTCGTTTATTTGTGTGTCAAAACTCAAATGAGAATTTGAAGTCAAAGGTTATAACAATAATTTGATGTTAACGTCGTATCAACATATTTAAAAACGAACCAGTTGCATGATCCAAGAGAGGGAAAAATGGTCACCATAATATTAAACTATTCCTAAAGTTTGGTCTTTTATTTGATTAAATAAATTAAATTTCTAAAGATTCTTAGAAATGAGGAAGAGCAGGTAAAATCTATATTAAATTAATAGGCTCTGTTCTTTTCCAATTAAATATACCAATATACCAGCTAAAAATCTCCTATGCATAGATGCCACGACATTGATCAAGTTTATAAATTGGCTCTAACAAATTGTTCCAATATTACATTAGACCCTAATGTCTAATGTCTTCACAGAAACCTTTAATGACAGCTTATCATTATATTTTATATCTATAACCGAAATCTAGGAAGAGGTGGAAGCTAGACTCATAGACTTTGTCAATGAACAAGAAAAAGATCCCAACTTTGATGAAGAAGCTTACCACAACTATAAAAATTAGTGTCGATAGAAGATGATAAAATAGTTATAGAAGCTAGTGTCGGTAGAAGATAACAAAAATAGCTACAAAAACAAGCCAAAATAGCAACAATTCGAGATTCGCACCACAAAAAGCAAGCAATAATCGGAAAACAATTAGAGCAACCAGTAGTAAAAGTTTTTACTGTAGTAAATAGTAAAATGATAACTTTTACTATTTACCTTTCGATAATTTTGTAAAAATATGTACACTATTTACTTTACGAGTTTTTCAAAGTAAATAGTAAAGTAAAATAGGTGGCAGACAAGGAAATTTTGTAAAGTAAATAATATACATATTTTTATAAAATTGTCAAAATTACTATTTACTACAGTATAAACTTTTACTATATACTGTTTTAGTTGTCTTATGATTATTGTCTGCTTTTTGTGTAGCGAATCTCGAATTATTGCTATTTTGGCTTACTTTTGTAGCTATTTTTATTATCTTCTACTGGTATTAACTTTTGTAATACCCACTTTACCCCATATTTGTTATCTTGGTGTAAACTCCGGTACAACTTCAAGGTAAGGTCGATAAATCACAAATACAAATTAAACACACTCTGAAAATTTCACCGAAGAACCAATCCTGCATCAATCCATTGAGGCCAAAGAAACCAAGAACACATCTAATTACCATGTGAAGGACCAAGAGAAAAATTATTTAAGGTGAATTAAGAAATGCAATTCTTTATTACATTTTAGATTCTAAAATGCTACATTGAATTTTATTCATAATACCAAGAAATCTTCCTATATTTGTTTGCACTAGTGATGGATGTTTCCCCATGGGGCCCTATCCCCCAAGGGCCCCCATGGGGTTTTGGGGGCAAATTTTGCCCCCAAATGGATTTTGGGGGTGGAGGTGGGGGTAAACTTTGCCCCCAAACATATTTTGGGGGAGGTAGTGGGGGTACCTCCCCACAAACGCAAAACCCCATTGGGCCTCCAAAATAATATATATATATATTATTTTTATTTTTATTTTTATTTATATATAAAAAATTTAACAATTAAAAAAAATTATAAATTATTAAAATAAACATGACTATTTTGTATTGTATTTTGGATTTTTTATTACTTTTCGAATTGAAAATTTGAAATTTAGAATTGAAAAGAAAATGAAATTGGGGAAATGGGAACGCGCCGCCCCCCCCCCCAAATGGATTTTGGGGGAGGTTTGAGGAATGGGGGTGGGGGTGGGGGTACCCTCCCCTACCCCATTGGGCCCCCACGCCCATCCCTAGTTTGCACATTTCTCTAAATTGTCTAACTACTAGTAATATTAGATGTAAAATAAAAAATAAAATAAAATAAAATAAAATAAAATCTCCAAACACCGTCGGAGCCTAGATTTCTTTAAAGGAGAAACTTAGGGAAAACACCTTGAGCCAAACTAAACTCAGAAAAATTCAAAAGAAAAACTTCAAATATATTATTCAGAAAACTGATTACATAGACTAGAACCCTCTCCTTTTATAAGGCAACACTACATAAATGACTCTTATGGTTTCATGACATTTATTAGCTCTTTTCATATTCCTAGACTCCATTATTATTGACCACACCAATAACAAGACTGAATTCTTTGACTGATTAATTAGTGACAGCATTTTCCAAGATAAAATAAATGGCTTCTTTGACTATTCAAGCCCAGATAACACTAAATTAATTCTGCAATGCATCATTCTCTCCCCCTTGAAGAAACTTGTCCTCGAGTTTGCTATTGTCAGAACCTTCTTTTACTTCCTCACCATTGTAAGGATACAAGTCTGAGATGTTAAATGTTGAATCAATCCCCATATGTTTTGGCAAATCAATTACGTAAGCATTCTCTCAAATTTTCTTAATGATTTTGTAAGGCCTAATCTTCTTTTTGCTTAGCTTGGAATAAGAGCCTACTGGAGATCTTTCCTTGCGTAGGTATACCATCACCATCTCTCCTTCTTTAAAACTCTTGACACGCCTTTTCTGGTCTGCATAACTCTTGTACTTGGCGTTGGACTCTTCAATTTTCAGCCTGATTTCTTCATGCAGTTCCTTCATTGTTTCAGCCACATTCTCTCCCTTTAAACTGTTTTTTCCCATTTCTGGTAAAGGTGATAGATCATAGAAGTGCATCTCCCATAGACAATTTCAAAAGGGCTTCTTCCTGTAGTTCAATTTTTGGAATAATTGTAGGCAAATTCTGCTTGTGCAACAATAGCTTCCCATTACTTAGGATTCTCTCCAACCAAGCATCTCAAAAGGTTTCCCAAGCTTCTATTGACAACCTCGGTCTGTCCATCCGTTTGAGGATGATAGGAGATACTATACTGTAACTTTGTTCCAAGCTTTTTCTATAAAGTTCTCCAAAAATGTGACAGAAATTTGGAGTCTCTATCTGATGTAATTGACTTTGGAACTCCATGCAAGCGTACAATCTCCCGAAAATAAAGATTTGCTATATTTGATGCATCCATTGTCTTCTTGCAACAAATGAAATGGGCCATCTTTGAAAACCTATCGACCACCACAAAAATGGAATCTATTCCTCGTTGACTTCTTGGCAGCCTCATAATAAAGTCCATGCTTACATCCTCCTAACGAGCTATAGGAACCGGCAACGGAGTATACAAACCAGTATTCTGCACTCTTCCTTTAGATTATTGGCAAATTTGACACATTTTCACAAATCCGCATACATCTCTCCTCATTTTTGGCCAAAAGAACTTCTGCTCAATCATTGTATAAGTCTTATCTTGCACAAAATGTCTACCCAAACCTCCACCGTGCATGTCTTGGACGATCTTTTCCTCTAAAGAACAGTCTGAAACACAAAGCTGATTTCCTTTGAATAGGAAACCATTGTGCATCAAATACTTCCCTGGCTAGTCATTGATACAATCACTCCAAATGGATCCAAAGAAAGGATCAGTAGGATAAATATCCCTAAAAGAATCAAACCCCTAAATGTTAACAAACATACTGGTTAGCAGTAAAGTTCTTTTACTAAGTGCATTCGCCACTTTGTTACTTGCTTAAGATTTGTGTTTTATCACAAAAGTGAATTGCTGCATATAGGCAACCCAACGAGCATGCCTTTTGCTAAACTTCTGCTAGATGTTGAGATGCTTCAAAGCTTCATGATCTGAATACAAAATAAATTCTTAATATATCAAATAATGCTCCCAATGTTTAAGGGATTGAACAACAACATAAAACTGTTGGTCATAAGTGCTGTATCTTCTTCTTGTGTCATTCAATTTTTCGCTGTAGAATGAGATTGGTCTTCCTTCTTGACTTAGAACAGCTCCAATCCCAATTTCTGAAGCATCACTCTCCACTTCAAAGGCTTTCTAGAACATGTGTTGAACTGAGCAGCCCTTTCACATTTTGAAAGCTGTCTTGAGCTTGTTCTGATCACTGGAACTTCCCCTTCTTTATGCAATCAGTTATATGAGCAATTATAGTGTTGAAATCTTTGATAAAGCGTCTGTAAAATGAGGTTAACCATGAAAAATGCGAACTTCTTCCATTGTTTTTGGGGTTGGCCAGCCTCTGATTGCTTTAACCTTGCTGTCATCAACTTTTATTCCTTCTACACTAACTATATATCCCAAAACAACATAGAATTGGTAAAAAAATCTACACTTCTTCATGTTGGCATACAATTTTTCTCTTTTGAGAACACTTAATACTTCTTTTAAGTGCTTCAAATGAGACTCCTTGGATGGACTGTAAATAAGCATGTTATCAAAGTAAACTACCACAAATTCCTAATGAATGGCTTTAGGACTTGGTTCATCAAACGCATAAACGTGCTAGGTGCATTTGATAAACCAAAAGGTATTACAGTCCATTCATAAAGTCCATCGTTAGTTTTGAATGTCGTCTTCCATTCATCACCCTCCCTAATTCTAATTTAGTGATAGCCACTTTTAAGATCAATTTTAGAAAATATCTTTGCTCCATGCAACATATCTAACATATCATCTAACCTTGGGATCAGGTATCGATACATTACCGTGATCTGATTTATTGCTCGACTATCGATGCACATTCTCCACGAGCCATCTTTCTTTGGAGTTAGGAGGGTTGGGATTGCACATGGACTCATCGATTCCGTTATAAATCCCTTTTGCAACATCTCTTCAATCTGTCTTTGTAGTTTCTCATGGTCTTTTGGATGCATTTTGTAATGTGGCAAGTTTGGTAGGCTAGCACTCGGTACAAGATCAATATGGTGTTGAATGCTTCGTTTAGGAGGTAATCCACTTGACAACTCTGCTGGAAATACCTCTCTAAACTCCTCCAAAAATCCCTTCACTTCTGTAGGAACTTTTTGCTGAATTTCCAACACTTTTTTTGCTAAAAGCACAAATGGAACTCCGTTAGCCTCAAACTCATTTAGAAAACATCGGGCACTCAAATAGGAATGCTTTTGCTCCAATGTTGACTTCGTAAAATCCTCCGCTTTCATTGGTGCAAGTACTACCTTTGCTCCACTTTTATAGAAAGCAAAAATATTTTTTTCTCCATTGTGGACAGTTTTGTTGTCAAATTACCATGGTCTCCCCAATAACAATTGGCAAGCTTCCATTTCCACCACATCACATATTATTTCATCAGAATAATTTTTCTCAATTGAAAAGGGAATAATACATTGTTGTGTAACTTCTACTTCGCCTCCCTTCTTAAACCAAGCAATCCGGTATGGCTTTGGGTGTGGTAACACTTTCAAATTTAACTTTGTTACCATTTCTTTAGAAACAAGATTTTCACAACTTCCCCTATCGATGATAATATTGCAGAGGCATCCATGTGAAGAACATTTGGTTTTAAAAATGTTGTTCCTCCGACAATCATCTTTCACTGCTTTTGGAGTCAACATAGTGTGTCTTACCACTAGATTTGGCAAGTCATGGTCTTCGTATGTAACTTCATCTTCGGTAAATTCTAGCAGCCCTCCTCCGCCTTGTGTTTCCACAAATTCTTCCTCATTATCATTATCATTATCTCCACCCTCTTCATTAACCAACAAATTGTTGGCTTGTTTTCTACAGTCAAGATTTGTGACCTTCTTTTCCACACTTGTAGCATGTTATTATGCGTCCTGCCGATTGAAATGGGTCATTGTTGTATCTAGGAACATTGTTTCTTGCTGCTACACGACCTGGTCCTTGGTTGCGATCTTGTTAGTTAGCGGTTAATCTAGAATTCTACATCTCATCAACTGCTGCCACTGACTTTTGTTTGACATCTCCACGGCTGCGATTAGCCTCTCATTGATTATTCCCTTTTACATTTTGATTTGGGTGGTTGCTAGTCCATTTTTGTTGTTTTTCAACCTTTATTGCTAACTGAACAACATTGGCTAGTGTCCAACAAGGCTCCAACTCCACTAAATTTCTGATATATGGCCTCAAACCCATCAAATAACGATGAATTACCTACAGTTCTGTTTCAGTCAGTTGTACTCTAGTTCGCATTTTGTAAAACTCATTAATGTACTCCCGTACAGAACGTGACCCTTGTTGAAGAGATTGGTATTGCTCAAAGAGAACTCCTTCATAGTTCAATGGAAGGAATTGGCTCCGGATCAACCTTTGCATCTTCATCCAATTCTGAATTTTTCTTTTTCCGGATTGAACTCTTGTCATTTGCACTTGCTCCCACCAAGAAGATGCATGCCCCTTCAATTTCATAGCAACCAACTTGACCTTTTTGTGTTCTAAAAGGTCAAGAAACTCAAAGATCCTTTGAACTTCATTCAACCAGTGCAAGACCTCCTATGGTTGCTCCTCTCCATTGAAATCTGGGATATCTGCCTTAATTCGTGGATCCCGATCACGATATATGTAATGGTTGAATGCTGGTTGTTTCACCGTAGGCAAAACTCCACCATCCTCATCCGAAGATTCCTCTTGAACTTGCTGGTACTACTCAATAGCAGGCTGGTTTCTCATATTTCTCCGTTGATAAGTTCGAGTGTTTTGATCCACTTGCCTTTTGATTGTAGGATTAGGTTGACCAAAAATGCTAGATTTTTCTAATCTAGCACAAAGTTGATTAATATGTTGCTACAGGTTTAAAAACTCTTCTCTAGTTGGACCTTGTTCTGTTGGATGTGAAGTTGTTGCATTTGAATCATCCCTTGGCCCAGCCATTGATTCACAACAATCACAAATTAGTGATAAGGCTCTAATACCAATTGATGTAAATTATTAAAAAAAAAAAAAAAAAAAAAACTCTGAACACCGTCGGAGCCTAGATTTCTTTAAAGGAGAAACTTAGGGAAAACACCTTGAGTCAAACTAGACTCAGAAAAATTCACAGGAAAAACTTCAAATATATTATTCAGAAAATTGATTACATAGACTATAACCCTCTCCTTTTATTAGGCAATACTACATAAATGACTCTTATGGTTTTCATGACATTTATTAGCTCTTTTCATATTCCTAGACTCCATTATTATTGACCACACCAATAACAAGACTGAATTCTTTGACTGATTAATTAGTGACAGCATTTTCCAAGATAAAATAAATGGCTTCTTTGACTATTCAAGTCCAGATAATACTAAATTAATTCTGCAATGCATCAACATCCCAAGTGGGTTTTCCATGAACCCAATTCTTAACACCTGATGTATATATAGAGTAATAAATTACTAATGCAAACCCCATCATAGAAATTCCAAACATCACAAACCCTAATCAATCTAACGAATCCATTCCGATTATGAAACCCTAGATCTAGGAATTTACCATCTGAAATAAAACCCATTCCAATTTTAAAACCCTAGATCCAAGAATTTACCATCAGAAACCCAATTCATTCTTGACGCCGGACATCGTGTATACAGATTACTAATGCAAACCCCATCATTGAAATTCCAAACACCATAAACCCTGACTTGTAAAGAACCCTAGATCCAGAAATTTACCATCTTAAATAATGTAATTAAAAAAAAAAAAAATCATCCCAAATGCAATTAAAGGAAATCAAATTAGCAAAGATAGTCGAAAGTCTAATTTGATATTTACACCAACAAATCAAGTAACATTTTTAGTAGTCTGGGGTCGTTTGTTTTTTGTCTGAAGACTGAACAATCCTGAATTTTTCTAAAGACTGAATAGGGACTAAAATCCGAACCTGAATGACATGTTTGTTTTTTATTCCTCACATCTGAATGTATTGTCAACACATTTGTTTTTTAAAAGTAAAATTGTATGAAAATAAGTAATTTTACATTTATACCCATGTTAAACAATTATACATATAATATGGAATAAAAACAATCCAAAAATAATAATTATATAGAATACATATGATCATGATCTTCTTTTTCCGATTACAAACAAACTTCATTTTTACTAAGAAAAGAAAAGGGTTTTATTTATTTATTTATTTATTTATTTATTTTTAAAAAGGGGGGCAGCAGGAAAACTCACACAAAACACTCTAAAAAAATTAATAATATATAAATACATCACCCTAATATCATAATAAAGTATTGATATTAAACACCAATATGAGAAGTGATTATGGTTCTTTTTTATTTTTAAAGCTATTTAAAATCATTAATATATTAAAATAAAGATTTCTATACCATAAATAATTATGATGAAATTGGAAATATGTTATATATGAGGGATAATATTAGAAGAAAAGATTTTGGATTGCATTTAATACAATTCAGTGATTTGCAATTTAGTGAAAAGTTAGGATTTTTTATTTTAAGTTGTTTGACCAAAAAAAAAAAAAAAACAACTTAATAATTATGATTTAGACCCATTGAGTTTTAAATGGAAAAAACAAACGACCCCTAACTCTTAACAACAGCAAAACATTGATGTATATAACATATAGTAGTCCGACCTAGTCAAAAAGCATGCTAGAAAAAGTCAGTCAAAGTCAAAGAACATCAACATAATGCATGCAACCCAAATCCAAATCTCTCTCAACAGAGATGAGCATTGACATTCAAAGTCTTGCCAATATCAAATGGCACAAAAGCATTGTTAGGTTTTGGCTCATATTCTTGAATGAACCCAATGTTAACCAAACAGGACTTAACTGATCTGAAACTTCCTGGAAGACGTGGGATACGTTTGGAAGTTGGATATGGTGTTTGAGGGAGGTTTGAAGATCATGAAGAACTAAAGAAGTAGTTCGTTTCAGCGTATGGATCGTGGTTTTCTGAGCGATGTAATTTAAGTGACTGTAATGGTGTAGGGTGTGGCTGGCTAGCATATGACCCGAACCTTAGTCAATCATAAGCATGCGTGGAACAGGAAATCTTTGGTAGAAAAGGAAAGTGTTCTTTTGGGAAGTTCTTGTGCTTGAAGGAAAATGAATACTCTTTACAAGAAGACTTGTCTTAAAAGGAAATAGTATTTATGTGAAACAAGTAAGTCTTGTACATTTAGGAGCAGGATTTTCTTTTACCTTAAACTCCTTGTAATTAGTATAAATAGACCTTGTAATTAGGTTATTTTGTTTGGAGAAAAGAACACCATGTAACATCAGAGAGAGTGTGGTGAGATCCGATGGAGACCCTAGGGAATATCCAGGGAGGGATCCAAGGGAATATCGGTGGATCAAGTTAGGTGATATTCACGGGAGACCTAGGGGATATTGGGGAGGTACTCGGTGAGGATCTTGTGGGTGTAGTTTGAGGTTAAGGTGAGAGAGAGAACCCTAGAGTATATGGTTGTAACAATTTATCATATAGTGGAACTTTCTCTGTTGTCCTGACGGCTCATGGTTTTTTACCTGATTTGGGTTTTCCATATATATCTTGTGTTGTGATTGGTTTATTTTCTCTTATCTTATTTTTCTACTATTGACGTTATTAATTGCTATGAGTTATGGGCAAATATTAAGCATGTCGCTTCTGAATCCCCAACAATTGGTATTAGAGCCATATGGTTTGATGATGGCGATTTCAAGTCTTTACAGGAGATCGTATGGATGACTTGGTGGCATTGGGATGATGATCATGGTTGCCTAGTATGGTTTAACAAAGGAGATACGTCTTGAAAGCGATTTCGAACTCGGTAGGGTTTGATTAAAAATGAAGAATATTGATGGAGGAGAATTTTGCTTGTGGTGGCAGGTACAAGTCATGGAGATCCAATCTGGGTTACACAAGGTGATTAAAAAAAAAAAAGGAACGCTCGAAGTCTCTGGTGTGGTGTGGGGCTTATCCAGCAAAGTACTCCCGGTTTCTAGTAGCAAGTCTTTCACCATGTATGTGATGCAAGGATAAAAGGTCTTTCACATGGTTGGGTGATGTAAGGACATGTTTATCCTTTTGACAGTTTTCCCCACTAGCCATGGAAAAGGATATGTTGCTACTAGTGGTCCATAATTGTATACAAGGCATTGATCAGAAAGTGATGCAAGGTGTATGGTGGACAAGGATGTCGATGGCTGACGAACACCCTAGTAATCTGACGTGATAATTTCTCCGATGCAAGTTTGAAGTTAAAATATATGATATGATTCCTACAAATTGCATAGTTCTCATGAACATATTTGCATGATATATAACAATAAATCACCATCAAAACTCCCACAAATCCAAAAAGGAAAAAGAAAAACAAATTATAACAAAAAACATATTTAAAATTAAAATAAAGAGAGAGAAAAAAAGAAGCAAATATATGTTGATGCATGTAAAATACTCCAAGGATAGAGAGCAACATTTTGAGATAGAAAGTAGAGATTGAGTGATGGATGGATGTACATGTGTGAAAGATTAGGAAAGATTAGGTGAACCTAGGGTTTATATAGAGAATTAGCAATATGATTGAATTGTATCATCACATGAACGTTACATGCCTTACATGAGGATGAAGAGACTTTAAATTAATTGGTATGTTTATGGGAAGTTAATAGAGGCAATCAATTGTAAAATAAGTATTAATGTATTGTTATAATTCAAACGTAACCTATCATAACATTAATTATGCTATTGGTGTGTTCTTTTACAAAACAATTTAATGTTATATAATATGATTCTTTAAAAATAAAAAATAGAGTTACATTAAATAGAGGACACATGTCACCCCCTCATGAAAAGTAGCTATTTTTTTATTATATTATATATGATATTATGAATTTTTATGTGTTATTTCTTTTATGTAATTAACCGATTATTAATTTATATATTGGCCTTAAAGGATTTTTTTAAAAGTTATTATCTAATACATATTATATAATAAGAGCTCGATTGACACATCGTATTGAATTGTATTGGACTGTATTGTATTGTATTGTATTGGATTGTATTATCATTAATACAAACTTATGTTTGGTGATGCCACTATATTATATCGTATTAGCTAGGTTATTCCTATATGAGTTTATTGTATTTTATTATATTATAAAATATAATATGTTTTATAAAAAAAAAATAGTTAATAATTAATTTTAAATATCCTTACCATGAACATATCAATAAATATTTTTATTTAAAAAATCAATAAATATTTATTTTAATTGAAACAAAAAAATTTAAATAAATAAAATAAATATTTCCTATATAATTTTGACAACATAACACATATTTCATCAGTATTCCATATTTGTTGGAAAAATAAGAAGTTTTTATTTTATTTTTATTTTTAATACAATACAATATAATACCACAAAATATAATATATTAGCTATTACGGTACTTGCTGTATTAGACAATTAAAATGTACTAAAATAATACAATACAGTGTTTGATAGTAACAAACATAGCCTTAGTGAGGTTATTAATTTAGTACACTAGCCCAAATTGAGACCAGAAGTTTTTATTATTTAAGCGAGGTTATTAATTTATTGAACATTCATTTATTGAGATTTTACTGTATTTCATTTACCCGGGAAATGGTGAGGATTCTTGTTTTAATTGTTTATCTAGCATTTATCATACATAAAGATCACCGTTGATCTTTACAATTTGATTTTCAATATCAAAATATATGAAATAACTATCTTTATTATTATATTAGAGGAAATAGCACTTTGTAACCAAAAAATTAAGGGGGTTTCTATATTTTCCTCGAATTATTGTTTTCATTGTTTTAACCAAACTTTTTACTGAATAGACAAATTTACCCTTGCCTTTTCTATTTATTTTATTTTTTAAAAAATAATTATCTTTAATTTTTTTATTTACTTTTTAATGATTAGAGGTCTAGGCGACTTCCAATGGAGGTTTCTAGGCAACCTTCGATGGAGGTTTTGACCTTAGATGGAGGTCCGTGACCTCCAATAGAGGTCACTTGCCATACAAAAAAACAAATAAAAAATATACTGGGAAGAAAGAAATAAAAAAATCTGTGAAAAAGAAGGAGATTAAACGCACTAGATTAAACACAATGGGAATTAAACACATATAGATTAAACACACAGATTAAACACGTTAAGAGTTAATCTGATGATATTTTTAATTGATGAAAACTTGTGGTGTATTTAATTGAAGAAAACCAGTTGTGTGTTTAATTGGATCTAGAATCTTTTGGAGGTTGTAGAGATCTCGCTTAAAGGTCTCGTCGACCTCCAATGGAGGATCGACCTCAATTAATGGAGGTCTATAGACCTTCTTCTTCTTCATTTTTTTTAGTTTAGAGGCCTGACCTCCATTAATTGTGGGAAGATCTCGTTTGGAGGGTCTCGCCAACCTCTATTGGATGTTGGACCTCAATTAATGGAGGTAATGGAGGGTTGCAAACCTTTAATAAAATAAATTTAAAAAGTTTTTTTTTTTTTTAAAAAGTTTTTTATTTTAAAAATCATTAAGGGTATTCTTGTCTATTTAATGGAAAATTTAGTAAAAACAATCAAAACACTAATACTAGATAAAAATAAGAACTCCACTAATTATATGGTTAGTTTCAATTTTAACCAAGGAACTTAAAATCGATATATCCACCGATATATCCATATTTTAGAGGGACCGATATCGAAACAGGGGCAATATTCAATGTCTAGCAAATATCCGGTCGATTTTAAAATATCCATAAAAATCCCCGATATTCCCGAAATATCCCGATATTCTTGAAATATTGTGAATTTCATCCCGAAATCCAGGGATATTTTGCAAAAAAATTTTTTTAAAAAAAATTAATCTTAAACGCTTAAATTATTGTTCAAATAATCTATATTGAAAATTATTTTAAAAGAAGCATTAACAAATTTATAAAATTTTCCAACACGATAGTCAATAGTATAATTACTGAAGTAGAATTGGGCAAAGATTGTGAAAACAATCTGATTTGTTTGTGTAAAACGTGTAAAACCCATAATTTTTATTAAAAAATTAAAACAAAAAGTACCTTAATTATTCACAGAGAATACAATGCATACGTTTGAAAAAGTAAAAGGCAATCAATGCATTTGAAAAAGTGAAATGCAGTTAATGCATTTGAAAAAAAAAAATCATCATGATGTATTATTTGCAGAGTTCCCAATATTTCCGAAATATTGTGAATTTCATCTCGAAATCTAGAAATATTTTGCAAGTTATTTGAAAAAAAAAAATCCTAAACACTTAAATTATTGTTAAATAGTTTATATTGAAAATTATTTTCGAAGAAGCATTAATAAATTTATAAAATTTTCCAACACAATAGTCAATATTAGAATTACTGAAGTAGAATTAGGCAAAGATCGTGAAAACTTTCACAATCTGATTTGCCAGTGTAAAACGTGTAAAACCCATATTTTTTTTAAATTTTTTTTGTAACTTTGTGTAGAGAAAGAATCTTAATTCTTTTTATTAAAAAAAAAAAGTACCTTAATTATTTATAGAGAATACAATGCATACGTTTGAAAAAGTGAAATGCAATCAATGCATTTGAAATAAAAAATCATCATGATTTATTCTTTGCAGAGAATATAAATTATAAGAATGAAGAATAAATTTGTTCATCATTTTCACTTCATATCATCTTCACTCTTCTCTTTCAAGTTTTCATCCTATATGGCTACACTACACATAGCAAATTTTACATCACAATTTTTCACAAGTTCCTTTTAAAATCTTCATCAAATAAGCAGGTACATAAATGTTCACTTTGATGTTTTGTGGTATTGTTTCTAAAACTCATTAGAATTTCATATTTATAAATTGATCTGTACAAAATTTAATTTTGTTTTGACAGGGAATTACATTGCATAAGATGTCTGGTACTAGAAATGATCCAGCGTGGGAGTATTGCCAACCAATACCGAATAATAAAAATAGCACTATATGCACGTTTTGCGGTCACATTATGCAAAGTGGGGGAATTACCCAGTTTAAATTTCATTTATCCGGTAAAGAGGTGTACAAAAATGTAAAAGTATGCCCAAATGTGCCACCAGAAGTGAAAAAACTAATATTTCAATTGCAAAAAAATAAAGAAACAAAAAATAAAAATAAAAATAAACTACAAATGAGATTGAGGAAATTCAACAAGAATTAAGGGGAAATTTGCCTGATACAAAAGAGGAAGATGACATGTATCATTATCTTGAAGATTTGCATCCTAATGAGCGAGATGATTATCGTTCTGCAATAGATGCATCCAAAGCATCTGAATGGCAAAGAGAACAAGTAGGAAGACTTTTTAGAGGGAGGTCAAAGAGAGGTGAGAGTTCAGGAGCCGGTGGTAGTACCCAACCACCACAACAAGTACGTCGCACTCAAAGTGAACGAAAGCCGCGTTATAAACCTCCAGTTGCACCTTCATTGTACAAATCATTAGGTGCAAAGCAAAATAATATTAAAGATATGTTCAAGGGAGGTAGTATTAGAGAAAAATTGAGGAGGCTAGTATCGAAGTTTTTTATTTATGATAATGTGCCCTCACATAAAGCCCATTCTCATCATTTTAAGAACATGATTATTAGTGCTCAAGAATCAGGTATTTTTTATAAAAAAAATAGCAATGCTTTTGAAATTTTTTATTTGTTTTATTTTTTATCTCACAATTAAATTTAACATGCATGTGAATATATGTGTTGGAGTTCAACCACCACCAGCATTTGAAATTAGGCATAAGTACTTGGAAATTGAATACAAGGAAATGAAAGAGTATGTTGATAACTTCAAACAAAATGGGAGAAATATGGTTGCACCATAATATGTGATGGGTGGATGGGACCGACAAGATTGTCGATAATTAATTTTGTGGTGTATTGTAATGGTCACGCAATTTTCCTAAAATCTGTTGACGCATCTGACAAAATTAAAGATCATCAGTATATTTATGGATTGCTCAAATATGTGGTGAAAGAGGTTGGTGAGAAGAACGTTGTGCAAATTGTCATCGAAAATGGCTATGCATTTGTGAAAGCAGGTAAAAAATTGATGAAAAAATATTCTTTATTTTGGACTCCTTGTGCAGCACATTGTATAGATTTGATTTTTGAGAATATTGGAAAGAAGGACATTGTTGCATGTGTCATTCATGATGCTAGGGCTGTGACAAACTTTATATATAATCATGGATGGTTACGTACTATTGCAAATGAGGGAGGTTTGTAAAGGGGAGATAGTGCGACCTGGTGCAACTCGATTTGCGATTAATCATATTGCCCTTGATAGTCTTTTGAAAAAAAAGACAAGTTTGAAACATCTATTTACCACTGATGCATGGGCTACAAATCGATTAAGTTGAACCACAAATAGAAAAAGAATAGAACGGCTTATTTTAGATTCATAGTTTTGGGATAATGTGGCTTTTGTAGTTAAAATATATGAGCCACTATACCACATTCTAAGATTGGTTGATACCGAAGTTGTACCTACTATGTCTATCTTATATGAGTTAATGCGTGTGATGAAAGATGCAGTAAAACAACAAAGAGGGAATACTAAATGGATTATAAACATTATACAAAACCGGTGGGATAAAATGCTTAATCACCCACTACATGTTGCAGGTAAATTTTATTTCGGATTGTTTGTCATTCATAATTAATATTTAGTATATAGTATTTAATTATTTATACTAAAATTAATATTTTTTATTCTTCTAGCTTACTATTTGAACCCAAAGTACCAATATAGAAACAATATTGGGGATAATTTAGATCTTTTGAAAGCTGTACATATTGTCTATACGCAATTAGACCCTGAAGCTGCAGGGATTGCTAATTTTGGAAATAAAGTAAAAAGTTACAACTTACAATCAATTTTATAATTCCAATATTATAACTTCTTTGCATGAGAGTATTGTGTCATATACTCATATTTATATATATTATTTACATATTGATCTCATGAGTCATGAATGTAGCTCACATACTTTAAGGATGGAAAGAAAAGTTTTGGTGAACGAGCAGCCATGGTAGCTAGAAGTAAAATGCAACCGGGTATATAAGTTTTATTGCAAAAATCTATGTAATAATAATAAATAATAATATCATTGAAATGGTATTCATACTTATAATACTTAATAAGTTTTATTGTAGCTGATTGGTGGGTAATGTATGGAAATTGTGCTCCATCATTACGTGCAATAGCAGTTTACATACTGTCACAAACAACATCATCTTCTGTATGTGAAACAAATTGGTCCACATTAGCTTTAATCCACACAAAACAAAGAAACCGGCTCGCCTATTCTAAGCTTGAACAACTTATTTATTGTTATTATAATATGAAGTTGAAACTTAGGGATATGGCAGATGAAAAAGATAGAGTAGATGAAATTGATTTTATGGATCTACTTTAAGTAGCTGCTGAAGCAGGGATGATAATGAGAATCTTTTTTTTTACTAGGTTAGACCTGCCTATTTGGATGATGATGAGGGAAATCCTGATCCACAAATTGCTTCTCATGCTCGAGACATGGGAATAAATGTTGAACAAATGATTAGAGAAAAAGTTGGTGTAGATCATGAAGTTACTGTTAGTAGCTTTTCCAATGATTAACATACCTCTGATGGAAATAGTGGAGGAAAAGATGATGGAGATGATGGAGGAGGTTAGGATTCTGGTGCAAGAGGTTGGGATGCTAGTGCAAGAGGTTGGGATGCTGGTGCCGGAGGTTAGGATGCTGGTGCAACAGGTTGGAATGCTAGTGCGGCAGGTTGGGATGCTCATGTAGATAATTTTGATCAAAATCACGGTAGACAACATTGAGGAACAAGTCAAATTGATGAAGATTCTTTGAATATGACTCTCTCCTCAAAGAGTATGGACACAAAAAATAGTTCTTTGGGTGATTCGCAGACAAGTTCAGGTTCTCATATACCATATTATGGTAGTTATGGTGGCTGTAGTATATTTGATTATCCTTCTCTACAAATGCCATATGCAATACCTATGCACGCAGATCAACAATATCCACCAAGTTGGGTAAATCTAAACTACTCAATTCATGGATCAGTTGGAAGATATCAAGCAACATACGTGTGGCATATTAATAACTACCTTGAAAACTATGTTAGCATGTTTTCCTAGAAAAATTGTTGTTCGAATCAAGATAGAAATGTATCTTATGTATTTAAACCAGCAAGGAATTCATTTTGATTTTAAATTTCAAACATGCATTATATTATTATGTATGAATTATGATTTATAATAGAATCTTGGAAGTATGGAACAATATATATTTTTTAATGATAATTTTGTTTATTAAATATTTAATCTCTTTATATTGTATATAATATTGTAAAAGTGAAATAAAATATTATTCTATTAAATACTCAATTTTAAAAATTATATACAAACTCTATCTATGTTATAATTTATAATAAATTCATAACTATGCTAATTTATCGTTGAAATATGATTCATTTGATGTATAATTACTTGTTTAAACTTATCCTAAAGTTTCACAAAAAAATTCTAACTTTAGATGTAAATATCTATCATTTTTTTTTAAATTTTTTACCAAATATCCACCGATATATCTATAAATTTAAAAGCCCGATATCGATACCTATACCGATATTTTTATTTTTAATAGGATCAAGACTATCGGTTGACATTTTTTTTAATAGAGTTTTCTTGCCTCTATTTATATGAAAATACAATAGATGGATAGTCAATTAAAAGAAATTGTTTTTTCTTTGAGACTTCTGGAGAATTGTTCTGAACTCCCCCATCGAATTGAACCACTTATTTTTCATAGAACTTTCTTGCCTCTATTTACATGAAAATACAATTGATAAATAGTTAATTAAAAGAAATCGTTCTTTCTTTGAAACTTTGGAGTATCGCTTCGAACTACCCCATTGAATTGAACCATTTATTTTTCATGGAACTTTCTTGCCTCTATTTACATGAAAATAGAATTGATGAATACTCAATTAAAAGAAATCGTTCTTTCATTGAAACTTCAGAATATCGTTTCACTCTATAGTCTATACTATATTTTTCAATTATTAATAGCGGTGGTTGTCGCCATATTGTGTATAATTGGCATAAAAAAAAAAAAAAAAAAAAAAAAATTCTCTCCCATGTGAATATATATTCCAACATGAAATGAAACGATAAATATATATGATGTGTATAATTGGCATCGAAAAAAGAAAAAAAGAAAAAAAAAAAAAAATTCTCTCCTATGAATATGAATCAAAAGAATACGCCAATCCTAAGGTTCCAAATTGTGGACCCAAATACCCAACACAATAATAAAAAGAGTTGGCTTCATCTTTTGATGACTAGGCTTTAAATTAATTGTGGACCCAACACAATAATTTCAAAGTAACAACAAAAATTTACTCACTAGTCACTAGGCTTCCTATTTTGATTAATTAAGGTTTCTTTTTTATTCAATCAAAGAGAACTCAAATTACTTTAATAATCCTTTGATGACAAACTTTCTTTTTTGTAAAAGTAACGTCAAAACTTAGTGGTGAAGCTTAGGTAAAAAACTATCCTCTGTTTCCAAGTTCAAGTTCTAATGGTCACATGTACGGACACGAGGATGTTATGCAACCTACAAACTTGTAAATAAATAGATACCCGTTAAATTCAAAGTTATAATTACCTGAATAAGTAATAACAATTATATAAAGCTTGTCTCGTGCATGATATGATATGAATCATATGATCGGTAAGAAAATACTTAAAACCGCCCATAGAGATTCCATTCCATACAGAAATTAAGCATGTAGCCAATCTAAAAATTACTTCCATTCAAGTAGTCAATTAATACCCAAACATGCCTATTTTTCTTTTGAACAAGTAAACTGTGTAACATACTAACAGATTGTCCCTTGAAATGTCACACAAACAACAGATTATGGCTTGTCCTGTTTTATGTTACTAGTGAGCCATCGGAGAATGAAGTTGCAGAAAACTATTAGTTTGAATAATATTTGTATTTGTAGTTACCGACTTAATTCCAAAAATTTCAACTTCTAGCGATGAATTAATGTCAACCTTCATCTTAATGTAGCGGTGAAACAAACGTAATTAATTTCTTATACGAATGTAACATATTTTACATGAGTAATCCATTCAGAGAATTTCTAATGCTATCTATACTTTACGACACCTACGTGTTAAGTTTTGAAATTGGCTTGAACAAATTAATCCATTACAGTTTACCCTAATGTACATTCACAAACCCTAATAAACAGTATAGTCATCCATACCATTCTAATTCATCAGCTTTCATGCAAGCTTATCACTATATCTACACTCAGGACACCCTATTAATTTGTCATCCACCGGAAATATATTATTGTAAGTTCTTGTAAATCTTGAAGGTAGTTTCTATAAATCACAAATAAAAAACACTTGTCCCGGAAAATATTAACAGAACTTAAGGCTTCAAGATCTAGTCCTGCATCAATACAAGTGAAACAGGACACATAATGCAATAATTAAGGGAAAGTTTTCAAGGTGTATCAAGAATTCTCATCAATTTCAGAATCTATTATTAATGCTATATGGAATAGTTTTTCCTAATACGGTAATACCAATCAATCTTTCTATATTTCTGTGTACCTTATTCTAGATTGGGAACTAGAGCTGTGATCTACATCCCTAATAGAAATGAAGTTGATGAACAATAACATTAACATCCAAATGGGCTTCAAACAGATGTAGATTACTGGAGCAAATTTGAAACACACAAATTCCTAAACCACAAACGAACGCCAAATTCAAAGCCTATGAAAAGAAAAAAAAACATAAAGGAAACGAAATCACAAATGATAGTTCCAAGTCTGATTTGATATTTATATGGTCAAATAACATGCAACAAAGAATAACATAAAAGTGAATTCAGAGGATAGTAGTATAATATGAGCAACAAGCAAAACCAGAAGTCTAATAGCTAGCAGCATTCAACATCCTGCCAATCTCAAAAGAAACAAAAGCATCAACACAAGCGTACTGTATTTGTGCAGCAGAGAGCCACTGATAGTCCCACCTACTCATCGTAATCGATTTGGGCTTGGAAATTTCCAAACCCAAAACCTCTCTCGCCAGACCTTTCAAACTCGCATTTCTCAAACCCACCATTTCCAAGCAATAAGCAGCCAAACCCCTCAAATCGACCGTGTTCCCCACGCGCATATTGTAATCCTCTTCCAGCTTCTCAACGTCCTTGTCGATCCCAACGCCGACGAAAGTGTAATTCTGATTCAAAAGGAAGTTGACTAGCGATCGAGGGATGTTGGGCGCGTGAATGAGTTGGAATATGAGGCATCGGCGTCCAACGCACAGCTGGAGAGTGGCGACTGGGTTGTCCTGGTTGCGGTGGAAGTTTGGACGCCACTCGACGTCGAAGCCGACGACAAGATGATGGAGTCTGCGGCGGTGAATTCGCTCGATCTCTGTGATCCAGGAGTCGACCATGGAAGGAGTGTGAGTCACGAGAGTTAGGATCTGATCATCGTAGAAATTGACGTCGTAGATGTTGTGGCTGTCGTACGGAAGTTCGTGATCGACGATGCTGATAGACATGGTGAATAGTGAAGACTGAAGACTGAAGAAGACGAAAATACAACCAGAGAAGAAAAAACAAGTCAATGTTACAGAAAGCAAATGAAGTCAAGCGCGTTTCATATACTGATTTTTAAAATTTTGAAATAATAAGTAATTTTGCAAAAAATAATATATTCGAATATGAACGTGGAGAAAAAATATATACTTAATTATTACGCCAATTCTATGATATTATGTCGTGTCTTAATCTCTTGCTCGGCAAGTTATTTTCAAACTCCTTTCAAAAAACAATAATAAAAATAAAAATATTTTCGTTCTTTTCCCGCCAGTACCCCACTTTATAGAATACCTCCCACGTCTGGTGGGGTCAAATATGAAGCCTAAAGAAATTAAAATAGTAAAATGGATCCGATAGTCCGATGCCTTAAATATGACGTAGGAAGCACGGATACTCCATTTGGTAGAGGTAACTCGTATTCAGTTTAGATACTTTTCGGGTACTCTAGGATAAGTATCCGATACGTCAAATGGCATATTCGTTGACTTTTTTATAAGTTTGACTAGAGGATACTTGGGGGATACTTAGAAGATACTTAGGGGATACTTGAAGGATACGTTTGGGGCAATATTATAATTATTTTAGTATAAAATGGGGTCAAATTATAATTTCAAAATTTTAGGAGTCAAAATGAAATTGTAAGGAAATTTTGGTTTTGATTCCATTGATATGGAGAATATCGGGATACTTGAGATTGCAAACCTTTCTCTTGATGAACTAGAGTTATAGGCGAATTATTTATATCCTTTAACAATATGAACGATGATAATGAAGTTAATTAGGAAATTAAAATATGTTATATGAATTTTTTTTATGTATTATTTAGATTTTGTAATATGTTATGATTTATGTGACGTATGTTTTATTTTGATTTTGTAATATGTTCGACTTATGTGATATGTTTTATTTGGATCCTGTAATATGTTACATTATTATGACTTATGTAGTCATGTAACATGTTTTATTTGGAATCTGAATATGTTTTTATTTGGAATGAATTATCAAATATGTTTTCATATATTATTATTATTTTTTAAATATAAATGTATATTATTTTAATTGATGTATCATGCCGTATCCGTATCCTAGTTTTTGAAGATTTACCGTATCCCCGTATTGTGCCGTATCCGTATCCGTATCCGTATCTGTGCTACATAGAATATGACTAATATGAGGAGGGTAATGGATTCGGATTTGGTTCAATCTTTTTGTTTTACTAGCATTCTAAATTTCTTCCAAAGTCTCGGTAATTTATATAAATAAAATAAAATAAAATAAAAATTATTATTAGTTTACTTTAATATATAATGTAAACATTTAAATTATGTATTTGTTTAATCAATATTCAAATATAGATATTTTATTTTCTAATTGAAACAAAGGGTTACGTTTCTATAAATCATGTACAAACGAATTTTGTGGGTTTGAAATTGGGATTCATTGTATATATTTAATACAACTAAAAATTTATAGTGTTCTAGTAATTTGATCTATTAATTAAGAGTAATTATACATACAACCACGGTTGCGCAACCGTCGCACAACCGCTTTGGAAAAAAGTGGTGGGGCGCGGCGGTTGCGCAATCGCGGTTGTATGTATAATTACTCATTAATTAATCTACTAAAGATACATTTAATCATTTGAAAATTAAATTCACTATACTTATCTATTTATGGTCAGTTTGGTATTGCTTTTGAAAAGTAAAAATCAGATTATATTATAATTTTGACATAAAATAATGTTTGGTACAACTTTCAAAAGTGATTAATTGATAATTTGACAAGTTTTGACAGTGATTTTGAGAAGCAGGTGAGGGGTTACTTTTTAAAAGTGATTATGCAATAATCTATTTCAACATTTAATAAATCTTTTAAAATATCATTATTATCCTTATGAAATCAAGTTAAAATAATTTATATACCTTATTTCATTTCAAAATTAAATATTCTATTTAAATATTGATTTGATTTATAAAATCTTTTAAAAATATTTTTATTGTTCTTATGATTTTTTTTTTCTAATTTAAATTTTTTACTTAAATATTGATTTAATATAAATAATTAATGAAAACAATGAAATAGGGTCCTAAAATCATGTATATTTTAGTCATTAGAACTAATCTTAGCACTTTTGCAATAAAATTACCAAATATATGAATATTGCTTTTGAGCTATACAGCAGTTTTAAAAATACAATTAACCAAACATCTGCCGATTAACTACACAGTTGATTTTCCTTCAGCACAGCTAAGAGTGATTATAGAAAAGTTACAGCAATACTAAACTGGCCCTTAATTAAATTAAACTCATTGTAATTTTATTCATTTAATCAAAACAAGCCAATAATCAATATATATATGTATGTATAAGGTGGTTCTTTAGTAAAGACGTCATGAAATTATAAGTTAAGGACGTCCAACGACAACCACAACCACGCATTCATATTGGGTGTGAGTATTTGTTAATGTGGGGCTGTGGCCCCATTTGAAACATGTGGCTGTGGGAGGTGGTCCTGAAATTGATATGAGAAGGATTATATATATATATATATATATAATGGATTCCTTATTTTAATTTTGATAAGGACCACCATGAAATCATATCGATTTGAATGAATTTTAATCTAAATTTTTTTTAATGATAAGTTCATTGAAATCTACCTATGAATAAAATTTGAGAATTTGTTAAGCACTAAAACTATTTTTGTTGAATTTCCTATATTTCACCTATTATTCTGATGTCTTCATATTTTTTTTAAAAAAAAAAATCGGTAAAAATAATTTAAGTACTTGAAAAATTTTCAAATTTTATTTATAGGTAAATTTTAGTGAACTTATTATCCACAAAAAAATTCAAATCAAAATTCATTCCAATCGATGTGATTTCATAGTGATCCTTATCAAAATTAAAATAAGAGATCCCTGACGAGAGACTTAAATGTTCAAGTCAGTGTGCACTGATATAACTTTGTCTATATACTTTGACTCAAAGTGTATGAACTTGTTAAAGCTTTTCCATAATCATTGGTCCACATGCAATGCACTGATGTATATTATATCAGTGCGCACTAATCAGAACGAAACCATGTATATATATATATATATATATAGTCTTTCTACTGTCAGTTCGTCATTATATAAAATATATCAGGACGAAGAATGTAGACCACCGATTATGGAGAAGTTTTGACAAATGCATACACTTTGAGTCAAAGTATGTAAATCTAATAGTCCACATTCTTCGTCCTGATATATTTTATATCAGGATAAACTGATAATAGAAAAACTGTATATATATATATTTATACAGTCTTTCTATTGTCAGTTTGTCCTGACAATAAATATATCAGGACGAAGAATGTGGACTACAGATTATGGAGAAGTTTTGACAAGTGTATATACTTTGAGTCAAAGTATGTAAATTTAGTTGTCTACATTCTTAGTTCTGATATATTTATTGTCAGGACGAACTGATAATAGAAAATCTGTATATATATAGGGACAGGATCCATGGCCTCATTTTTTTACACAATATTTTACACAATTTATTGTCAATTGGATTTTAGTTATTTGGATGGATAAGATTCAATGGTTTTTAATCTCTCTTTCTCTTTCTTCATTTAATATTTGTATTTTCTCTCTCCTTTTTTTTTTTTTTTTTCTTTCTCAACGCTTTTTTCTCTCTTTTAATTTTTTTATAAAATTTTTGTAATAAATTATTAGCATTTATTTGATATTCTTTCAAAAGTCACGAAAAAAAGAGAAGTTAACTATCGAGAAAAAAAAACTTCAATTAAAATTTATGAGCATGTACTACATTCAATTAGTAATGAAAATTTATTGAACTATATATTTTCTCGTACGAGTTTTAATGATATATGACAACTCTAAATATCATATAATTACTTATTTTTACTTCTTTGATATGCTTTGTATCGTAAATCATGGAGATATTAAGTTTTCTCTTTCTAAATTTATGCCAAAATTATTGTATCTAATTGTTTTTTAAACTATTTAAAACAAAAATTGTTTGTAAACTGCTATACCAAATACATTAACAAAGTCAATATCAGTGAAAATAATACTGTTTGTCGGTTTTAAAAATTACATTATAATAGTGCATGAAAAGATAAAACAAAAAAGTAAAATAAAAAATAAAAAATTAGAAGAGTACGTAGAGTGAAAAACCAACCGGTGATGCATCAATAAAATTTCTAGTTTTATGTCAAAGTAATAGGAGGGGGAAAAGGAAATAAGATCAGAATACAAAGAGAGAAATAAAAAGAAATAAAAAAGAGTGAAAAGAAATAAGGAAAAAAAAAGTTGAAAGAGAGAAATTAAAAGAGGAGAAAGAATGGAATAAAATAATAAAATTTAGGATAGCGAATTGAATAAATAGGGGAGAGAAAAAACAAATGTTAAATGAAGAAAGAGAAAAGAGATTAAAAATCATTAAATTTTGTCTATCCAAATAACTAAAATCTAATGGATAGGAAATTGTGTAAAATCTTGTGTAAAAAAAATGGAGCTATGGATCCTGCAGAAATTCTATTATCAGTTCGAACTGACAAAAGTTATATCAGTTCCTTACATGTGGGCCACTGGATTTAAATACTTTGATTTGGCTTTATGCACTTGTCAGTCAAAGTATTTACATCCAATGATCCACATGCAAGGAACTGATATAACTTTTGTCAGTTCGAACTGATAATAGAAAGACTGATGGATCCTGCCCTATATATATATATATATATATATATATATATATAAGGTAATGATCGGGGGACACAGATTTTGACACAATATTTGATACGATTTTATAGTCATTAGATCTCTAATATTTGGATATCTAAGATTTAATATATATATTTATTTATTTCATTATCTCTCCTCTTTTTCATTAATTTATTTTATTTTATTTTTCCTCTCTCCTATATTTTCTTTCCTAAATCAAATATATTAATATTTTCCCTTTCTCTCATTTTTAGTTTCCTCTTTAATTTTTTTAATTTTTTAATTTATTATTATTATTATTATATCAACCATTATCAGCTACTCATATACGGTTAATTGTTTTTTTCTCCGTCTACTTAAGCCTCACTACGATTTTTGGCCTCAATCCGTTTTTAAAACAATGAGTAGCTGATTTAATCCGTTTTTATATATATGGGACATGATCCATGTCCCCATTTTTTACACAGTTTTTAACACAATTTCTGGACCATTGGATCTTATTTCTTTGGATGAACATGATCTAATCTCTTTATTCTCTCTTTATCTTTCCTTATTGAATTATGTAGACATTATCTCTCATCTATTTAATACTTTATCTCTCTAAAATATTATTATTTTATTCAATTCTCTCTATCTCTCTCAATTTTCTTTTCTTTTTTTCCCTGACTTGTTTTTTTTTTTCTTTTACTTTACTTGAAACCAAAATATCATCAATGTGACTTTCACTCTTCATTCTTTAAAATCTTTCATTTCTCTTTCTATTTTTCTTTCTGTTTCATTGGGTTGGCATCAACTAATTTTTACTAAAAAAAATAAATAATAATAATAAAAAAAAAATAAAATAAATAAAAAAAACTTGTATATGGAAGACTTATCAACATATGCTCTTGGTTTATCTATAGTATTGTTTCTCTTCTTCAAATTTTTATATTTATTTAATTGTTTTTGTTATCTTGTATCCTTTTGTTTTCTAGTTAATAATGATGAAAAAGATTGAATGAACAACAATTTTGGTATAGATTAAGGCTATGTTTGGGATTGCTTTGCTTTGGAAAAAATCTACTTATAGCTTAATTTAAGAAATAATCTACTTTAGAAAAAAGGTGATAAGTGTTTGGTAAACTAAAATTTTAAAGTGCTTAATTTTTGAAATGATGGAAAATGTATTGAACAAAATTACTAAAATAGACATCATTAACAATATAAATATAAAGCATATAAAAATAAATTTAAACAGAGAAAAAAAAATTATGACCGAGTTAACTCGCTCAAAAACCCGAGTCAACTCAAGCTCTTTACATTTGAAATTTAGCAACTGAGTCAACTCGTTCAAAAACCTGAGTCAACTCGTTGATTCTCTTTGCTTGAAA
The DNA here is from genome assembly GCA_030490815.1 of Acer saccharum. Classification (NCBI taxonomy): domain Eukaryota; kingdom Viridiplantae; phylum Streptophyta; class Magnoliopsida; order Sapindales; family Sapindaceae; genus Acer; species Acer saccharum. The sequence goes on from CM059866.1 coordinate 51,489,983, forward strand.
TCTACAACCATCATCAACGGCCACAACCTCCACTACCTCCGCCGCTAAATCTAATCCAAAAGCTCCGTGAAGAAGAGAAACGCAAACCTGAAGCCAAACCCAAGCACCAAGCACCACCGCTGCACCGCCACAACCACATCCAAATCCCTAACCAACGAGATGGATCACGATGGATTTGGATCTGGTCGTGATCCATCTGGTCGTTCGCCTCCTTCTGTGGTGTCGACGTCGTCGGTGAAGTTGATTTAACCTCTTGCCCTTTCGTCGGCAACGATGGTGGCCACTGTCACCGGCGACAATGGTGGCTTCAAGTTTTCTTTCTTTCTTCTTTTTTTTTTTTGAAAAAAAGTTTATTTTTAATTTTTTATTAAAAATAATATTCTCTTTTATTTTAAAATTTAATATTTCAGGAATAAAGTTTTCAAAAATATAATTCTGGATTATAGTTTTTTTTTTTTTTTTTTTTTTTTTTTTTTAAATACAATTACTTAATGTGAGGATATTATTGTCTTTCTATTTAAATAGTGAGGGTATTCTAGACATTACATAAACAATAAGCTAGCTTCTGCTTCAAAAAGCAACCCCCAACCAACTTCTCAAAAGTTACTTATTGGAGGAGCAAATTGTAAAATAAATGCTTTTGGGAAGTTTACCAAACACTTATTTGCTCAAAACTTGAGAAAGAAATGATTATTTCTCAAGTAAAAGCAATCCCAAACATAGCCTAAGTCATATATGATGTTGTTGTTCAACTTTGCAAATACGTACATTAATAAGACCAATATAAGTGAAAATAATTTTGTTGTACAACTTTGCAAAATTACACCGCAAAAGCTAATGAGAAAAGAAATGATAAAAGAGGAAAATAATAAACAAAAAAGAAAATAAAAGAGGAGAGTGAAAAGGAGCAAGTGATTACATTTATACAGTTTCTGGTTTAAAAAGAAATAAAATGGAGAAATAAGAATAGTAAAAAAAAAAAGAGAAAGTAAAATAAAAGGATTTTAAAAACTAAATAGTGAAAGTCATATATAGTAATGTTTTGGTTCGAGGCAAAGTAGAAAAAGAAAGAAGAGGAAAAAAAAGTTTGAAGGAAAGAAGAAAAGAAAATTAAGAAAAAAAGAGAGAAAATTAAATAAAGTGAGGGAATTGAATAAAATAAGAATATTTTGGAGAGATAAAGTATTAAATAGGTGAAAGACGATATTTGTATTCAATAAGAAAAGATACAAAGGAAAGTAATTAAATCATGTCCATCCAAAGAAGTAAGATCTAATAACTATGAAATTGTGTTAAAAATTGTGTAAAAAAATTGTGAGTACTAGAACTATTTTTCTTGAATTTTCTTATATTTCACATACTTTTCCGATGCCTTTATATTTAACAAAAACGAGATTAATAGTTTTAGTGCTTGAAAACTTTTAAAATTTTATTCATAGGTCGATTTTATTAAACTTATCATCCACAAAAAAATTTAAATCAAAATTCATAAAAATCGATGTGATTTCATCAAAAGCCTTACCGAAATTAAAATAAATGATTACTCATAAGAGACTCATTCTATATTTAAATTTCTACTTCGTAAACTCTATTTGAAAATTCATTACAAACACACCCTAAAGCTTGTATATATGTATAAAAGTCTTCTACATAAAAATGCCATTAATTAAATTGTTTTGAGCTAGTATGAATCGATTTGTAAAGTGTTAATATTCTCCATTATATCATAAACTTTTAAAAAGATAAAGTTTAGATGAGGTGACAGCAATCCGTCACTTGTTACATAAAGAAAAAAAAAAAAAAAATTCTCTCATTCTTCGTGGAGAAGCAATTTGAAGCACCTCGTACCTTTTTACTCATATCATATTACATCACGTGTGGTGTAACTTGACCTGGCCACGGTTTCGGTTCGGTTTGGAATTGGTTGTTTCGGTTCCGGACATAATCAGAACCAAAACCGGAAACGGGGTTGATTCCGATTTTCAGTTATGATCGGTTCGGTTTCAATTTTTTAAAAATTTAAAATAATTAATAGAAAAATTAAAAAAACATATTAAATCAGTTTATTGGGAATTAGGGAATTTAAAGGGGATTAGGAAAAGGGATAATTTTAAAAAAAAAAAAAAAAAATCTGATTGCAACCGTTGGGCAACAGTGGCCCAAAGGTTGCTTTAATTTTTTTAAAATTAAAATTATGATAATCTGATTGCAATTTGGGCTTGGGCACTTGGGCACTTAGGCTTGGGCAGTTGGGCTTGGCTCACAGTGTTGGTTAAAAAAAAAAATTATTTAATACATGAACTATTGGTTCCAAACCGGTTGAGAACCGTCGGTTTGTGCATGGTTTTTGGAAATGGTGAACCGGAATCAGAAATTTCGGTTTTGGTTATGGTTGAAATAGTGTGCAGTTCGATTTGAACCGCTGGTTCGAACCGAACCGTGGTCACCTTTACGTGTAACATGAGATGAAATTAATATTAATCATTATGGCAATGCCTAGAGTCGCTGATACTGCAAGTTATATCAAACCCTTAAGAAATAATCAAAATACGTGAAAATAAAAAACAATAAAGCTGAGATACACAAAATTTAACATGATTTGACGTAAGCTTATATCGACAGAGTGCAACTGCACAGCTGCATTCAACTTCCTCTATCAAATTGTTGTTAATAATGATGAAATTAAAAGACAAGATGAAGCCCTTTCCCTAGGGCCAGTCCTGAGTTTTTGGAAGCCTGGGGCGAAAAATTTAAAATTGGCCCCTTTATTCAATTCCGCACGAATATATATAACATGTTTTTTCATAGTATAGTTTATGTGGTACCAATATCGAAAATTGCTTTATGTTTTGTTACTTTGATAATATACTTAAACCGTTTAAAGCAAAAAGCTTATCACACCGACATGTGGCACCGCTATTATTCCATTATAGAGTATATTATAGATTATAGATTATAGATGTCTCACGCATATACTTTTAAGAATTTTCTTTAATAATTTTTATAAAAAAAGAACATAATAGGGGGGGGGGGGGATGGGGAAGAGATACAACTGTCTGGTCTAATTGTCTAAAGAAAAAGTTTTTTTGTTTGAAAAAAAAAAACGAAACGGGCATTAGAGAAATACTTGAGGGCCCTTTTATTTTGTTTTTGTTTATGTAATTGTTGGGTTTTGTTTAAAACAAATACTTGGACTTTTTTTTATCTGAAGGTAAATGTGTTTTTTGGGCCATTTTAATTTCAACCCAAATATATATAACTCAATAATAACTCATTACAAGAAAACATAGGCCCTAGGCGGGCGCCCCTGAAAACCAGGCCCAGAGCTGGCCCTATCTTTCCCAAACCTCAAATTATTGTAATATATATATATATTTTTTAAAAACAATGATGAAACCAAGCATTTTCTTCTGATGGCCCGATCGACCGGTGTGGGCTATGTGGTCAACCAGAGAACATAGGAGAGTCGTGGTCATGATTTTTTGGTGGTGAGATGGTTGTGGAAGTATCTATGGTGGAGTCTAATGGAAAAGTTAGAGTGAGAAGATCATTATAGTCATCAGGTGATATTATAAAGAATGAGAATATATTTTCATGAAAAATCACATCCCGGGAGATAAACAAGAAACATACAACAATGCGCATGAGTATCAAATTTGTGAGTGGGTGTAAGATTGGTGGCAAAGCGAAGACATCCAAAAATCCGAATATGTGAATAATTGGGTGGTTTGTTGTGTAATCGTTCAGAAGGTGTTTTGTGAGATAAAAGTGGCGTGGGTAAACGATTGATGAGGTAAACAAATTGTTTGTAGGCTTTCCCCCCAAAATTTTAATGGTATATTGGCATGAAAACAAAGAGTACGTGCCACATTTAAAAGATGACGATGCTTGCGCTCCACAACCCCATTTTGTTGAGGCTTGTAAGTGCAAGAACGTTGAAAGGTTGTTCAATTGGCATAAAAAAAAAATGATTGTAAAGAAAAAAACTCAACCCTGTTATCAGATCTTAAGGTTTTAATCCCACAATTATATTGTGTTCTAACCCAAGCAAATAAAATTTTCAAAATAGATTGTGTTTCAAAAAAAAAAAAAAAAAAAAAAAAAAAAAAAAAAAAGGGTGCTCTAGAATATGAATAAATTTTATGAGGTCCCCAAATGTCACAATAAATCAAACCAGAAGATGCAGAAGTAGAAATAGTACTATGGGAAAAAGATAAACGAGTCTGTTTAGCTAAATGACAATGATCACAAAAATGATGAGAATCAAAAATAATTTCTTGAGTACTTTTAGATAATTGCTGGAGTGGTGAGGTGGAAGGATGTCTAAGACTTTGATGCCAAAGGTTGGAGGTGCGGCAGACGTGGTTGGATAGGTGTGGGTTCCGGCTTGCTGTGAGGTAATATAAACCATTACTTTGCCTGCCTGTGCCAATTGTCTTCTTCATAGTTAAGTCCTGCACCACACAAAAATCAGGGTAAAATGTTACATTACAACCCAAGGCTTGTGTAAGTTTGCTAATGGAAAGAAAATTAATTCTAAATTTTGGGACATAGAGCACATCATTAAGAGTCATATCATTGGACAATTTCACATACCCAATAGATTCAATTTCCGTTTTCCCTCATTTGGCAATTCCACAAAGTTATATTTGGTGTTGGTTTTATTATGCATTGGCAAGTTTTTAGAGATGTGATCGGGGCATCACTATCCATTATCTATGAACAATTTGTGTAAACATGGGATGGATTGATACCCGTGGTGTTAGAAAAAAGTTGAGTATTACCGATCTTTTTTGCAAAGAAGTGCCCTAATCTTCTCATACTCTTCTGCAATGAAAGTAATGATGTTGGTCTCTTGTGGTTCACTAACAGCATTGGTGGAGGCTAGTGAGTTGTGTGCGATAGGCTTCTTCCCTTTTGGTTTGATATCCTTGCCATGAAATCTGTGCCCGGGAGGAAATCCATGAATGAAGAAGCAGCGTTCTATGGAATGGCCATCCATATCGCAGTGGGTGCAATGATAGTTTTTACGGCTTCCTCCGGTCACCTGGTTCGAGCCACTACCGGTCGACCAGTTCTGCGATTTCGCAGAGCCCCCTGATTGGTAGTTGGCCTGGTGTAAGGTGAGGTGATCTGAAATGTCTTCTATTGTCTTCGTAGCTTTTTCTATCATGATCATAGCGGAATGTGTTTTTTGAAGGAAAGATCTGATACCATGAAAAATATGTTAATCAAGAGAAAAGGAAAAGAAGAACAATGTGGAAGAATAATTTATGTATATTTCTTGAATAGATAATTACAAATATTTATACAATTAATATAAATGAGAAAAGGGAAATTAACTTAATTACAATTGATTTTAGTAAACTATCCTAATTAATATTGATTGATTCTAGTAAACTATCATAATTAATATTGATTGATATTATATAATAAACATCAATGAATGTTTATGATACTTGCCAATAATCAACTGGATTCTTTCCTTTAATAGGTTTCTCTCTCTTTTCCCTTTCCCTTTTGTCACTCTCTTCTGTTTGTGATTTTCTCTCTACAACTTTAATTTATAAATCTCCGGCCTTGAGACAATTTCATTTCAATGTCATATTATGAGTGCAAATCTAATATAATTTGATCCTTCAAAAGTTTTTGAGAATATTGCATAGCATTGGTTCATGCCAGATTTTCTCAAACAGATGTGCTTATATCCTCCACTTAGTAAAAATTACCGTGTATATGTAAAGAATTCTAAAGTGTAAAATATTTTATGTCCAAACCATTTAATTTATACCGTAATGAAATTTAATGAGAGTTTTGCATACATAATAAGAAAAATAAAATATACTTATAAAAAAAAATTCAAGTTTGGGAACTAGTTTTACTAAATTTTTTAAATTAAAACATTTTAAAAATGAAAAAAAAAAAAAAAAAGTTCTTCTCTGAAATAAAAGATAAGCCAATATATAATAAGTGGAAGCATGAGAAAAAGAGAGCAAAACCTAGGTTGTGATGATGATATAAAAGAGGCAGGGTTCTTCTTCAATGTCCTGGCAATTTCAAAAGAAACAAAGGCATCTAGACAAGCATACTGAACCTGATCAGAGCTAAGCTTGCGATCGTCCCACTTACTCAATTGAATTTTCTTTGGCTTTTCAAGTTTCTTCCCCAAAATCCTCTCACTCAAACCCTTCAAACCAGCTTGTTTCAACTCCTTCATATTCATTCCCAACACTTCAACATGTTCAGCTGCCAAAGTTCTCAGATCGATCGCATTCCCAACACTCAGATTATAATCATTTTTGAGCTTCTCCGCATCCTCGTCCACCTTCACACCCACAAACGAATACTTGTCGTTCAATAGAAAGTCCTCCAGACACTGTGGGATGTCCGGGGCGTGAATCATTTGGAAGATGAGGCATCTGTGGCCCACACACAGCTGGAGAGTGGCAACCGGGTGCTCGTTCTTGTAGTTGAAGTTTGGATGATGCTCTATGTCTAGACCCACGATGAGACGGCCGAGTCTCTGCTGATGGATGAGCTTGATCTCCGACATCCAGGATTCGACCATGGAAGGACAGTTGGTCACCAGAGTCCGGATGCTGTCACCGAAGAAGTTGACGTCGTAGATGTTGTGGGTGGAGCTACTTAACTTGTGATCAAATATGGTGACAGTCATTGTAAAGAAGAAGAAGAAGAAGAAGAAGACGACGACGACAAAGGAGAAGGAGAAGAAGAATAAACAACAGTTTTTTTTTTTTTTTTTTTTTTTTTTTAGAGATTTAAGAGAAATAAAACTTATTTATGAAGGCTCACAATTATTATAGAGCAAACGTTGAAATCCTTCGTGAAAGAATTAAAGAGTAAAGCGTGGTGGTGGCTAGAGATGCACACTTGGGGAATGAGGATGGATATAGGTCCCCTCCATCCCCATCCCTATCCCCATCCTCATCCCCACTTTCCAGATTATTCCCCCATCCCTCTCATTAAATGGGAAAATGAGAATAGGGAATTTTGGGAGGACCTATATCCATCCCCATCTCCAATTCCTCATTTTCTCCGTTTTTTCCTATTTTCCCGTTTTTCCCGTTCCCCTATTTCCCCATTTAACTAAAAATTATAAATTAAACAAAAAAAAAAAAAAAAAACAAAACAAACATTCTATTACAAATACAAAATAAAATTCATTAGTGCATTTTATATAAAATGTATATATACTTAGGGAGTTAGGGTTTTCAAAGAATAAAAAAAAAAAATTAAAAATATATATTATAATTATATTTATATATGTTTGGGAAAATGGGGAAATGAGGATGGGGGACCTCCCCCCATCCCCATCCCCATCCCCATTTCAATATAATTGTGGGATAAATGGGGAAATGGGGATAGGGAGGGGTCCCCCCATCCCTATCCCCATTTCAATTTGGGGATGATTTTCATCCCCATCCCCTCCATTTCCCCAATTTTTCCTTAAAAAAAAAAAAATTCCCAAATAGGGATCGGGACGCGGGGAATTGGGGCCCCGGGGAAAAATGTGCATCTCTAGTGGCGGCTTGGTGGTGACCAGAAACAATTGTTTTTACCTTTTTATTTTTTATTTATTAATTTCTTTTTTTAAAAGAACATCATGAGATAAAAGAATTACAAATAAGAAGAATAAGGACGATGAGGCATAACTTAGTTATGAAGCATACAATTATAGAGAAAAAACTTGCTTTCCAAAGGGCAAAAAAAAAATAACTCTAAAAACTTAGGATTGAGATTTTAATAGATAATTTTTGGAAGTAAAAGTCTAGTAATATTGGATTAAGACTTTTTAATAAGTGAGATAAGTTTGGTGGTATTCGATTAGGACTTTTAAGATTTTTTTAAAAAGTCCATATTATCTTGTGGTATTAGATCCAGACATTTAAGATTTTTTTAAAAAGTCTATAATATCTTGTGGTATTGAATCCAAACTTTTAAGATTTTCTTAAAAAGTCCATAATATCTTGTGGTATTGGATTCAGACTTTTAAAAGGTAACAAATTGTCTGGTGGTATTGGATTGAGATCAAGATTTATAGGATTTCATGACAATCTGGATTGTCTAGACTTTCTAGTGATAATTATAAATACTAAAACCCCAAAATTGTCTTGCCCTTTCCCATCAAACTTTTTACGCTCACTCAAGACTTTTTAGAAAATTGCAACAAGGCTGTGAAGATACGTAAGAGTCAAATTGCAGTACATTTGAGTATATAACATAATACAAAAATACGAAGGTTATATATGAAAATATAGAAGGGATTATTATTAAATTATATGAATAGAAGAGGTGACCCAGGACAGGAAGAACAGAAGCTTCCTAGCAATTTAATTTGCCTTAAAAGAGAAATTATCTGTCTTTTTCTTTTTCTTTTTCTTTTTTGTTGAAATAAAGTCTGTCAAATACTCAAATGTGAACCGAAGAAATCGTCCCCAATTTGATTTTCAACCAAATCAAAAGGTGATCATTGGGTCTTGATTCATCATTATGTGTTGTGTAAAATTAATTGCATTTCTAGAAGAAAAAAAAAATGATAAGCAAGAGAGATCGTCATTCGACACTGGACAGCTACACATCCGCAGAAAATAACTGTGTCAGTTAGTTATTTTTTTTTTCTCCCTCTTTTTTTTCTGAAATCCGATTATGTGGAGAGAGAGATATTAGACCATGGGAGGATTACTAGTTCCAACAATTCTTTTTTTCAATAATTAGATGGTTCTTATGCTTGTTTTTTAGAATTTTTTTAGAATTTCGAATGTGTTTATGGCTATTATTCATACTATTGTGGTATTTGTTTATGTACATTTTCATTGTGTGTTGAAGCCTGTTCTAAAAGAGTACATCTTGTTTGGGTTTTTTCAGCTCAAATCAGCTACCTAGTTTTGGGTTTTTCAACTCGGGTATGTGTGTTAACTAGCAAATTTATAGAACCCATATTTAAAAAAAAAAGTCCAAAAAGTCTTTAAATAAAGTCTAGACAATCCTAATAGTCTATAGATAAAATCTAGATAATCATAATAGTCTATAAATAAAGTTTAGATAATCCTAATAATCTATAAATAAAGTCGAGAGACTCTTTTTAAAAAAATTCTAAAATCTTGAAAGTCTAGTCCATATAATCCTAATAGATTTTAAAATCCTAAAAATCCATAAAATCCTATCACCCTAAAATTGTCTATTAAAATCCCAATCCAATACACCTCCCTTAATGTTACTCGAGAATAAAGCAGTGTTTTAGTAGACGTTACATGCTAGTTGGACACTAGGCCGACTAATCGGCGATTATTCGGACAACATTTTTCTCTTCTACTTTGTTCCTCTTTGTGCTTTATTTTTTTATTTTTTAGTTCCTTTATTGTAACTTTTGACCGTGCACACACATCATAGACCATCATAGCTTTCTAGATCCCACTATTTACTCTCTTTTTTTTCAATCTTTTTATTTATTTATTTATGTAAACTCATCTTTTCATTGGTTCACTCATCTTTATTGGTTCACTCATCCATTATTCTTCTCAAAAGCTTCTAGAGTCCCATATTTCAAGACTCTCTCTCTTCAAACTACATTTTCTTCATGGGTACAGGTATTGATATTTATAAAACTCATTAGTACACTTATTTTTATAAATGCACCATATCTAAAATTTAAAAATTAAATATTACTATAAACACCGATCCTAATACCAACAGTACCCTCATTGAAATAAATATATTCATTTTAATATATATTATTTATAAACACTCTTAAATTATTACCACACCCAATTTATAAAAAAAAAATTCATATTATTTTTGGAATCAAATCCTTTTTTAATGATGGTCAAATTTACTTTTAGAAATATCTCGAATGTAGGAGTCTTATAAAAGGGAATATGTGTATGAGGTCAAAAGATTTTCAATTTGGAATTATCTTATTTATACAGCTATCTTAAAAAAAATTCTTATTGACATCTATGGCTATCTTAAAAAAAAAAAAAAAGAATGTTGATATTTACGGCTATTAGGGGTGGGCGCGGTTCGGTTCGGTTCGGTTTTGGGCAAAACCGGATTGAACCGAAATATTTTCGGTTCATCTAAAATTGAACCGGTTTAAACTGAATAAGAAATGGTAACCGAACTGAACCGAATTGATTTTAATCGGTTCGGTTCGGTTCACTTTCGGTTTTGGGCCTAGTGGGCCTTATGAACTAAATCAATTTTATAATATATTTTTAAATTTGATGGGTTGTGACCCAAAAAAATTACTGCACAGTTTACAAATCCCTTGTGGGATTCTAATTGTGGGCTGCAAAATTTAATAGTCCAAGCCCAAAAAAAACTGAATCAATCCTTACTAATAATAAATAAATAGACATTATCAAATTTAATAGACATTATCAGTGTATCACAGTAAATTCAATTTTGAAAGACCGACCACATACAGTCTACAGACATACAGTACATACCACATACCAGTATACCACATACAGTTCAATTTTCACAATTAAAAACTCTAAATCCAAATCTAAACTTCAAATAAAAATTACAATCCAAATCCAAAGTCCAAATCAAAATTACAACTAAAATAAAAACTCTAACTCACTTAATTAGTAATGACAGTAAAATAATTCCCACTTCCTGCATTCATAAATAAAAATGGTAATTAGTAATGAGATTTCAAGTGTGATATTTCAAGTGTGATAATATAAAATGGTAATTAGTAATGATAGTAAAATAAAAGACTTGCATCCATGTTAGAAAAATTAGACATATACAAGCAATTAAAGGCTTACCTTCATGGCTTCATTAATCATTCCTCCTTCATTCTTTATCCTTCATTTGTCACTCCACTTTCATACTCTACATTAAGATTAAGACAAAAAAAAAAACAATAAACTTACATAATAATAAATAACATTAATAATAAAACAGCAAATTTGATATTTCCACATAAATATTAAATACTTACCGGTTTCAACATTGATATAATGATCTAACAAATCAACCGATTCATCTTCATTTTGAGCATGCTCTTGAACAACACGCGGTTCAGCAATAGGACAAATTGCTTGCAACCAATTTCTGGTCAAAATTAACCCCTCAACTATTTTAGGAGTTAATGAACTCCTAAATGGATCAAGAATGCGACCACCGGTACTAAATGCGGACTCAGAAGCCACTGTTGAAACCGGCATTGCAAAGACATCTCTTGCAACCATTGATAATATAGGAAACTTCACTAAAGAATTCTTCCACCAAGCCAAAACATCAAACCTATCATTCAATTTCTCAGCACGCTCCAACAAATACAAGTCCACCTCACTTTTCCCTTTATTAATATCTTCTTCTTGTTGCTTCATCCCCCACAAACTATCTTCTTTATCAGTTGCCTTTAACCTGCCCAATTCTAAGTCATCACTATCTCCACCACCAACTCCAATTGAGAACACATCATCGGTTTCCTTTGCACCCCCACCCGAACTACCATAAAATTTGTTATACCATTCATACAAGTCTAGCAACACACCTTTCACCTTAGAAATCATTGATTGAGATTCTTCCACACCATAAATGGAATCAAACCGAAACTTCACATAACCCAATTTGTACCTTGGGTCAAGAACAACTGCCACGATCAACAAGTTATTGGTTTTTTCTAAACCCCCCTAATACTTATCAAATTTTTGCTGCATACTCACAGCAATTTTACTCACAAGCGGATCTCTTTCAGAGGTCAATGAATTTAGTTGATTACGAATAGTGCACCAACTCTTAAAATAAATGTTGGAAGTCACACGCAATGATGCACTAAAATCCAAGGTAATATCATAAAAGTTGCTAAGAAATTGATAAATACCTTGGCATTATCCCAATCATCAAGAGTAGGGGGTCCTATCCGCTTTTGCCCATCTTCTTTATCTCTGAAATAGTTCACATATTGAATATCTTCCTCTCCCATTCGCTGAAATGCTTTTCTAAGCTTCAATGCACTTTCCAACATCAAATAAGTTGAATTCCACCTTGTAGGAACATCTAGCACTACCAACCCCTTAGTCCCAATCTTCTCATTTGCAACAGCTTTTTTAAATCTATCTAGTCTACTAGGAGTAGATTTCACAAATTTCACTGCATTACGAATCGCTACAATTGAGTCATGCAAATCTTTCAACCCATCACTGACTATTAGATTTAGAATATGTGCACAACACCGTACATGTAAGTACTTGCCCTCCAAAACCGCTCCACCATCTTGCCAACTATTTAATTTCCTAATCACATAACCAATGACAGTGGTGTTTGCAGTTGCATTATCCATGGTTATTGTGAAAACCTTATCAATACCCCACTCAATCAAGACATTCTCAGTACACTTTCCAATTGAATCTCCCGTATGATCAACTATTTGACTAAAGCTCAGAATCCTCTTCTGCAGTTGCCAATCATAATCAATAAAATGAGCAGTCACAACCATGTAGTTTATATTTTGTATTGATGTCCACGTGTCTGTGGTTAGACAAACCCTCACCTTACTTCGACTAAAATAATTCTTCAACTTAATCTTCTCATCAATGTACAACTTATACAACTCTCTAACAATGGTTCTCCTAGATGGAAGATCAAATAAAGGACATAGTTCAAAGCAAAACCTACGGAATCCCCGATTCTCAACAAATCTAAATGGTAATTCATCAAGTATCAACATCTCCGCTAAGGCCCTCCTACATCTCAATTGATCAAATTTTGACACCCCTAAACTACTCCCAAAACCTGATGTACTTGGTTTTTTCACTGACACTTTTTGTTTTGAATCTACAGGCCAGTATTTTTTGCATCGTTTATTAATATGTGTGTTCATGTTTGTTGTGCTACAACCCGAGTCAACTGCATAACTATCACCACAATACCTGCATCTAGCCCTTTTCTTCCCATCTTTAGTGACATATTCTTCGAAATGTACCCAACATTCTGATTTTTTTTTACCTTTCCTACCACCTACCCTTATACCCTTCTTTGAAATCTTCTCCTTTCCAATAGAGCTAGAATTCTCTAAGGTCTCCGGACCTGAGTCACTACTCCCCTCCATTGAATCCACATTAGGATCAATCTCCATCTACTCACAATTTCACATACAAATAATAACTGTTAATGTTTATTGAAAACTGAAAACCGATGCCTATAAACATTGTATTGACTCACAATTTCACATACAAATAAACACTATCAATGTACACTCACAATTAAATCAATTTTTGTTTAAATATTCATGGGTTTCTTTACTCTGCCAAAACATTAACCAGAGCACAAAAGGAACACATACATACAAATCAAGACTAAGGGGTTGAACAATGAACCAGAGCAGTTGAACAATGAACTAGCTAACAAGGCAAATACGTTTAAAAATCAAGCACTTTTAAAAATCAAGCACAATAAAAACCACAAATCAAGCACAATGAACCAGAGCTAACAAAAGGAAGATGAAACTTGAAGGCATAATCAAGCACTTTTAAAAATTATTGAAACTTGAAAACCACAGTCCACAAATACGTTTTATTGTACACAGATACATCATACATACAAAACAGAAACATAAACACATACATACAAATCAAGACTCAAGAGCATCGACTTATTGTACACATAATTATTTCTACTAATAAAAAATTAAAAATATTCAAAACCAACCTTTGAAGCTTTGTCTTCTACTCTTGTTGAAGCAGATCGTATGAATTGAAGAATAGAAGATCGAACAAGCTGAAGCAAGGTTGAAGAAGATCGATCGAACGAACGAGCTCAACGCCTGAGCATTTCAGATGACAGACGACCAGATCGGAGGTCAGTGAAACAAAAAAAGAAGACAAGAAAATTAGAAAAAGAAGAAGAGAATTAGAAAAACAAGAACAGAGAGGCGTTGAGTCATTGACAAACCTTGAGAATGTGAAGAATCGGAACTGAGAGAAGTCAGAGGTTGAGTAGCAAGCGCCGGAGTAGAACGGAGGTTGAGAGCAGAGTTGAGTTGAGGAAGAAATGAGATTTGAGAGAACTCTCAACTCTGAGAGAAGAGAAGTCACGATTGAGAGAAGAGAAGTCACGATCGGCGACACTGTTAGGTTGTAGATTGTAGTGTAGATTGTTAGGGTTTTTATTTATTTTTTTAACTTATATAGCCGGTTTATTCGGTTTAATCCGATTTTAAAAAAGCAAAACCGGTTTAAACCGAAAAAATTTCGGTTTTCATTAATTTAAACCAGTTTAAACCGTTTTCTTTCTATGAACCGAACCGAACACCCTTTTTCGGTTCGATTCGGGTCGATTCGGTTCGGTTTCGAACTTATTGCCCACCCCTAACGGCTATAGTTAAAAAAAAAATGTTGTTTTTTTGATAGAGTTTATAACTATACATAAAAGAAAAACAAAAACAATATGATAATCATGTGATGATGAGAAAATTTGACACTTAAAATAAAATTAGAGTTTAATTAGGGTTTATCATAAATTTATTTATTTATTTATTTTTTGGAAAGGTAAGTTTTTTTTAATAAAGAAATATAGTTGAAAATATGGGTGTAATTAATGAGTGTATATAGTATTTGATTTATTTTTAATAAAAGTAACTTGTCCTTATTAGTAAATTTTTATTGAGATATTTTTGTAATTGAATTTTTTAATAAAATATAGGTGTACTAATAAGTTGTATGGGTGTCAATATCGGCTCTCTTTCTTCATTTCATATGTTTTCCCTGTAACTAGAGGTGTCAAAAGGGCTAGCCCGACCTAAAATTTCCAAGCCCATCGGATTTCGGATCGAATTAGGCCAAAGCCTAGTAGTTGTGTGGACCAGACTGGGCTGGATTTACAATTTCAAACCAAGTGTCAAGCCCAGCCCTTAAGGCCATTCTTAACAGGCTGGGCCGGATTGCAGTCGGGCCCAATCTGATTTGATCCCTTTACAAAATCAATATTAGTTTAAAACTTTGAAAATAAAGAGAATCGAATTAGTCACCTAAAACCAAACAGAATTGCATTGCCACCAAGCTACACGTATAACCACTGATAAACTTTAATTTATAAATATAACATAATCGAAAATCAAAAATTTAAATAACATATATAAAAACGTATTCTCACAATCTCTCACCTTTTTATCAAATCTTTTATTAATTGTTTTGATTGTTCATCTTTTATTTTATTTATCTTTTATCTAAAATAATTATTTTATAATAACTTGATTTTCGCAATGACATTTATCAGGACCTTTAATTAATATTTTGAATATTTAATGTTAATGCCTTTTACTTTATTTTATCTTTTGTTAAGAACATATTTTTTTATTAAATTCATTTTACAAAGGCACATGTGACGTGATTTATGTCAACTGATGCATTTGTCTTAAATATTTTACACTAATTTATTAAAAACTATTGTGCAGGCCGGGCTTTTCAGATTAGGATCAGGCTTGGCTCGCACAGTAATTTATTAAAGCCCAATCCTATTTTCGGCTTGTAATTATTAAGCCTAGACCAATTACCAAGCATATATAGTAAAGGGCCGGGCCGGGATAGATCCAGACCGTATTCAGCCCTTTTGACATCTCTATTTGTAACTATCTTCATCTTCTTTTTCTCAATCACTGCTCTAACTTTTTATTTCTGGACTGTGGAGATTGGACGAGTGACGATGTCGGCAACTTGGCGACGACGGACGACAGCTTTCGGCGATTAAAAGTGGGTGGCGATCACGACGATCTCAACAACTTTGGTTGAAGAAGAAGTGAAGTGCAGAATCATTTTGTTGGCGATGGCGATGGCGATCTTTGAGAACTGGCGATGGAAGACGGAGACCGACTTGCCGATTAATCGGCGAGTTGGACGATTAGTCGGAGACCGACTAATAGGGTCGATTTTGGCCATTTTACTGCAGTGACCCGCCGACTAGCTGTATTGAGCCGAGTAATCGACCTAGGCGGTTGATTTTTCGAACACTGGAATAAAGTGAGGTAGTGACTAGTAGTGGTGTAAATTGGGCCGGCCCGGCCCAAATACGGCATGGTGGCACATCCCTTTGGGGTCGTGTAGGCCGGCGGCCAGGCCCCATGTGCCATAAAACGGTCGGCCCACTAATTAAAAAAAGAAAAATTCAAAAGAAATTAAGTTAAAAAAATACTAAAATTATTATTATTTGTTGTAAAGAATGAATTAGTCACCATTTATTAGGTGTCAACATTTTGGATGCATTCTGGCAGCCCATATAGGTGAGGTAGCTAACCTATTCATCATGAGTGTTGGATGGTGCCATGGTGGCACAATATGTGTGGAAAATTGCTTTATTATCCCTTCTTATGTTTACCTATATATATATATATATATATAACATTTCTGTTGTAAATGTGAGAGAACTCTTTGATGCATAAATAAATATATCAGAAAAAAATTCAATCTCTAAAAATATCTCTCTATAGTTTCTCTCAAACTTTCAAAACCTAACCGCCTCAGTTCCATCGCCGGCTTCTTGCTGTGGCAGCGGGAGCCGGCGAAGATGTCGCCCCTTCGGGCGGTCTTCTTCCTCTCGCTGGGCCTTCCCGATCAAATGGATGTCTTCTGCGGCTGCTACGACGACCCTGGTGTTTGTCTGGCTGACCCTCTCGCGCCACCGTGCGGGTCTTTTTCCTGGCAACGCTGGCAGCAGTTAGATCGGCCGATCCTTTTGGATCCGGCCAGATCTGGAGTGTAACGTTCGGTGTGAGCAGCGACGGCGTCCCTGGAATTCGTCCGGCCCGATCCTCTCTTCTGGAGCACTTGTCGGCAGCCAAGGAATTCCTCCTCCTCTGATTGGTGTTAGGTTTAGTTGGTTAGTTTAGTCCTCTTTGTGAGGTTTTGTTAGTTTTTTAGTTTAGTTTCGGTCCTCTTTTTGAGGTTTGTTGGTTAGTTTCGATCCCTCTTGTGAGGGTTTGTGGTCTGGGTGTTCTCTCTCCAGTGAGGGCTGGATTTGCTAGTTGTAATCCCCTCTGAGTGAGGGTGTCTATCCCACCTTTATGTGTGGGTTTTTTTTCTCCCGTTTGTGGGACTTTCGTCTGGGCTCTGCTTGTGTTTCTTATGATGCTGAGTCTGAATGTATACAAACGAAGTTAAATTGCTTAAAGCATACCTAGGAGGGGGGGGGGGGGGGGGGGGGTGAATAGGTTTTTACACCTTTTTTCAAACCCTTGAACAAACATCCGTTTGTCCCTCAAGGTAGCCTTACACACAACACAATAATCCAAGATAGACATACATAGACAATATGATGACACAATCATAATAGAAATGTCTAAGTATATCAACAAGTCATGTGAGGTAAAATATCAAATAATCAACACAACAAAATAAACTTGTATTTCATAAGATGTTCAATGTGTTACAAGAGTGAGCAAAATGTCACTAAAACAAATATTACAATATACAAAAGAATCAAAGATACAAATTGATCTATAAAATGAATACACTAATCACACTATACAAAGACTTGGTTCACAATACATCACAAGTGAATATTATGAATCAAGACAATAAAATATACAATTAAAATATAAGAGAAGAGATAGAAAGAATTAACACAAGGGATTTTTTAACGTGGTAAAACCTCCAAGGAGGAAACATCCACGGGTTGAATTACAACCATTGGGTACTATATTATTGGAAAGTAAACATAGAACATTCACAAAGTGACCAATCTTTAGCTCACCCAACCTAGTGAAGTCTAAGCCTACCCAACCCTATTGGAAAGTATGAAATCCTTCAATGATGCGGAACCACCATATATTGGACAACACACTCAACCAACATCGATGGTAGATTAGAAATTCCTCAAGAGTGCATACACATCCCGTGTACCCCGCTCTATCGGAGTCTATGTCTAACCATACGCCTAGGCCTACCAATATGTTAGCCAACTCCCTATCCAAGGCACTCTTGCCTCTAGGGAGCCTCCCATGCATGACTATCCGAGTCCTCCCGACTCTAGCCATGACTTCTTGCTTACCTATCCGAGTCATCCCGACTCTAGGCAAGACTTCTTGCTTGGCTATCCGAGTCATCCCGACTCTAACCAAGACTTCATGCCTTTTACAAGGACTTCCTAGTGTGATCATGTGAATGCAAATGATGCAAACATTCATTTCAACATAGAACATGTGATCAATACATTCTATGGCACAAATAGACCTAAACATGTGAAAACACAATTAATCAAGTCTAGATGCAAAAATACATGAATAGAAACCTAAGCATGTGAAACACCTAACACATATACTCAAAGTCTCATTCACACATATAACACTTGAATCACAAAATGTTCATTAAGTACTAATTCAAGATGCTATCAATATACAATCAAAGTCTAGATATATGAGATTAAAATCAATCAAATACTAGACAAACATATAGAGCAAGGTTTTGAGATTTACATCAATCAAAACCTATATTCTCTAAATCACAAACAAATACACAAATCCTTGATTTCTTCAATCAAAGGACCAAATCAAATCTCAAAGTCATTTTAACACAAAATTAATTCAATTAAGTATCAAACAACCTAAGATGCCATTCTAATCACAATACAACTCACAAACAAATGTAAAACCTAGAATCATGAAATCTAGTCAACATAAGTCCATAAATTGAATTTCAATTGGAATGATAATCAAGCTACCTTTTCAAATAGCTTTCATAAAACAATAACAAAGATATAGAAGAAGAAACCCCAAGCATTTGGAAGGTCAAATAACAAGAAATCCCTAAGATGAGACCATTACCTTGGATTATGATGCTGGTTCGGAATTCAGTGGTCAACCACTGGAAATCACGATCAAACAGCTACCAAACCACTTGGAGATGTTAGAGGACTCAAATACGAACACTCTCCAACTTGAATCACTCAAATCCGACTCCGGATGAGGAAGATATGGTGTTTTGAAGTTTGGAAAAATTGGAGAGAATTTTAGACGGGAAAAACTGAAATCTTCTTCTTGGAAATTCAAAATGAGAGAGAGAGGGAAGAAATAGGAGGAGAGAGAAAGAACATTTCGACCAATCATGTGGTGCCACGTCACCCCCAGGCCGTGGGGGGCGCGTGGCCCACACGGGAGCAGAAGGGGCTCCAGGCCGTGGGGCCCACGGCCTCAACCACGGCCAGCCCATGTGGCCCACGGCCTGGGCTGTCCTCTCCCGCGCACTCTCGGTTCGTCGGCCCGTATCTCGAGCGTCCGAACTCCGAATTTGAATCCGCTTTCGGATTACGAACCGTGACTCTCTCACACACAAAAACGACTATACAACTTTGAAAAACGGTTGAGAAATCATCTCGGAAATCATCGATGAAGTCAACACAACGTAAGAGAACGTAAAGTGGCATAGTCAACACGTTTGGACTCGAAACCTTATGAATGAGTAACCGAAACGACCGGAACTCAATAAGGCATTGAATAAGAACATGTTCAAGTCCTAAACACAAAATACGGAAACGTACAAACACAAATACACACACATATGCTAGTTTCCGGACATAGTCCTAGAAAATGCAAAACACAAAGTTTATTAACTAAATGTGAATGCATGAGCATATTTTGCCAAGTGTGTGAAAGTGAAATGTAAATGAAATAAAATCATGAAGGGACACACAAAAATGATATGTGTGAGTGTGTGCCTAGCCTTGTAAGAGATAAGAGGTCATGTATACCTTTGTAGACCGATAATATCCGAAACTCTTAAAAGCCGGCAACTTGAACGAATAATGGTTGAGACGTCCTTCGTCTTCGAAATCCTTCATTTACTAACCACTAAACATTACAAGTAAAACACGTTTTGATATGGAATTAATGCCAACACTAATTATCAACCTTACAGAGTCCCAGTTGTACTTGTAAACATGTTTTTCATGTTTCATGCCCTGGATCTGATTTCCAAGTGTTGTAAGCCTCTGGCTTTTTCCATCAAAAATATATATATATATATATATATATATATATCAGAAGGTCTTGTGCATAATATGAATAAAGTAGTGGTGTGTTGCTCTCATATTCTTCCTCTGATTTCTTCGATTTATATTCATGCATTTTAT
Organism: Acer saccharum; assembly: GCA_030490815.1. Lineage (NCBI taxonomy): Eukaryota > Viridiplantae > Streptophyta > Magnoliopsida > Sapindales > Sapindaceae > Acer > Acer saccharum. The sequence continues at coordinate 51,510,077 of CM059866.1, forward strand.
TTTACAAAACGTTATCAGCATGATTATATATAAGTAAAAAGATCTTCAGAAGAGTGATTTACTTACCGCTCAATATTGTATTGATTGCAACCTGAAGATTGTAAAATTAAAATAAAAGAGCTGAAAGCTCTAAATACTAAGAATTTCAATCCATTAGAACTAGAAGTTCTTGATTTCAATCCAGTCAGAACACGAAGTTCTGATTTTCAACCTGAAGTGCTGGATTTATGTATTGCTATTCAATTTATTATTACGTATTTACTTCCTTTTATGCAATTTATTTATTATCAGAACTTGAAGTTTTGAATTTCAATCTAATCAGATCGGGAAGTTCTGAATTTCAATCCAATAAGAACTAGAAGTTCTGAATTTTAACTAAAGTTCTAGATTTATTTATCATTACACATTTATTTATTTTATACAATTTATTTATTATTAGAACTAGAAGTTTTGAATTTCAACCTGAAGTTCTGAATTTATTTATTATTGTGCATTTATTTACTTTTATAAAATTTATTTACCATTAGAACTAGAATTTCTGAATTCCAATCCAGTCATAATCGGAAGTTCTAAATTTCAACCTAAAGTTCTGGATTTATTATGCATTTAATTACTTTTATGCAATTTATTTACTATTAGAACTGGAAGTTCTGGATTCCAATCCAGTCAGAACTAGTTCTGAATTTCAACCTAAAGTCCTAGATTTATTTATTATTATGCATTTATTTACTTTTATACAATTTATTTACTATTAGAACTAGAAGTTCTGAATTCCAATCCAGTCAGAACATGAAGTTATGAATTTCAACCTAAAGTTTTTGGATTTATTTATTATACTTTTTATTTATTCGTATTTATTTATTTATACGCAATTTATGAGATTGGCATAGTAGGCCAACTTACCAGAACCTGCAGTTCTGGATTTTATTTATTCGTATTTATTTATTTATACGTAATTTATGAGCTGAACTCGGTTATAGTGATTAACCAGAACCTGAAGTTTTTGGATTTATTTGTTATGATATTTAAGTTAGCATAGTTTTGCTAACGGATCAGATCTTGAAGTTCTGAATTTTAATTCGATTAAGAACCTGAAGTTCTAGATTCATTGTTATATACATGAATGCCATACTTAGAACCTGAAGTTCCAAAATTTCAATTCAATATAGAACCTGAAGTTTTGAACATCTTAAATATTGAACATGAAGTTCTAATCAGACTTGAAGCTCTAAATTCAATTTAAATTGTGATATTAAAATTTTAATATAAAAGTTTATCAAAACCAGAAGTTCTGAAACTAATCAAGTTATGGTTATTTCATCTGGAAATTTCATTGTAATTAATTTCCATTCAGTACCTGAAGTTTTCTAAATTTTATGTATGAACCTATAGTTCATGTTCGAACCGGAAGTTCGAAAAATCGATATGATTCATGATTTTGTTTTATATCATATCTATGAAGTGATATGTTTATATGTCATTCATTTGAGGAAAAAATCTACACAACCCAACATGATGTTGTGAGTATTATAAATGGATTTAAGATCCTAATAGCACGTATAATGAAATTGGAAATGATATTTTATCCATTTCGTACTTCCTTCTGAAGGAGGAATATCAAGATAGTAAATTTGAATATGTTTTTATTCATGAGATATCAAAACATACCCCATGATTTGATGTTTGTAAATGATCAGGGCCGGTCTTGACGTATTGGAGGCCCGGGGCGAAAATTCTGAAAAGGGCCCCTTTATTCATAATTTTTTTTTTTTTTTGATACAAAGAGCAAGTAAACATACCAAATTGGGCAGTCACCCATAATCAATGGTTCCACAGCCTCCGGTGTTGGTAATCTACATAATTACATAAAGTAAGACTAGCTTAGCATTTAGAAAGTGCATGTTGGTCATCTACATAACTACATAAAGTAAGGCTAGCTTAGCATTTAGCAAGTACATGAGCCACATTATTCCTCCTCCTATAAGCAAAACAAATAGAGATAGGGAGCTTAGAAAGCCAACCCAAAATATCACTGATAACAACTCCCAAGTCAGAACAGGAGGTTGCACCCAAGTTTAAATTGAATGTACTCTTGCAAAACAAAACAACAACAAATTGAACATCATTGAAAATGTCTTCTTCTAGCATTTTGAGAAGCAAAATCATCAATAATATTTTCAAATTCAATCTTTTCCAACATATCATTTTCAATACATAAGATTGCCAATCCATTTAACCTTTCTTATGACATTGTTGACCACAAATAAGATTTTAACATTTTTAATTTTGAAAAACTTCTTTCTGCAGATGCCACAGTTACAGGTACGGTCAACAATATTCTATAAGCAATTGAAGCATTTGGATAACAATCAAAAGTTTTTACAAACTCAAGTATTTCAATGGCCGTCTTTGTTTCTTTTGGTAAAACCACTTGTAACACTTTTAATTCAGAAAATAAATCATTTGAATCAATATCAGAAAAACTATCATATTTTAGAGCAGTTTCAAGATTAACACAACATTCCTTCAATTTATCATTATCTAAAGAAGTTAACTTTTTTGAATCAAATAAGAACCCAAAAATATTTTCATATGTTTTCAATTGTTCAAATCTACTCTTCAAAGAAGCAATAGCAACATCCACAACAACAATAAAATAATTAACTCTAAAAGATTCTTCAAGTGATTGTGTTATATCTTCATGTGCACTCTCATCAAATTGTTTATTTCTACGATATTAATGTTTTTTTTAACAAATATAGGCTCAATTTCATATTAAATGCAATACTTTTAGCAAAAATCATGGCATCTGTAAATCCATTTTCTCTATATTTTTCAAAATAAGAAATTAATCCCTTCAATTGTTCTATGGCAACATCAATACACATATCTTTAGATTGCAATACTTTGCTAATTATGTTAACATTAAACAAAATATCATGCCAAATAGTTATGCCTAGTAAAAATTCAAAATTTTCATGTTCATTTACTAAACTTCCAGCTTTACTCTTTGTTTTCATATCATCACTACTTTTTTGTAATTCCAACAAAGCTTCTCTTATTTTAGGAGCTTGATATCTTATGGCTTTAACACTATCAATACGACTTTCCCAATGTGTTGTGGATAATGTCTTAAGAGTTAATCCATCTACATAATCTTGAAATTTTTTCCATCTTTTTGTAGAATTAGAAAATATCGAATATATACGTTAAACAACTCCAAAAAAAGATACCGCTTTTACACAAGAGTGTGCCATATCACAAATAGTAAGATTAAGACTATGACAAGCACATGGCATGTAACATGCTCTTGGATTTATTTCAAGTAATCTCTTTTGCACACCTTGATGTTTCCCTTTCATGTTAGATCCATTATCATAACCCTGTCCCCTAACATCGGTAATACTAAGATCAAGAGATTTTAGTATAACTTGTAATACATTAAAAAGCCCCAATCCAGATATATCATCTACTTTTAAAAACTCTAAAAAGTACTCTTCTACTTTTATCGGACAATTTGACATGTCTACACATCGTATTATCAAAGTCATTTGTTCTTGGTGACTGACATCTGGAGTACAATCAAGTATTACTGAAAAGTATTTTGCCTCTTTGATTTTTTTTAATGATTGCACTTTTGATATTAGAGGCTAATCTACCAATCAACTCATTTTGAATTTTATGACCGAGATAATGATAATGAATCTCATTATGATGAATGCGTTGAATATGTTGTTGCATTACTACATCAAACTCAGCAATCATTTCAATTAAACCCAAAAAATTACCATTATTATCTTGGTAAATTTTTTCATTGCTTCCACGAAAAGCCAAATTATGCTTAGCAAGATATTTAACTACAACAATTATTCTTACAAGAACTTGTTTCCATCGATTTTTCTCTTTTTTAATTTGCTCTTGTAAATTCTTATCAATTGTTTCATTCTTGTTCAATCTGATTAGTAAATCAATCCAACTGTTCATACTACTGATGTGATCAATATTATTCTCATGTTGTTTAAGTCTCTCACTAAGATGTCTCCAATCATTAAATCCTTCACTAGCTAAAAGATTTTTCATGTTCACAGACTTAAACAACTTGCAACAAAAACAATATACTTTGTTCACATCCTTTCAGTAAACTAGCCATTTCCTATCTTGATTCTCTCCATTTGGTAATTTCCGAGTGTAATTTGCATATGAAAAATGTCCGGAGTTATCATCCAAAGGAAATTCAAGATTTGTTTTTCTTATATGACATTTTTCCACTAATAGATCCTTTGTTTTGTTATCAATGTTATCCCAATTTTTTGGATCATAAATATCTAAAGGAGTTGATTGTTCTATTCCATCAGGTTGAATTTCATCAATTTCAGCTTCGTTTAATTCTTCTACATGACTTGGTTCAGTTTGTTGTGAACAACCTAAACCTATATTTTTAACAAAGAATTTATCTAAAGCTCCTTTTTGAGATTCAACCATTTCTTCTATTCTCTGTCTTTGTTTCCTTTTTTCATTACCAGATTTATGTTTTTTAGGAAACATGTTTAACAAAAATGAATAAAACCTTTAAAACCAAAGTACCTTAACAAACAAAATTGTTAAAACACAAAAAATGAAACAACAGAACCTGGTGAATGCAGAAAAGCAGAATGCAAATTCAAAATCCTCAAAGAATCAAAGACTCAAAGTGCAATCCAAATCCAATTTGCTTCTTCTGCAAGGCTGCAAAGTGCAAAATAAATTTGTGATTAAAACATACTTCCAATTGTTAGATCAAGAGATAATAGTGTTATCAAATACAACATTAAAAAATAAGAGTTGGGAAATTATTACCTTGTGAATGATTTGGCAAAGTCAACAATCTCTAAAGACAGGTGTTTCAGTGACATAGAGATGAGTAGAGGTTCTACCTAGAAGAAGTGAAGAACAAGAAACTAATAGAGCTGGAGAGAGCTTCGGAGAATGAGAGAATGAGAGAAGTGAGTAATTTTTTTTTTTTTTTTTTGGTGAAACAATATATCTCAGACATTCTGAGTGTTAGACTCAGTAACGGGAGAAAATAGAAAATCTTTTTCTGATTTTTTTCTAATAAATTGTATATTAAAAAATGATTTTTTTTTTTTAGCAAAGCAAAATCTTAACAGTTAAGGCAGCTAGAGTGGTGTTATGGTACACTTGTGGAGTGGTGCCGGCAGCTAAGTTTGTCAGCAAAACTAATAAAATATATTTCTTTCTACTTTTTAGAAGTCAAGTAAACTCATAGACTTTAATGAAGTGGGCCCATAATTTACAGACTACATAGGCTACTTTTTTATTTTTTATATCACAGAGTCATAATTTTTTAATTTTTTATATATCTATAATTTTAAAAATGAAATGGGCCCATAACGATTCACAAATTGCATGGACTTTAATGAAAATATTTTGGGGCCTAGGACGATTGCACTCGGTGCACCCCTTCAGGGCCGACTTTGTAAATGACAAGAGAAAGGTTTATAGAATAAAAATATTGAAAAAATTATCATTTCAGATGAAATATAAAAAGTCATTACACAAGCCAATAAAATTCCCATAAAGAAAAATACATGTCTTTCTAAATAATGTGAATTTGAACAATGCATTGTCTACATTGAAATACAATATGATTATGTATGTCTTGCCAATGGTACAAGATCACATATTTGTCTTGCCAAAAGTTAATACCATATCAGATCCACAGATCTGATTGAAGGCTCTAGAAGAGCCACAATCTTGTTACCAAATGGTATTAAATTATGTATCAATGATGCTTTATTATTCAGGTAGATCTAGGAGAAATCTTCTTAGTTTCAAAAGATATACAGCTTAATAGATATCATATTGAAACTATAAATGATAAGAATGTTTAATATATGTGCATTAGTTCTAATGATTTGGGCCAGAAGCTCATTTTAGAGAAGTTGTGTATTTTCTTGTTTGGATTATATTATACAGTTATAAAATGTAGAGATTTATACAGTCATGAACCAGAAGTTCTTAGATCCAAAAAATATTTATGCTTTTGCATGACCATCTTGGTCACCAACTATATACAATGATACGTAGAATCCTTGAAAATTTTTATAGACACAATTAAAGAGCCATAAGATTATTTTATATTCTATGAGAATATATGTATTGCATGTTCACAATGGAGATTAGTGATAAGATCATCTCATCCTAAAGTTGGTTTTGAATCTCCGTCATTCAAGGGGATATATGTGAACCTATCCATCCACCAAGTGAACCATTTCATTATTTTTTGGTTGTAATTGATGCACCTACGAGAAGGTCACATGTTGTTCATTATCAAACATCTCCTTATTCTTACACATATTATCAGTTTTTGGGCACAATTTCCCGATTATCTAATATTTTAGTCAATGCGTTGTTGTAATGTTGGTGAATTTACTTCCAAGACATTTGATGAATATTACAAAGTAGTTGGGATTGATGTTGAAAATCAAGTTTCATATATACTCGTACTTAGAATGGATTAGCGGAATTACTTATCAAATGTCTCCAGGTAACTGCGAGAACTTTATTATTACAAACACAATTACCAATTTCTATATGGGGACATGCTATTTTACATGTTTCTTCATTAATCTCTGATCCATTGCTTATTATTGTTATTCACTATTACAACTTGCATTTGGTTATTAACTTATTCGTTTTTAAGATATTTGATTGTGTTGTATGCCCTTATTGCATCTTTGGCATGATCTGGGATAGGATTTCTATATCATTTTGAGATTTATGTTGATATTGATTAATCTTTTATTATTGGATAGTTTAAATTTCTGATAGATGATTTTTATCCACGATTTGCATATTATTATTTTGATAAATTTTTCCTATCATTAGAAGAATGGAAAATTTTCACATAAGAGAAGAGTAAATAAAAAGTTGTCTTTATATAAAATAGAGATATTAGTTCTCTATATATGTAATGAATGTATCTCATTTCAATATTTGTACTATTCAATACAAATACAAAATATAATTGATCATCAGATGATTATTAATTAGTTACTAAATATATTTATAAAATATATTAAAAGTAACAAAATTTTACAAGTTGTCATCTTATAAACTCGGGTGATTGTTCCAGAAGAACGATCAGAGCAAAAGGCAACAAATAAATCATCTGATACATATCATAAGTTTGTAAACCTTTTTGAAAGTTATTATTCCTTAGAAGAGGAAAGTAAATTATCAGGATGCTAATGTAAACATAACTCGAGTTATAAAGAGACATTTTCTCCAAGTCAACTATATAAGAGTTAGATATATCTAAAGAGACACAAAGTCTTTGAAGTGACTAAATCACTTGAAATAGAAGAAATCTCCACAGAGATACAAGAATATAGAAATCAATAAATTTCTATAAATCATATGAGAGAAATGTGGAATCATGAAGAAACAATCATCGATAATATATACACAGTAACTACTGAAATTATAAATGATAATTATGAAACTCATACTATCAATGATTATAGACAAATGCATGATTGGCCTAAATGAAAAGAAGCAATTCAAGTTGAATTGACTTCATTAGCCAAACGTAAAGTATTTGGACCAATAGTCCAAACACCTGAATATGTCAAACCAGTTAGATACTAATAGATATTTATAAGGAAACATAATGAGAAAAATGAGATCGTGAGAAATAAAGCATGACTCATATTACAAGGTTTCTTACATAAACTTGGTATTCACACTACAAGAAAAAAGCATGTTTATTTATAAAGTCGCATTTATGACGGTTTTAAAACGTTGTATATCGCGGCATCATAAATGGGGGATGATGGTTCTGAAAACCGTCATAAACTTATGACGGTTCTAAACCATTATTAATAGATGGTGGTCTGAAACCATTATAAATCCATGAGAGTTTAAAACCGTCATAAACCTTTATTTTGATCTAATTTTTTTTTTTAATTTCATTAAAAAAATATTTTTCTATTTTCATTAAAAAGAATAATGCTAAAAACAAAATACATAAAATTTCATTATCAAAACAAATTAAAATCAATAAATCGTTTTTGCATTCTTTTATACATGAAGTAGTAAACATGGTTGGTACATATAAACACAACTATACATCTAAATTATACAAGGGTAATAGGTGAAGATCAAGAAGTGATGTTGCAGGCAGTAGACTTGAACTTGAACGTCAACGAGATCCGTTGCTATCCATTATGAGTATGCTAGAGTATGTTTGTAAGGATTCCCTTTTATTGATTGGCTTATTTCGTGGTCAAACCACAAGTTGGGGTTTGGTTGTAAGGGTAGTCTAGGTGATTAGTTGAAGATCAAAGACCCTTTCCAAGACCTCAAGAGGACAAGCACCAAAGGTATAAATCTTGTGCTTACTTTGCCTTGAAGAGATATAGTTGCACACACACACAACATGCATAACTCTTATTCTTGAATGTTGTGTTTATATTTTGTGTGCTTTGTGCTTTATTGATTATTCAATATCTCTTCTTGTATTAAATTGATTGCATCTTGTTCTATGAAATGCCATGACATGTTTAGGCATTAGGATGCAAAGTCATGAATTTTATTCATGCATGTTTGAATTGAGTGCATCTTGTTCAATGATAATGCCATGACATGTTAGGCATTAGGATGCATTCAATACCCACACTTGCACTTCATGATTAGTCTTAAGTGTGGTGTAATTCGTTTCCGTTTGTGTGATCGGAAACGTCCGCGCTTGCACGATGGTGTGCATGTCTTAGCGCGATGGTTAACCACTTGAGAAGGTCTCATTCTTCTCTTGGATAAGTGGTAGTTTTGGTTTGGTTGATTGGAGTAAGGTGTCTAGTTTTAAAAGATTGGATTTCAATGTTTTAAGTGTTTTCAAAACTGACCTTTGCATGGTCTTATGACCATAACTTTTTACACAAAGCTTCAAAATGAGTTTTGAAAATTTCTGTACAAACTAGACACCCATACCTTTCCAACGGTATATTATTCGTAATATTTCATGACCGTTTGGATTGGTTTTAAAATCTCCAAAGTTACAACCAAAACAGGGCAACTCTGTTGTTGTCCGTTTCTGACCTTTGGTCACTCAATTGACCATAACTTTTTCTACAGATATCAAAATTCCATTCTGTAAAAACGAATAGAAAGTAAACATCCATACCTTTCCAACGATATATCATATGAAAGGTTTCGATATCGTTTGGTCATGTTTCGAAGCGCTCGAATATTGAGTCGCTGCACTGACGCGAGTACCGCGAAAATGCCCATAATTTTTCCATTTCTTCCAAAACGACATAGTTTCATTTGGGCATTATAAATACATATCTTTCTCATCATTTTGAGGGTAGAGCCACAAAATCAAACCCTAGAGAGAGAGGCTCCTTATTCTTGAGAGAGAAAGAGAGACTTGAGAGAAAAAGCTTAAAGATTACATCTTTATCTCTCTAAACCCATTCCCACATGCACAAATCATCATCTAGGCATCATCTAGGTTCATCTAGCATGTGCTAATGCATGGGTCTTCTTCAACACACATGGTATGATTTGTTGAACACTTTTATCTTACATAATTAGTGTTTCTACTTATCAATTTTATCTCATTTATTACTTGTATGTGTTTAGATTAATTTCTACATACATGATTGAGATTATGTGTTGATTGGGTTATTTATGTTAGCTAGGTTTTCATGCCTATTTTATATCTAGCTAATTAATCTCATTATATGATTGAGATTATTTTTGATAGCTTAATTGATTAGGTCATTATTGCCTAAAAGCTATGCCATAAACATTCTTGTGTGATTTATTTATAACTAGGTTGATAGATTGTTTTTTAATCAACTAGTTAATCTTTTGAATGTTTGTGGGTTTTTTGTGATAGCTTTGTATCTAGGATTGGTTATCCTTTACTTAGCTAAAGTTGTATGCCATGACATATAGCTATTTTCATATCTAGGATTGATTTAAATTGAATATATCATCATCCTAGATAAGCATCTAAGGTTCCCTAGCCTTGTTTGTTAATTGAATATTCATACATATTCACATAGGGTTGTGCATCTCTTTTGAGAGATTGAAGTCTTGTGTGATTGACCGGGATTAGGTCGGACACCGGGAACAGGTGGTCATATAAGCAATTGGACTAGAGCCACTTTTAAAGGCCCGCGTGGTAGAAGTGGGGGGTTATTGACCGGAGTGTTAGACGAGGTCTACATAGGTTGTAAACTCCATTTCAATTAGTGGATTTCGAGGTCCGAGTGTGGCGCACTAAACAGCCCGTGGTTTTTCCCAGTGGTTGGGTTTCCACGTAAACATCAAGTGTCATTTATTATTTCCGCATCTTATTACACTTGTATGTATATTTGACTTGCTAGGGGTATTTTCGTAAAATTGACATGCACGCGAAAATTGGGTAATAATTAGATAAAATCTATTCACCCCCCCTCTAGCTTTATATTAAACACACCTTCAGGACTTTTCAATGTTAATTATTAAACCTAAAGCATTAACAAGAAGGAAAAAAATGCAGTAAGATATTTTATGCTAAATATGAAAAAAAAAAAAAAAAAACTTATTTCAAAAACAAGAAAAGATATGAACAGTAAGTGAAAATAGATATGAAAAAAGAAAAAGAAAAATAGAGTCTTGCCAATATTTTCGTTGTTGAAAAAAGAAGGGGCCTTGATGTCCTTCTTAACAAATGGATCAGCTCTGTCAAACAATACAAACAGTTAAAAAAAAAACACATTTTTTTTTTTAACATATCTAAACAAAAAGATTCAATTTATATAGAAAAACATTAAAAAAATATATATAAAATGAAAATACTCACGCCTTATTCTTTCCTCCTTTCATTCCCTTGGAAATTCTCTTGTTCTTTCTGCACAAAACCCAAACAATGACAAACAAAAATCAGCCATTATCATCAAGTTAGTATATGCGTTTATAGATTAAGAGAGAGAGAGAGAGAGAGAGAGGGGTGAAGTTAAGATCACGACACTACAAGGTTTTCCGACATGACACTGCCACCACTACTCCATACCACTCGAAGGAAAAGAGAAGTGATGAGTTTTCCAACCACTCGACGCCATCAACGGATTTGACTCCACACCACTCGAAGGAAGAGAGAACTGATGAGTTTTCCGACCACTCGACGCTGTCGATGGATTTGAGAGAAGGATGACGATGTATCTGAGTGGATCTGAGAGAGAGAGGATCTGAGAGTGAGGATTTGAGTGAGAAAGAGAGAGAGAGCAAGTGACAGTAGAGAGAGATTTGGGAAAATAAACTTTAGGGTTTTGCTTTATGTTTTTTATAGGGTGTTATTTTAAGTTTATGATGGTTTTTAAAAAACCATAATCCAATCACGTGTGTTTTTAAAAACCGTCATAAAATTACGAGGGTCCTAAAAAACCATCATAAAATTACGAGGGTCTTTAAAAACCATCATAGATTTACGAGGGTTTCTAAAACTATCATAATTTTCCATCATTAATTTACATTTTTCTTGTAGTGTCACTAGTGATGAATACAATTACATTCCAAATTTTGATAAATTTGGCTACTTCTAAAAGGCTTGAAATGCGTCTTATAGATGCAGTGATCACTTATCTATATAATTCACTCAATGCATATATTTATAATCCATGAAGGATTTAAAATGCTAGAAGCATATAAATCGAGATATCGTAATTTGTATTTGATAAACTTACAAAAATTCTTGTAAGGATTAAAAACAACCTGGATGGATGTGTTATAACCGTCTCAGTGAATATTTAATAAAAGAAGGGTATATTAATTATATTATATACCCATGAGTCTTTATAAAGAAATGAGAATATGAATTTGCTATTGTAGCAATTTATGATATGAATTTAATTGGAGTTCCTGGAGAGCTCATGAAAACTGATGAATATTTGAAAAATGAATTTGAAATGAAAGACATGTGGAAGAAAATATTGTCTCGGCATGAAAATCGAGCATAGATCAAACATAATACTTGTATATCAATCAACATATGTTGAAAATATTTTTGGAAAGATTTCATATGGATAATGTTCATCCATTAAATACTCATGTGTTTGTTAGAACTCTTGATCCTAAGAAAGTTCCATTCCAACCAATAGAAGATGATGAAAAGATACTTGGTCCCGAAGTACCATATCTTAATGCAATTGATACTTTATTATATCTGGCTCAATGTATTAGACCAAATATTGCATTTTCAGTGAATGTACTTAGTAGATTCAGTTCGGCACCAATTCAAAGACATTGGAATGAGATTAAACACATTTTTCGTTACCTTCGTGGAATGAAAGATGTAGGATTATATTATACAAAATCTAACAATTTTTCAAGTTTACTTAGTTATGTTGATGTCGGATATATATTTGATCCACATAAAGCTCGTTCACAAATGAGATATGGTTTTACCTAAAATGACACAACAATTTCATGGCGCTCTATGAAGCAAGACTTTTGCTCCCACATCCTTCAATCATTTATGTTGTTATTGCATTTCATGAAATAAACATCAGTATGTGTCAGTTCAACAATCTACAAGATTGTTTTGAAAAGAATTTTTATCAGGGGGAGCAGAGCATATCGAATGAAATATATTAGTTAGTTTGGGCATATGTGTATTTTACTCTTTTTCCCTTCAGGTTTTTATCCCATTGAGTTTTTCTGATAAGTTTTATTTTTTTATTTTTTTATTTTTTTTAATGAGGCAATTCTTTAAGCACACCTAAAAATCATTAGATCTAGCAGATCATGATATATATTTTTCTTTGATCTAGAAGATCATCATATATATGTTACTTTGATCCAGAAAATCATTATACTTTGATCCAGCAGATCAATTGATATCTTTGTTGAGATTTTTATCCCACTGAGTTTTTCCTAGCAAAATATAAATGTAAACAAAGTTTTGAAGAAAACATTAATTCTTAACATATGTGCATTGTACTTTTTTTCTTTTCAATCAGGTTTTTGTCTCACTGGGTTTTCCCAACAAGGTTTTTAATGAGACAGTTTTGAACACGTCGAACACCACTAGATCTAGAAGATCATTGTATATATTTTGTCAAGGTTTTTCCTAGCAAATTAATATACAATAAAATGGTGAAAATCTAAGGGGGAGTGATGTAAAGAATGAATTAGTCACCATTTGTTAGGTGTCAACATTTTGAATGCATGCTGGCAGCTTATATAGGTGAGGTAGCAAACCTATTCATCATACGTGTTGGACGGTGCCAGGGTGGCACGATATGTGTGGAAAATTACGTTATAGCCCCTTCTTATGTTTACTTATTTATATATATATGACATTTCTATTATAGCCTATTTAAATGTGAGAGAACTTGTTATGAGAAATTGTCTCAAGAGTAATTATTATTATTATTATTATTGCTATCTTTTTTTTGAAGCAATTGTTGCTATTATTATTATATACCATATAGTAACTCAAATGTAAATTAGACTAAAAAATATGAGAGTGATCGAGTAGAATTAATTTGATCCTAACAAAAATAATATAACTATTGAGACATGCATTTCAAAACATGAAAAAATATAGATAAAGAAATGAATTTTATTTACTGATTCAGATTTCAGTATTCCATAATTGTCTTGTTAAAAACCTTATCAAGAAAAACCCAGTGGGATAAAAACTTGGTAAGGGAAAAAGAGTGCAATCAAATTACAAGTACATCATAGGTATAATTAAAAATTGTTAATGTGTCTTCAATCTTCAGTCTTCAGCTCTCATGCTGGTTACTGCCGGAACCCTCATCGATATATAAGTTGAAAAAATAATTAATTACTTCTTCGTCCTCCATTTCATGCTACATCCTCTTTTAAGCATGTTCCTAATCCCGAAGGCATGTTAATACCTCCACCATCTAAGGGGTCAAAGAAGTTCTTCTTGGTTCGATGATACGTCCACTCGTGCTAAATGTCTGCTCTGAAGAAATAGTGGACATATTGATAACGAGTACGTCACGTGCTAGTTGTGACTGCCGGATATCTGTTGCTATGGTTTTTCCACCATAACAGCACATCAAAATCTTGGACGTCCTCCCCCTACCACCGGTTGTCTCCAATAGAGAGAACTCAGTTTGAAGGTAGTTGTTGAGTTTGGCATTTTGAGTAAGTCTTGCAACTTGAGGTTGAGATAAAGAACTTGTTGAGCTACGACTGGAAGAGTTGGGCCTTAGGAAGAGCTTCCAACTACTCTTCAATGGGCGGGTGTCTTGTTGTTCTGATGGTTGTGTGTTTACACTGTCAAACCTGTGCTCATAAATAGAACAAACTTCAAATAACTTTTTCTGTAGGTTAGTAAACTGTTCAGTAAAATCTAAATTCAAATTATTACCAATATAACAAAGAAAAGTTTCTAAATCAGATAATTTAACCTTAAGATCTAGTACAATACCTAAGGCATAAAGGAAAAGAATTTCAACCCACTATTTTTTAAATTTTACTTCAATGACGTCAACTGCAGGGCCTAAAATTCCACTCTCTCTATAAGTGGCAAACATTTCAGACATTTCAACAATCTGATGAATTACTGATAAAGATGTGGGGTAATAGACCCCGGAAAGAAGTACGGTGGAATCGTAAAAAACATTTTAAAATTTAATAAAATGGTTTGCTACACACTAATCATTTTGGGATAGTATTTGACTGCCCTTTTTAACATTATAAAAACCTGTAATAATGTCAACATAAGCAATAGCATTAAGTAAGTTGAGTTCCACTTTACTGGTATATCTGTTTGGAATTTACGGGCTCACATGTTGGATGCATGACAGTATTTGTCAAATTCTGCCACTCTTGGATTGGAACTGCTAATCCAAGAAAAGGCATCTATGATGTGATCTATGTGATTGCTTATAACATTCAAACCAGTTTTTACAATTAAATTTATTATGTGACATGCACACCATTGGTGGAAGAAATAACCCCCAAGTAGTGGGACATTATTCTGCTAAAAAAAGCTAATAGCTTTAGTGTTTGTTGACGCTTTATCTGATGTTAGAGAAATAATGCGATCAGATGTGCTTTAATCATTTTAAACAGAAGTAATTGTAAAATAAATATGTTCAGTGGTATGTTCATAATGCATGCAATGAAAGCCAAGAATTCTTTTTTGTAACTTCCATTCAGAGTCTAAATAGTGTCTCGTGACATATAAATAGTCATGTTTGGAATGTAAGTTCAAAATATCAAAAGTTAATGCAACTGAAACATTCAGATCTTGTAATTCAGTGATCAAACTATTTCGTGAAGTGTGAAAACATTTTTTCAAATTGCTTCTAGTGGTTGTTCTAGAAACGGATTGAAATTGTGGGTTGTATGCTTGTTGGATAAATTCTTCATTCCATACAGTCATCGAAATTAATCGGTTGATTAGTTTGTGGAATATATCATGCCATACACTCTCTAGCATACTGAGAATCGTACATCCACGTCGAAACCTACCCTTCTGGGCCATTTTTTTTTTTATATAAAATTTACATCGTGCCATTTTTTTGTCCTTACCGTCCGGGCCTTGTACGTATTCCGGGTGAAAACAGTCCCATACCTTTGATGTTGTCTTTTTCGGATATGTTGTGGTTCTGCTCGACCCCTTGGTGTCTTGGGTAACTCTTTTGTGTTGTCATTGAACTTGGGTGTCGACACCGTCATTGGACTCGAAAGGGTTCAAATCATCATTCTGCAAGTTCAAACAGTCAAAAAAATTTGGAGAATCCATTTCCTACGATATAAACATTAACTCATTAAGTATAAATATAAAAACTAAGTATAAATATTAATTGTAAAAGTAAGCATAAATATTAAATTTAGATATAAATATAAAAACTAAGCATAAATAATAAATATAAAAGTAAGCATAAATATAAAACTAAGTATAAATATTAAATATAAAAGTAAGCATAAATATTATAGTTAAAACTAAGTACAAATAATAAATATAAAAGTAAGCATACATATTATAATTAAAAACTAAGTACAAATAATAAATATAAAAGTATGCATAAACATTAAATTTAAGTATAAATATAAAAAATAATTATAAATAATAAATATAAAAGTAAGCATAAATATTAAATAGAAAAACTAAGTATAAATATTAAAATTTAAATAAAAATGAAATTAGATTTGTAGTTTGTAGAAGAAATGTTGAGACTTAAGAGAATGAGAGTGAGAAATATTTGGTGGAGAGATTAGAGAGTAGAAAATTATTAAATTAATGATTATAATTTATATTAGAGTGAGAGTGTGTAGAAACTAGAGAGAGTAAGAGTAGAGAGAGAGAGAGAATGAGAATTGAGAAAATAAAAATTGTAGAGTGTAAAAAAATTGGAAATGGAATGGACATTTATAGGGAAAGTGAAATGAGGGTAAAATGGTACATAAGGAGGGAATTTGAAATAAAAAATTTCAAATGGGGGGGCAATGGTTGGCCTGGCGGGCTGGCAGTCCGGCACGCTATGTCGGCCTACCAGGCCAACCGTTGCACCCGGCATGTGTGCGGGTGTGCTGTGCCATGCCGAGATTCTTGGCCTCGCACGGCACGCCCCCTTTACCGTGCCATGCTAGACACGGTACTGTGGTCATGCCAAATGGGCCAGGCCCCAGGCCCAACCCCAATTTACACCATTAGTGACAGGAGAGTACGTAGCCATTACTGTTGTTTTTTACCAACTTTTTGCAAGCACCGGGTTTGGTGGCACGTGGTAATTAATAGATACTTAGATCTATATTATTCACATTTATATTACATTAAACATCTGCCAACACCAAATAGCCAACACAATCGTGGGTTATCTTCTAGCCAAATCAGCTCATCACTAATAGAAGCACCTAATTTAGCAAAGTCATAAACAAAATATTTTGAATTGTGATTCAAGAATTTATTTGATAATCAAACCAACTTCATATAGAACCATATCTCTTGGAGATCGGTGCATTAGCACAGGGTCGGTCCTAAGATTTCGGGGGCCTAAGGCGAACTAAAAAATTGAGGCCCCAAATCCCAACTTTCAATATATTTTTAATTGATTTTTTTCTCTAGTAAATTCTTATAAAATATCATTATAATAACAAAAAATAAAAACTGCAATACAACAAAATAACAAATAAAAAGTCGCTGAAATAAAAATTTTATAATTACATCAAATAATATATCATTTAAATATTACTCATCTCACATTTTTAGCAGCAAAAGTACTAATTAAACTTACATAATCAAGTTTTTCTACCATATTTTTTTTCAATTGATAACATAGCTAAGACATTCAACTTTTTCTTATGACATAGTTGACCAAAGATAGGATTTAATCAACTTCAACTTTAAAAAGCTTCTTTCCGCCAATGCAACTATGACCAGTATAGTTAACAAAATTCTATAAACATTCTATGCATTTGGGAAGCAACCATCTATTTCTTTCAGATAATTCAACAACTTTTTTCTTGGGCAGTTGACTAATGACTAGTTGGGTGCTTGACTTCCGGGTTCCATAATACATAATATATAATACATACAATTACACAAAATTCTAACAAAACTTTAAATAGAAAAACGAAAAGTGGTTTTTCGGACTAAAAGAAGAAGAATAAGGAAAAGAGGTGTTAAATTACCTTCTAAAACAACTAAGATTAATTTCAAGAAGAGAGCTTCCAAATTTCAATCTAAGAACAATTACTTTCTCACTAATTCCCAATTTTGTAAAAAGCTAAAAACAGAGCTGAGAGAGTGAGAGTTGCCGCCTGACAAGTGCCAAAGAAGTAAATAACTCTAACATAAAATAAAAAAATTGAATGTCTGATTATTATTATTATTATTATTATTTTGATAAACAAAGAGTAGCAGCTGGGCTGCCAACAACAGACAACAAAAACAACAAGAAATAGAAAAAAGATTTGGTGGTGGGCCTTTTAAATGGGCATTTTTTTTTAACAAAAAAAATATGGGCGGTATATAAATTTTTCGTGGTGGGCCTTTTAAATGATAATTGATATGTAGGTTTTTTTTATAAAAAAATTATCTACTTGAGCCTAAAGATAAAATGTACAGTAAATGGAATTTGGTGGCTCTTGGAAAACGGGGGCTCTAGGCAGCCGCCTCGTGGGCCTATGCCCAGGGCTGGCCTTGCATTAGCATTGCTGTGTGATTCAATAATAGCTAGATACAAACCTGTCTCTTGATTCAAGATTAGGTATAACTCACATGTTTTGCAGCTTTCCACCTTCAATATCTATTAGTGCCCATTCGTATTGTTAAAAAGAACATGTATTCAAAAGTTTAGCCTACTCTAAATATTGACATAAAAAATGTATCAAAACGCCATAGGGGCGTAGCTTAGTTGGTAGAAGAAAGAGTTTGAGGTTTGGGTAAATGATTCTCAAGTCAGTGGTTCAAATCCTACCAATTGAAAAAAGCTTCAAAAAAAAAAAAAAATACTTAGTCTAGATAGATGGATAAATAGATACTATCAAAAAAAAAGAAAAAATTGTACCAAAATTGTTGACTTTTAATAGAATAATAGGTACTTAAAAAACCTCGATAAAAAAAGAAGAAGCTCTATACATATTGTTAAAAAGACGTCTACCATAGTTACCTTAAATACTTCAATAAAAAAAAATGTATTTAATTTTCTTATATATCTATAGGTTTATACATATGGTTAAAAAGACATCTTTACCAAAGTTACCTTAAATACTTCAATAAAAAAAAAAAAAAAAAATTTAATTTTCTTATATATCTACAGGTTTATCATCATCATCTCCTTGGCCTTACCCAACCCAATAACACTTACTTGAATTAGGTATACAGGCAACTTCGTATTGAGCTTATTAATTCAAGCAAATCTGTAGTTGGGAGAAACCAACTAATTATATCGTTTATAAAAAGATAAATTTTTTTTTTTTTTTTTTCCTTTTTGGGAGGATATATTATTAGTTATTTTCACTTTGATTTCAACTTAGAAGATTTGAATTCAAACACTTGTTTTTAGAAAATTATTACACATGAGTAACTATTAATTAAAGACACATATATCATGTGCTCAGAACCAAAGATCACGTAATAGGGATTAAGGAGTAGATTACAGAATATATATAAAAACAGTTGACATAATAATTAAGGAGTAGCTGATTCTGTTTCTCCGTTGGTTTCTTTTGCTCAACCCATTGTTTCTTCAGTGGTTTCAGTTGATGAGTTGGATGATAGGGTGGGTATAGTTTCTCCTTCGGTTGAAAGGGTTGAGAGGGTTGTTTTGAGGAATGGATTTGGATCTTCATGTTCCTCTATCTTGGATGTAGACTCTGATGTTCAGGTACAGGGTCCTGAGCATCCGTTGTCTGATTCCCACTCTGAACTTCGCCCCATTAATGATTCTTCCTGGGCTGACCAGGTTGAGGAAGAAGAGTTAAATGATACTACTACTATTACTCGAAGGTCCACTAGGATTGCACGCAGACTAGCTTCTTATAAGTCCGAGTCCCGGGCTTTTTCGAGGGTTTCTGATGATTAGTGTCATATATTGGAATTGTCGTGGGATTGTGATTGGTTCTTTGAGGCAGGTTCTCAGTGATCTGAGTTGACTGCATGGGTTGGGAGTCTTTTCGTTTTTCTTGTTGTTTTTATTTTCTTGTGTGGCCTGCGCGCCACTTTTCTTGTTGGGGCTTTTGCTCGTGGTGTTTTTGTGGTTGGTTTAGCCTTTGCTACTTTTTGTTCTTTTCTTTTTTTTAATTTATATAGTTTTATTTGATTGAAAAAAAAAAAAAAAAAAAAAAATTAAGGAGTAGCTAACTAGCTAACTAGAATTCAAGATCAAAATAAGCAAAAAGGCAATAAATAGTAAGTGAAACCATGACATAAAGAGAGCAAAACCCAGGTGGTGGTGATAGTGATCTGAAAAAGCCAGACTTGAATATCTTCCCAATTTCAAAGGAAACGAAGGCATCAACACAAGCAAACTGAACCTTATCAACGTTAATCCCCCTTCCAATAAACTCAACCTCCTTTGGCTTTGCAACTTTTTTTCTCAAAACTTTTTCACACAAATCATCCAAACCGGCTTTTTTTGATTCCTCCATATCCCTTCCCAGCACTTGAGCAGCCAAAGTTGTCAGATCAATCGCATTGCCGACACTCAGATTGTAATACTTTTCAAGCCTCTTCAAACCCTCCTCAACCTTGAAACCCACAAACGAATAGCTTTTGTTCAACAGGAAATTCTTAAGGGCTTGAGGGATGCTCGAGGTGTGAATCATATGGAAGAAGAGGCATCTGTGTCCAACGCACAGCTGGAGGGTGGCTATCGGGTACCGGTGCTCCGTATATAGACCTACGATGAGACGGCCGAGCCTTTTGCGGTGGATGATCTCGATCTCCGAGTCCAGGATTCGACCATAGAAGGAGAGTTGGTTGCCAGAGTTCGGATACGGTCACCGAAGAAGGTCACGTCGTAGATGTTGTGGGTGGGGCAACTGAACATGTGGTCATATAGGGTGATAGACTGATAGTCATTTTGAACAAGAAGAAGAAGAAACAACTACAGAATATAAATTACTTATTTATGAAGCGCGCACACACAATTGTAGATCAAAATTTGAAACCTTTCATGAAATAAAGAAAAAAAAGTGGTGGTGGTGACTAGAGATAGTGTTTTTACTTTTACATATAAGAGCATAATTAAAGAGAAAGCAGGGAAACATTGTAATCTTTAATTAAAATCTAAGGAAGAATTTTCTGTTTTATCAACACTAATCATGCTCGATTTTTTTTTTTTCTTCTCAATTTTTTTTTGCTGAAGACACCCCTAAATAATAGAGTTCATTTTGCTCACTTAGAATGCTATGTGCATTACCCCTCCTTAAATGTTGACATGTGTCCATTTACACACATTTGTTAACTCTTTGATTAACAAATTCACTATTATATATTATAGGGGTTTGGTTTACCGATTTTACCCCTGTGTTTTTTATGGTTTATATATATAGGTTTTTATTTTCTTTACAACACCAGAATTAAGTTTAAAAAAAAATTGAAAAACCAAAATTGAAAATTAATTGGACAAAAAAAAAAAAAAAAAAAAAAAAAAAAAAGAAGGAAACAGTTTTCCGGTTCAATATAAGAAACCAACATATTCTAAACCAAAACCCACCATCCATCTCAATCACCAAACCCTAACCCCCAAATCCTACCAAACTTATCTACCACAGCCACACCCACCATTGCCTCACATCCAACCACCACCACCACCACCCCAAAACCAAACACAACCTCTCTATCTCTCCACCAAAACCAAAACGCAACCCCCAGTGGCCGCCGCAAAATGCTCATCTCCTCATCTCATGGCGGTGGCCATCCCCTGTCAAAGGAAAGAAGAGGGAAAAGAGAAAGAGAAGGAGATTGGGGGAGGAGATCTAGAGCGGCAGCGAGAAGTAGGGGTGGTGGTTAGGGTGATTTCGGTGGGTTTGGAGTGGCGGTGGTGGGTAAGGCTTGGTGTTTTTGAATTTAGATTAGGGTTTAGGTGTTGGAGAAGATGATGGGAAGATAAACGATGATAAATATGAGATTTTGATGTTTGAGTTTAGATTAGTTTTATTATTATTATTGTTAACCAAAAAAGTTGGCAACCCCTCCAAAGAAGAATTTTCCCAGCTACAAGGACCTGATACCAAGAGGGATCCGATCTATCAGGGGTCTGGTCCACCACAGGGACCTGGTACCAGGAGGGACTCGGTCTACCATAAGAGCCCAATACAAAGAGGGGATCTGATCCAACAGGGACATGATACCAAGAAGGGCCTGGTCCCCTAACTGCACCCTCCCCCAGGAAGTATCGGGCCAAGATCCTCAGGTATAACCGACCACTCTAGGAACCGCGACGAGCAGGCCAAAACCAACTAACCGTGCCCCACGATGCGGTGTCGATACACACATGCAACCCTAATCGGGCCTCCAAACACCCTGAGGAACTCACTAGAATGACCAAACCACTCACTGGCACCAACCTCTGCTTAGGACTGACGTTAGCCCTAAAGCAAAGTCACATAGGAAAGGAGAAAGAGCTATGGTAACCTATAAGGATCCTACAACAAACAATAAATGCTGGGTAGCAAGCACAAAGAAGGAAAGAAAAGAGATCAACGGTTAAGATCCCTCCTCAGCCATGCCCCATCAATTACCGGATCTTATCCCACCTAAGCCCTACCCAATGTCAACTATCCTATACATGAAGTGGGAAGTTGTGCTTTCCCAACAAAATCGCTTGTAGAGCACCCTTAAGTTGAATAAGGAAATATTGGGTAAGGGCGCTTGATAGTGTGCAGCGGGACAAATGCTAATGCTAACGCTATCCCATACTAGCCCAAACCGTGACATCGATGTCCCACGATAGCTGTGAGCATTTTCAACTAATCCAAACATCCCAAATTGCCACCAAAGCACCATGTCAGCCTTATTAAAGCACCTAAAGCAACCTAGGGCATAGGTAGAGCAATCACGCCCCTCCAAGGCATGTGCTGACCGTTGACCTAGTCCAAAGTGATGGTGAGGATCCATTTTTCACATTTCAACCTAGGGACTAGGGTCCCCACCTACCCAGGCCAAAACCACACTAAGAGGCACACCTTGGTGGCATTATCTGAGCCCTCAAACTCCTGCCACCTCAGCGCCTAGTTTAAGAGAATAATGAGGATCGGGTCGGGGCATTCCTACCAAAACAAGCTTCTCTCACCTACCCCTCTAAAGACACACTATAAATACCCTAACTCACAAAGAGTAAAGGGTTGGCCTCTAGAGCCTCAAGCAAGCTCTTCAATCAAGCTCCATTGTGTTCCATCTACTTGGCCTCTAAAACC
The DNA here is from genome assembly GCA_030490815.1 of Acer saccharum. Lineage (NCBI taxonomy): Eukaryota > Viridiplantae > Streptophyta > Magnoliopsida > Sapindales > Sapindaceae > Acer > Acer saccharum. Next base: position 51,532,979 of record CM059866.1, read on the forward strand.
TCAAGCAAGCTCCTAAATTAATCTCCATTTTGTTCCCTTTACTTGGCTATTACCTCTCATAGACAAAGCTCCACAGTGTCCCTCCATCTTCGTTTCACGCACCCCTGTTGTAATATTGAAAACTCATTTATAGGCCATGTATAATGTACCCCCTTTAGTAATTAATAAAGAGTGTCCTGGTTCTTGCTAGAATCTTATCACCCTCGATCCATAGAACCCCATCAACCTCATTCATCATCCCTCCGGACCGGTCCTGAATCCCAGCGTCGGTCTCTGGTAACTGGACCAAGAGCCTTCCCCGATACCCTTCCTTGCTAACTGGGACGGCACTCTACCCGGTCCGAGCCAATCGTGGTGCACCAGTACACCGAGGTCAACTATTATCCCAGAGGTATCCGAGGGATTTTTTAGGTTAACAATTATTATTATTATTATTAAATATGGACTTTTTTTTTATGGAAAATCTAATTTTTTTTTTAATGGAAAATCTTAATCTTTTATTGTAATATATTTTATGTATATACTTTTTATTAATTTACCTATTTTCCCTTATAATTATTTTCTCGTTAATCAAGGTTAATTTGTGTATAGTGGAAATGGTCCAAAATGTTACCTTTTTGAACTTATTTTCCACCCAAGTGAGTGCTTTAATAAGTTATATTTAAAAGGCACCTATTATGGTAAATTACCAAGATTGCCCTTAGATAATCAGTTTTTTATTTTGTTTGTACTTCCATCTCCACACTTCCAACACTCAACTCGGTAGTCCCAACTTAGTAACTATCTCTCTCTCTACAATAAACTTGTCTGAAAATTGAAATCCCTTACAGCAAAAGTTCAAGGTTGCCTCCCCCTTCTTCTACAACTTAGAAAGAAGTGGATGTTTTTTAGTACAACAAGGTAATATATCTCTTAAATACTTCTTTTCTATACCAGGGTTTCTGAGTCTTGTAACACTTTATCTGTTCCTTTTCATTTGTTAACCTTAAGCTGGTTCTATGAATTTTGAATCTCTGAGCCTTACTAAGCTCTGTCTGAGACTTTCTAAACACTGTCCGAGCCTTTGTGAAGTTGTGTCCGAGCCTTTTGCATAGCTATTAGGTTTGTCAATGAAGCAGTGTCCGAGCCTTTGTGAAGTTGTGTCCGAGCCTTTTGCATAGCTGTTAGGTTTGTCAATGAAACAGTGTCTGAGCCTTTTATAGAAGTGTCCGAGCCTCTTAAATATCCTCACCCGAGCCTTCTGTATAAACCTTTTCCTAAGTCTTTTCTTAACATCTTATTCAAACATCTATGAAAATATCTTGTAGTCCTTGCTGTTTATTAATGGTTTGTGATGATTAATTTGACAACATAATGAATCAGGTTATAATAGTAATATTTTACAATAGTCAATGGGAGCAGTTACCCGACAGAAGTTAGAGGTTTGTTGGATCTGATAACCAGGGAATGTGTGTGTTAAAGAATATGACTTACGAAGAATTGGTGGCGATCGTGCATACCTTGTGAAGTATGATGTAAACAAATTCAATGTTGATCTATAGTCAATATCATTCGTTCCTGGCACTACATGCTACACATTTATAAGAAATGACGATGATGTTCAGTTTATACTAGGGGAAGATCGGGTGATCCCTCAAGTATATGTCAGTCTAACTGAAAGGACAGCTGGAGATGTGATAGGAAATGATATTCCTCATCATGAAAATACCCAACAATTTGAATCCTTTAGTGGTAGCAACCAAGTGTTCACATAAAGGAGTGCCACCGAAGGTGGGGAAAACATGTGTTGTGTTCCACCGGTAGTGGTCGACCATGCAGATGTAGTTGAACCTTGATTCGGCGATGTGTTTGGTTGTCGACTTAAGATGAATGATGAGCAGAACAATGAACAATACAATGAGCTATACAATGAGCAGAACAATGACCCGAACCATGAGGTGGATAATGATGCAAATAATGATTAGGTAAATGATCTAGAAAATATGGATGAAGAGCCTGTACAAATTCAAACACGTGGAAGACGTGTACAAGGAGTTAGTTGCACTACACCAGATATGCCTGGGACTTCCGAGGTCCGACATAATGTAACTGCATTTGATTATGATAATGCGACAACATGGGTTATTCCCGGAGTAGATTCATATTCATTTGGTATTGGTAGAAGCAACACCTTGGTAGTGTAAGAACCTACAAGAATGATTTATAAAGGTCAATTTTTTCCGAGTAAAAAGGATTTGAAGATGCTAGTTGGCCCTTTTGCAATGCGGGAGAACATTGAATGGAAGGTAAAAGGTCTAATAAGACAACGTTACATCTGGTTTGCATCATTGACAACTATACATGGAAATTAAGAGCGGTGAGGAGAGATGAAGGGACTTACTTCAAAGTCAGAAGTTTTGTCAACGAACACAGTTGTCTCTTGGAGGAGATTCACCATTGCCACTGACAAACTAGTGCAGTCATAATTGGAAAAGTTGTTGCACCTAGACTTCAACAACAAGATAGTCATCTCATGTGTCCCAAGGACATAATCGTCCATATGAAAACAATGTATGGCATCCAAATTATGTACAGTAAGGCACATCAAGCCCTGCATTATGCATTGTCATTAACCTATGGAGCGCATGAAGAAACTTTTCAACTGCTGCCATATTTTGGTTACATACTAGAATAGCAAAATCCTGGCACAATAACTAACTTACAATGCACAGACGATGGTAAATTTCTCTACTTTTTTATTTTGTTAGAGCCCTCAATTAGAGGTTTCCGGAGGTGTATGTGTTCTGTGATTGCAGTTGATGGTACCCATTTGAAGGGAAGATTCGGGGGTACAATGTTTGTTGCAACTGCACAAAATGGAAACGAACATGTGTATCTAATTGCTTTTGGGTATGGTAACTCAGAAAAAAACCTTTTATGGGAGTGGTTTCTGGAATGCTTGAAGGGTGCCCTTAGTCATATAGATGATCTAGTTTTCATTTTCGATTGACATTCATGTAGGGAAAAATAATAACAAAAGTGGTAAACGCAGCGGAAGCGATACTAAAAACGATTTAGTGACTTTTAAAATTTTTCCTTTATGAACCTTAAACCCTTTTAATCAATAAACATGCATATATATTAACAAAAGTAAATTACCTTTTGTCACGTGATCCGATTGACTTACGTCGATGGTAATCCGCAAGACCTTCAATCCGAGCACGAACGTGGATCACCTAGGAGCGTGGTCTCCCTTTCCTTTGAATTGCAAACCTGTGAATGGACCAAACAAAAACTTTCTTTTCTTTGTTAGTCACAAAACAATCAAAAGAATGTCAAAATTATTCCGGTCACTTTTGAGTTCTCAATCTTATGATCGAAACTCGCGTGAACCTAGATCGATATCGTATACACAAGCTTATTGATGATTAAGCAATAGTATACTATCAAAGAATAATTTCACACTCCTTTTTGTCTTTCTAGAATAAAAACTCTCTTAGAATTAAGAAGAAGAAGAAAGAAATAAAAAACTCAAGCACAATGGCATGTGGTGGCCGAACCCTATAAGAACACATATATAGGTTGGCCGAATTTTTTCTTCTTTTTCCTTTAGGGTTGCCGAATTCTATGTAGTCTTAGATTAGGGTTGGCCGAATTTCATCATGTCACTTATATAGGGTGACCAAAATTCAACCCTAATTCTTTTCAACTTTATAGACTTCAAACCCTAATCCAACTCCTTGATTTTTATTCTTTTATTTTGACTAAATAAAAAGACTCCTTATTTGATTAAATAAATAAAACTAATTTATTTATTTACTTATCAAACAAGTCTTTTACTTTTAGGAAAGATTTGTTTCTTTAATTAAACAATTAATCAATAAATTAATTAATTCTTATTTAATTAAAACAAATGAAACAAAATAATATTTTTAGGTTAAAACATTAACCTAGCCGCCCCACTTGTATAAGATTGGGCCTAATATTATTTTTCTATTTCATTTAATCCATTGGACTTTAAATAAAAAGCCCACATGTGAACCAGACCCATTCTTACTAAAAGAAACAAGCCCACATGTCTTTCATTAATATATTAATATAATTGAGCAGCCCATTACTTAAATAATGTGCAAATTATATTCTTAATATATTAAATGCAATTTTAGATGGACCCTTAAATTGGTCCGGTAGAATATATCAAGTGATCCATGCAAGTCCATGTGGATTGGGGATCTTGGCGGGCCATCTAAATTTAAGCTTCAATAGACATAACCTAATCACAATCAACAAATGATTCACTTAGGTCCGATCCATTAATTTTAACTCATTCCACTAAAGAGCTAAAACTGAACTCTTAAATAAAGATAGAAAAGGAAGATGCTCCTCATTCATACCCTAGACAATCATATTGGAGATAGTGTATCCTCGTGATTAATATCAGTAATCGCCAAGAGTTCATAGACCGCCTATAACTCTCCAAGTTACCATATTTACTCATATGACCACGTTTTGAACTTGGATATTTTGACTTGTCCAGAAGCCATGTTTTCAATAGACACTATCGAAAACTCAACGTTGAGATTTAATATCCAATTACCTCAAAACATCCATATGATGATATTATACTCTCATTTAATTAAATGGAGCCACGATGTCCATATCTATAAATGAAGTCCTCTATCGATTAACAAATGAATATCACCAAACTATCGAGGATAAACTATGCGATATAATCGTACTCATTGATAACTCAAATGATATCACTTGCAACCATAAGTCCATCATTTATCTCAGGATTAAGATAGACCCTCCGATTGTCCTGATAATGAAAAGACTATTATCTACTGACGGTTCTAGATAAAGCTTTTCATTGTGATCCAGTTCAATGCACCCAGTGCACTAGATCATTTTGCTCGAAGACACTCCGATGATTTTAGACTCATCATATCTCATTTGATCCCACTCAAATGCTAGCAAAAGAATTCTACAACTTTAACAAGATAAAGGTGCCCAACCTTTAACTTAAGTTGTGAACATTATTCAAGACTAACTAAAGAATTGTGTCTACCACATACATATCCAGATGTACGAACAATTCTTCTTTTCCCATAGTCTTTAGACCTTATGATTATTTACTTTGACAATTATAATATAAACTATAAATGCTATACGATTTGTTAAACCAGAAATCACTTTATTAATATGAAAAAGATTGTTAATTACAACATTACACTCTTGCTATTGAGCATAATCCTAACAATTCAAGCATTGAATCAGGGATTTCTAAAGTGTTCCCTTATGCAACCTATACCATATGTTATTGACACTTTTCTTATTGAATCAGGGATTTTTAAAGTGTCCCCTTATGCAACCCATACCATATGTTGTTGGCACTTTTATAAAAATATTAAGAAACAATTTCACAGAAAAGATGTTACCGACATAATGGACAAAGCAGCTAGATCATACAGTGAATTCGATTATAACCGACACATGGAGGAGTTACGTAACCTGCACAAGGATGCATTCGATTATGTCATTACTGTCGGTCTACACAAGTGGTCCCGCGTACATTGTCCCCAAAGAAGGTACGGGTTGATGACAACAGATGTTGCAGAGTGCATAAACTCATGCCTAAAATTCACACGACAACTGCAAATGTTGACACTGGAAGAATTTATTAGGAATACGCTACATCGCTGGTTTCACGATTGTCATCGAACGTCATAGTCCATGTGTCATCAATTGACCGATGCAGCACATCTTATGATCCTGAAACGCATCAAGAAGTGCAGTTATATGACCATAAATCCAGTTGACTGAAACATATTCTTCGTCAAATTAAAGAGAAAGCAGTGGACAGTTAACTTAGCTCTAAAGACTTGCACATGCAACAAATTCCAAATGGGCATTTTTCTATGTTCTCACGCACTCGTAGCAGCAAGGTACATGAGAAGTTATAGTTAACGCTTTATATTACCCAAACGTGAATCTCACTGTTTGCATTGTTGCAGGGAGCGAAACTTGAATTTCACATCTTTGTGTGCGGACTACTATAAGAGAGAGACATTTATTGATGCATACTCAATTTCTATTATGCCTGTTGGCCATCATTATTCATGGGTAGTGCCATTCGATATCACAGCACAGATGGTTTTAAATCCAAAGTCGAAGAGACAATCAGGTCACCTGATGGAGGGTCGACATGCCTCATCTTCGGAGAGGACATCCACATAATCGTGTAAAAGATGTGGACAATTAGGATATAATAGTATGAGGTGTTCTAACCTACCTATGTTAATGAAGGTCCTAGCAGAATTGTTCCTGAGGAATACCGTCGTAAGTGTAGCATCTGTCATTCAGTTAGACACAACAAACAAACGTGCCCTTACAAGGACTCTACCGTGGGATAAATGGAGCCATTGATATTGATGTAATTTTAATTATTTGAAATTGAATGGCTTGTTCATTTAAATTGTGTTGTTTAAATGGGGCAGTTAATTTTTAGTTTACTGATTGTTGAAGGTATGAAATGTGTGTTCTACTTTTAATTGCAAACACTTTAACTAAAAAAAATATAAAAAATCATCATTTCATTACTCAAATGTTATATACATCAACTATAGAAAAAAATGGGGCTTGGAGTTACAAAAAACCTCCACGGCCATTTTCTCTCGGATGGCGCCCATATGGTCTTCTGACCAGTCGAATGTAGCCCTTTTCGCCAGCAGGTACTCTGTCAATCTCAAAGTATGGGCACTACAGTTACCCTTGCAATTCACCACATGAACAACCTTTAGAATGTAATGTTATTAAAACCAAACGTGATAGAAGAAGATCTTGAAACAGTCATACCCTGTAGTTTGTTGGGGCACACTTGATGTAGACACAATGCTCATCCGAAAGGGTTTATCCTTCAAGTCGTACGTCATATCATCCCTCTGTCTCTTAGCATGAAACTCGACCCAATGCAACATCGAGGGTAAAAACTACTTTAAGTATGTGACCTGGTCATTCCTAGTATGCCATGTAACTTCCTGTATGTGCAGGTCAAATAGGTAACTCAAAAAAAAAAAAAAAAAAAATTCATCATTTCATTACTCAAATGTTATGTACATCAACTACAGAAAAAAAATGGGGTTTAGAGGACAAAAAACCTCCACGGCCATCTTCTCTCGGATGGCGCCCATATCATCTCCGACCAATCGAACGTATCCCTTTTCGCCAGTAGGTACTCTGTCAATCTCAAAGTATGGGCACCACAGTTACCCTTGCAATTCACCATATGAACAACCATTAGAATGAAATGTTATTAAAACCAAACGTGATAGAATAAGATCTTAAAACAGTCATACCCTGTAGTCTGTTGGGGCACACGTGATGTAGACACAATGCTCATCCGAAAGGGTCTATCCTCCAAGTCGTATGTCGTATCATCCCACTGTCTCTTAGCATGAAACTCGACCCGATGCAACATCGAGGGTAAAAACTACCTTAAGCACGCGACTTGGTCATTCCTAGTGTGCCATGTAACTTTCTGTCTGTACAGGTCAAATAGGTAGATCTTCCCGACTGTGAGGTCGACGTTAGCCAGGATCCAACGCTACCGTCCAATGTTGCAAGGAATCAGAACCTGTAGATGTTTCAACAAAGTGTTATTAGTGTCAAATTTATTTATTAAACACATTGAAACCATGTAGATTAAACACTCACCACGTCAACCTCATGCTATAGCCGGTTTCGTGATGGGAGCAATCCACGTACAACCATAAGGTTCTCAACGGACCACTGGCACTTCACCATACACCAACACTTAGCGGGTTTGCCCACAACCCCACTAGGCATAATTTTCTCACACTGAATATATAACCATGACTGTACATAGAAAATTTATCGAAACGTTAGTGTAAGGTTTTAGATTTCTATTGGCTTGATTCCATTGCAAAACTCTCTTAATTTGTAATGGTTAGTTGTTTAGGTGATTCATGGTTAAAATGAGCTTCAAAGGAGAAAAGCAACTTCTCATGTAAATATCGTCTTTAAAAGGAAAATTGCTTACTTGAATGCTAAGGTATCAGGATACTTCTTTCTCTTGCAAGGCGTAGGCGTACATATACACAATTCATACATTTGTGTCTCTAAATCGTTGCGCTAACCGCACATATATACTTTGCATTCATATGTGTCCCTACATCGTTGTGCTCATTTTGAATTACACATTTACACACTTGTTGAAGTATACACATGCATTAATCTCATATAGACAAACATTGTAGAATTGCATGTTCTATGACTATATCTAAGAAATAGCATACTTGTGTGATCTTGTGTTTATTTGTTTGGGTTTTGTTGTTTTGAACTTGAATATGTACTCTTATGATGCCTTGTTGAGTTTCAGTCGTTTCGGTTACTCACTCATTAGATTTCATGTTCAAACGAGGAAGTTATGCTACTTTATGTTCTCTTACAATTCATTGTCTTCGTCATCGTGTATCGAGTTGATTTCATATCCAATTGTCAAAGTTTCATAGTCATCTTTGTGTGTCATTGAGTTACAGTTCGTAATCCGAAAACGGATTCAAATTTAAAGTTGGGAGGCCAAAGAATGCATGAGGTGCGCGAAAGGGAGTGAATGAGAAAAGAGGAGGCAAGAGGCCACCACCCTTGTTTCCCGAGGAGGCGCTCCCCATGGTGGCCACGCACCTCCTCGGGAACTAAGGCTGATTGGTGGCTAAATGACTCTTTTGCCCTTCTTCTTCTCCATCTCCATTTGTTTTCCCTCCCCATATATTCAAATTTCGTGCCAAATACCTCACAACTTTTGCATTTTTGTTTTTGTCATATCTCTCTCATCTCATCTTTTTAAGGTGAAAAGATATCTAGGTGTATCGTTGTCTACTGATTTCAAATCGTGATTCATCTTTTCTATTGGTAATCATCTTCTTTGCATTTTTCTTATGATCAACTTGATGGATCATATTATGTGATTGATGAAAAACGTTTAGAATGATTTTGATTCCAATTTTAGACTTGTTAGATTGATTTTTGAGTTATAGCTTTTTGTGATTTTGATTGAACATATTTCAAAGCTTAACTTGATTCATATGAATTTGATTCTAGGAATGTTTTATGGTGAGCTTGATTGTTGATTTCTAGATTTAGTTTCATGATCTAAGAACTATGATTTTTTATTGAGATATTGATTATTCTAATCTAGTTTTTATTAATTCACATGCTTATATTTCTAGATAACTTTGGGATTGTTTGTTGAAAGCATATTCTAGTTATCTATTTGCATGTTCATAAAGTTTGTGTGATCAACTTTCTCTATTTGATTGTGTTTATATCATTTACATCACTTAGATCATTTACCTTGGCAAGAGGCGTGTGGTCTCTACTCTCTAGTAAGACCAAACATGTATACTTTCTAGAGGCATGCAATTTGTCTTGAATAGGAAGTAGGTAAGTTTCTCTCTAGTGAGAATTACAGTTAGGTAAAAGATGTATGAAATACATCAATGCATAAGCAAAAACCGTACAATATAAACACTTACATAGAACCGTGAATCCAATATGTTGATCCTCTGACTGTAGAAAGTTAGGTATGCTAGCTAACGTTTTCGTAGAATATGCAAATACGCGTCAATGTGCTGACAATTTCAACATTTTATATTGTTAGGATTCTACCATTACTAAAACAAACTTATATAGACAGTTCAAGTAAGGAACGTACCATATCCTCTAACTCCATGAAGTTGGTTTGCAACCGCTGGAACCAAGTGACAACAACTGGCTCATGTAGATCCATATCACGTCTGCATAATTGTTGAAGAAGTTAGATAACCAAGTAATTTTACCTAGGTGTTTCAAAATACGAAAAAAAGATTGTAATATGTACAATTATACTTACAATTCCCCCGTCATGTTCCTCTTGTAGGCTTGGTAAGCCGTAAGTTGGTCACCATCTACCAATTCCTTGGGCCTAAATACATGTGCTGATGACTGTGGAAGTGTCCTTAGCCTCTTCGGCTGACAGGGGTCAGTGTATGGGCTCATCAACTTGCAACCTCGCTTGTGAGTCCATTGGTGACGCTGAACGTGGGGCGAACTACAGTCCAAAGCACTGGGATTGATCGTAGGGGTACGCTGTGAGGAGGAACTTTATCTCCGTGGATCGCTATGAGGGCGTTGGGATCGACTAGAGGGGTGCGCTGCGAACCTGCGACTGAGGAACTCGGTCCCAGTGGATCACCTAGAAGGGTGTGCTACACTAGGATCGACCGGAGGGGTGCACTGTGAGGAGGAACTCTGTCCCCGTGGATTGCCTGGAGGGGTGCGCTGCGACGAGGGGTGCATGTGTGGTCCTAAGGATGAACAGGATGATCCACATGCTCGAACCCATGGTCCTGAGGATGAACATGATGATGTAGCAGCTACTCTGGTAAACCCTGAGGAGGTACCTGCTCTAATAGTGCTGTCTCTATACCACCAGGTACCTGTTCTCGTTCTGTCACAACAGGCTTCTACTGATCGGATATTGTCTTCGTAATAGCTTACTGCTCACGTATGGTCTCTGGGTTTATCCCCTCGTGATGACTACCTGTCCTGTCTTTGGGACTAAAGTCTCGGTCATCGAACGGTGGACCATTTTAAGGGGACTACGACGTTGAACCCTAAAGCGCCCGGATTAAGCCTAACAACTCTGTATGCTGCTGATCTCGTTTCTCATCACTCTTTTAGACATCCTCCCGTAACTCTCGGACGGCATCCAACACTTCAAGGAATTTATGTTCCCAGTGGTCCTGAAAGGATTTCGAAATTGTTAGTACTAAAACCGTTCACTCGTTTGAAATTAAATAATGCAATACAAATATTTTTACGTACCTCTGGATGACCTCCAACGCCTCCTCGTGAATCACCTCCAGTTGTATCTCTGGGCATTGTGAATCAAACCCGCATATGCCTCACGGGAGTTCCACCGCCACCTTCTGGCTTAGAACCCTCAGTATCACTAGTTCTAATAGTCGTATGCTGTCCGGGATTCGGTACCAAAACATCCACTCTATCAGTAGCATTATACAGACTACCTCCCTCGTCTATACCCCCGTAGTAATGTTAGCCCTCCCAGCTACCGTCGGCACCAATTCAATCCTCGTAAATATTTGAAATTGTAGTTAGACCATTATAATTGTATATATACTAATAACTATAAACATTAACAAAAAAGATACTTACCTTTGATGTGAAAATCTTTGCCAACTTTTCCGCCCCCAGTCGCCAACTTAACTCCCATTTTAGAATACGGAGGGACAGGTCGATTTCCCTGCGGGTCCCAAATTGGGTGCCAAGCTCAGGGATAACCTCAAAAGCAAATATCTGCGTAATAGATAAGTACGATAAGAATCCAATATATGTATTCCATCAGTCATATGAAAACAATTACAGTTAAAGTACGGATTCAAATTCTAAATTCTCACCAACAGTGCGTGAGGTAGACTATATATGTTGTACGTCTCCACGGTGTGCACGTCAACGCCCTTTACTTGCTGTCATTTTTTGAACCGCTCCTGTCGACCACCCAACGCATATTGAAACCAAAAATAGATTGCCTATACACGTGTGCACCCTATGGGAACACATCAAAAGCGTCCAAGTCCTCGACTAGGCGCATCTGCCATACTGAAATTTTCTTTCTCTCGTCCAACCCCATCAATATTCAGTTGAGCATATACAATAAGCACATCTTAACTGCATCGTACTACTCCTCAAAAATACCAATCCATAGGAACGATCTCAGCTGTTCATAGTCAACCTCATCTCGAACACCATAGTACCACTCGTGTATGCCATTCTCTACGATATCATACTTTGTTGTGTCGGGAATGACTCAGAACTTCAAACTAGTGATCAGACAAAACTTAACCTTCGAGAACCAGACCGAATGACGAACTAACATAAATCTCATCTCATCTTCCGGCCCATCGTGATGCAACTTGCGCATAAGCAACCGATGGATAAAACTCTATTTTGGAGTTTGGTGTTGTGTATTGCGCCCGTTTGGAGATGGCTGAATACTTGTGTTTCAACTTTTTGAGGTTTTGTTTATGTCATTTTCTTTTTATGAGCGCCAATGAAATTAAAGTGGTCAGATACCTTTTTCCCCGATTTTTCTATAGTAGACACACAATATAGACACATTTATAAATAGCATACTAATACACATCATCACACTTTTTTTGTGTATTATTATGATTGAAGTTATGTTGCTTACATGGTAAAAGTGTGGTGATGTGTATTTGTATGCTATAAATATACATATATTGTTTGGCTACTAGAGAAAGATCGTCTTTTTTTTTTTTCCATGGTTTACTCATCTAATTATGTGGTATTTTTGTAGGGTTACAAGAAGATATGCACAGAGAGAGAGAGAGAGAAAAAAAAAAAAGAGAGTTATAACAATTGTTAGATAAATAAAACTAGCAAAACAAGTCAAGCAATATTGAGCTTAATTCAAGTAAAAATTTTTAGTTAGGAGACACAGCAACTAATTTAAACTGAAGTTAATTAACATAAGCAACATAAGCAATCCTGCCAAAGACCACATAATAAGGAGTACTAACTAGCTATAGCCAGAATTCAAGCAAGTCCAAAATAAAAAATAAAATAAAACAATAGAGTAAGTGCAACCATCACAGGTACTTGTGAGGATGAATGTTTGAAAGGGTAGGCAGGATTCGTCTTCAATGTCCTGGCAATTTCAAACGAAACAAAGGAATCTAGGCAAGCATACTGAACCTGATCAGAGCTAAGCTTGCGATCGTCCCAATTACTCAATCGAGTCTGCTTTGGCTTTTCAAGTTTCTTCCCCAAAATCCTCTCACTCAAATCCTTCAAACCAGCTTGTTTCAACTCCATCATATTCATTCCCAACACTTGAACCTGTTCAGCAGCCAAAGTTCTCAGATCAATCGCATTCCCAACACTCAGATTGTAAGATCTTTCAAGATTCTCAACATCTTCACCCACCTTCACACCTACAAACGAATACTTGTCGTTCAACAGAAAGTCCTCCAGACACTGTGGGATGTCTGGGGCGTGAATCATTTGGAAAATGAGGCATCTGTGTCCTACGCACAGCTGGAGGGTGGCGATCGGGTGCTCGTTCTTGTAGTTGAAATTCGGGTGGTGCTCTGCATCTAGACCTACGATGAGACGGCCGAGTCTTTTGCGATGGATGAGCTCGATCTCCAAGATCCAGGATTCGACCATGGAAGGAGAGTTGGTCACCAGAGTTCGGATGCGGTCACCGAAGAAGTTGACGTCGTAGATGTTGTGGGTGGAGCTACTTAACTTGTGGTCAAATGTGGTGATAGTCATTGTGAAGAAGAACAAGAAACAGTGGTTTTTTTAGAGATTAAAAAGAAATAAAACTTAATTATGAAGCGCACAATAGGCACAATTATATAACAAAAAGTTAATGAGTTTATTTATTTATTTCTTTTGAAAGCCAAAAGTTGAAACCTTTCTCATGGAATTAAAAATAAAGCGTGGAAGTGGTGACTGCTGGCACAAGTGCTTTATTATATATATTTTTATTTTAGGCATTAACAGATAAATCCAACATAATTTACATAAAATAGGTTCATCTTATAGCATTGTTGAAGGTTAATTTCTTCAAATCTTAACAACTTTCGTCCAAGGTAGAAAATGCCAGAGTGTTTTTGTAATTTTTTGGCTATGTGTTAAAATTTAAAAACGATTTTTTACAAAATTATAAGATTATACTTGACAATATAAGTTTACTTCAAAAAAATAAAATAAAATTCTATATAAGTTTCTAATTCCCAATAATTTTATTTTCATCTCAATTTTAATTATCTTTGGTTTTAAAATAGCAGTCAAACCTTCAAACAACTTTTATTTTAGTGAGCAGCTACAAGGCACTAGGGATGGCAATCAGTAGGATATGAGCTGGTTTTGTTACAGGGTATTATCAATTTAGTCCTTAAGTTTTGGTGACAAATCAATTTTTTTAAATGTATTTGCTTTTTTTAGGATATATGGTCCCTTACTTTTCTGAAATACATCAAATTGGTCCCGTTGACTCTAATTTTGACGGTTAATTATAACAAAAATATAAATTGACCATTTCACCCTTTGTATTTAACTATTGATTGAGAACGACACTTTTGCCCTCCAACCTTTTACAATTTGACAATTTACCACTTTGGATTGTCCAATAAAAAATTGACAAATGTTATAAAACTTTTTTTTTTTTTTTAAAACATAAATTAAAAAAAATTAAATAATAATACAAAATTAACAAAATACATTAAACAAAAATAATATCATAAAATATTACAATTTTTTTTAAAGAAAAAACCTATAAATGTATAAAAACTCTTAAAATAACATAAAAATATTTATTTATTTTTTAAAATGGAAATCCATTAAAAAATAAAATTCATTTGAAAAAATGAAAATTTCTTTTTAAATTGATCTCCACCATCCATCTCAAAGATGGGTGGTGGAGATAAATTTTTTTTTTTAGGAAAAAAAGTTCAAAAAATTTGGAAATCAAATCTAGATTGGATCTCCAATAGTGATATCTAGATCTCCATGGATTTGGACCTGAACGCTTTCCAATGTTGGGATTTGTGAAGCCTAAAATCAGCGGAAGAACCCAAGTCCAGAAGGAACCGCGGCATAGACCGCGGCGTAGAAAAGGAGGCGCAAACCACAGCACACACGGTGGTAGATTCTAGGGATGTTATCGCGGGGTAGAGCGCGGTGCACATACTGCGGTGCAAGAAGCGGTGGATTCTAGAGGTTTTACCGCGATGCAGGGCGCAGGCTGCAGACCGCGGTGACTATTGATTTCGTGCAAAATAGGAAATCTTGTATGGGATGAAAAGGACTCTTAGTAGGTTTTGGCTCTCCCTAGTGCTCCCATATAAATACTATTGTTTCCATATGCTTAGAGGTGTGTATAAAATAGCAAGTGAGGCTAAGGGCAACTTGTAGAGAGACCGAAACAGAGAGACATAGAAATTGTAATCAACTCTATAATGGATTGAGTGCAGGTGCGCTTCGTGGACGTAGGCTTTTGTTAAACTACGTAAAATTTCTAGTTTCGTTACTTTTTCTTCTTATTGCTTTCGTTATCTGCTTATGTGACTGTGATTTGCGTAAACTGTGAATTGCGAGTTTTCTACAACAACTGGTATCAAAATCTAGGTTAGGAGGATACTGGCCATTGTTGTCACTTCAAGAAGGTTAAGTCAAGGTTCATTATCTTACTACTTTATGTTGATGACATGTTAGTAGCTAGTATAGATTTGGAAAAGATTAACAATTTGAAGAAGCAGCTCTCAAGTGAGTTTGAGATGAAGGACTTAGGTGTAATAAAGCAGATTCTTGGAATGAGGATTAGTAGAGACGAACAGATGGACACTTTGCAGCTATCTCAAGCAAAGTATGTTCATAAGGTGTTACAAAGATTCAACATGGGCGATGCAAAGCTAGTCAGAACACCGTTGGCTAGTCACTTCAGGTTGTCCAAGGAACAGTGTCTAGAGACAGAAGAAGAAAATGACTTCATGGCCAAGGTTCCATATGCCTCAACCATTGGAAGCCTTATGTATGCCATAGTTTGCATGAGATAAGATATTTCCCATACAGTAGGAGTTGTGAGCATATACATGTCCAATCCAGGCAAGCAACATTGGGAAGTAGTGGAGTGGATCCTAAGGTACTTGTGGGTTACGACAGATAGATGTCTAACCTTTAGAAGAGATGAGCTCAAGCAAGGAGGTTATGTAGATTTCGATTTTGCTAGGGAGGTGGATCACATGAGGAGTACCATCGAATATGTGTTCACTATAGGGAGTACCATTATTAGTTGGGTTTCTCAATTGTAGAAGATAGTGATGATCTCTACAACTGAAGCAGAGTATGTGGCTGCAATAGAAGTTAGCAAGGAGCTGATATGGTTACATGGATTGTTGGCAGAATTGGGATTCGAGCAAGTGATGAATGTGTTGCAAAGTAATAGTTAGAGTGTGATACACTTGGCCAGGAATTCGACGTTCCATTCTAGAAACAAGCAAATAGACCTACACTACTATTTCATTCAGTCGTTAATCGAGGATGGGGTGTTGAAGTTTGTGAAGATAGTAGGAAGCAAGAATCCGGCTGACATGTTAACCAAGCCAGTCACGACATAGAAACTAGAGCTGTGTGCAACTTCAGTGGGTCTTCAAGGTTGAAGACAGAAGGTATGAGCGCACTGTAACTATCCACTTGTCATTGAGGAAGGAGGAAGAAGTCTATTTGAGTTTCAGTCTTTAAGTGGGAGATTGTTGGGATTTGTGAAGCCAGAAATCAACCAAAGAACCCAAGTTTGGATGGAACCGCAACGTAGACAAAGAGGCGCTAACCGCGTCACACACATCGGTAGATTCCAAAGATGTTACCGTGGGGTAGAGCGCGGTTCACATACTATGGTGCAAGGAGCAGTGGATTCTAGAGGTTTTACCGCGATGCAGGGAATGAGCTACAAACTGCGGCCCAAATCGCGGTGACAACGGATTTTGTGCAAAACAAGAAATCTAATCTTGTGCGGGAAGAAAAAGACTCCTAGTAGGTTTTGGCTTGCCCTAGTGCTCCCATATAAATACTATTTTTTTTTTCCTATGCTTAGGGGTATGTAGAAAATAGCAAGTGAGGCTAAGAGCAACTTGTAGAGAGATTGAAAGAGAGAGAAACAGAGAGATTGTAATCAACTCTATAGTGGATTAAGTGTAGGTGTGCTCCGTGGATGTAGACTTTTGTTGAACCATGTAAAATTTCTAGTGTCATTTCCCTTTTCCTTCTTATTTCTTTCATTATCTGCGTGTGTGATTGTGATTTGCGTAAATTGTGAATTGTGGATTTTCTACAACATCCAATTCCATTAATACCAGATGAGTTCATCACAACAACAAAATTGAATTCTAATATGAGCTTGATGAAACTAATTAACGGTGTGTATAATATAAAGCTAGAGGGGGGGGGGGGCGGGGTGTTTGAATAGATTTTATCAAATATTACCCAATTGGGGGGTTTGAATAGATTTTATCAAATATTACCCAATTTTCGCATGTAAGTCAATTTTACGAAAATGCCCCTAACTTGTCAAAATAATATATCAAGTGTAATATGTGTGGAATTTAAATAACATAAGATATATACGTGGAAACCCAACCACTGGAAAAAAACTACGGGCTGTATAGTGCGTCACACTCGGAACTCGAAATCACTAATTGAAATGAAGTTTACAACCTATGTAGACCTCGTCTAACACTCTGGTCTGTAACCCCTCACTTCTACCCAGCGAGCCTTTATTAGCAACCCTATTCCAATTTGCTTGAGGCCTAAGCACTCTTAGCCCCAAGACTTACTTCTCAATGAAGAGAAACAACCTAAGTGAATATGTATGAATATTCAAAATGCAAATTAGAGCTAGGTTACTCTATATGCTTATCTAGGATAATGATTTTGCAATTAAAACAATCCTAGATATAAATGGCTAGATGACATGTCAAATAGCATAGCTAATCAAGATTAAACAAAAACCTAATTAGCTATCACAATACAACACCCAATCATTTTCATCACAAATAATCTCTAACTTGTATCTAGCATATAATCAAAAGCATACAAGAAATTAAAGAGATGTATTAATATGAAAAACACTAAAGTAATATGAAATTAGTGAAGAACATACCAAATAAGATGTGATGATTCAAAACCATGCATGGATCAATTCTATGGAGGCATAGAAGATCAAATATGAAATTTGATGCAAAAGTGGTTTGATTTGAGTGGTTAAAAATGAAGTCTTGATTTGATTTTTTCTCAAAAATCTCTCTTTGAAGTTTAGGGTTCTAAGTGATCAAAGAACTTGTTCAGATAATGAGAAAGTAAGATATTTATAGACATCAAGAAATGGGCATGTGAAAAGACAAGTTTGCCCTTTGAAATCGCCGATCGACGGTTTCATTCTGCGGCCAGGCCACAGAACTCAACCGTAGAATGGAGTCCCGAGAGAAACAGGAGAACTTTGGCGGTTTCATTCGGCGGTTTCGTGACCGCCGAATCAAGCCGAGAGATTAAATCAATCAGGTATAAACGGCGGTTTCATTCGGCGGTTTCATGACCGCCGTTCCAACCGCCGAATCAAAACCCAAGAGAAAATCAATCAGGTCTTAAACGGCGGTTTCGGTTGGCGGCCAGGCCGTCGATAATAACCGCCGATCACCAACAGAGGTGAAATCCAAGGAGAAGCCAAGGGCATTCTCCATAGGCGGTCTTCGCGCGAAACCAAGCACTCATTAGTGCAAACGCGGACGTTTCCGAGCAATGTCGGGAAACGAATTATAAAGCACATATACACACAACATCATACAACAATAAGGTGCAAGTGTGGAATGTGACATGTGAAGAGAATGCACACAAAAATAAGCATATATGCAATCATAGCAAGAATGCTAAGTGTGTGTGTGCTACTAATTCTCTTTAAAGAAAACCAAGCACAAGTGATTATACCTTTGGCGTGCTTGTATCTTGAGGTCATGGAAGGGCCTTTGATCTTCAACCTTAAACACTTAGACTACCCTTACATTCAAACCCCAACATGTGGTTTGACCACGAAATAAGCCAATCAACAAAACGGGAATCCTTACACTTGAGAATCAAAATCATAGTTCACCACCATACGGGTTCATCACACATTCAAAATGAAAATTGAATTTGAAAATAAAAATGAGAAAAATCACAATAAGACACTCTGACAAATCACTCATTCTATTACTCCAGTTCTCCAGTTCTCGATCTCTTTAATAGAGTCTTGTTTTGTTTTGATGGAGGCAATAAACATGTGTTTTTCTACTTCCTCATTGGATTCTTTGTCTTCGGAGTTGTATTTTTCTAGTAATAGAACATAAGGAAAACCCAAAAACCAGAGAGAATAAAGGTTTGTGGAAGTGGTAGAGCATTGAAAAATATCGGATTTTGACCAAGCTTGTTGAGTGTTAATGGCCAAAGAACTGGTCCCTTATTATTTGGAGAAGATGGAGACTAGATGGAGACGACTTCAGAGAGGAACTAGTCCCTTATTAGCTGAAGAAGATGCAGGTTTGGGAGGTGTAATCTAGATGGAGACCAATCATCGAAGTCGGAGAAAATGGAGTCTCAGCATTGGGTCTTCATCTCTGACAAAAGACACCCAAACTAAAGGGACCCATCACTGGGTCTCCATGAGACCCAAATGGATATTGATCTGGAGATCCATCTTTATTGATGACAGACTGGTGGTGGCAGAGATCTATTGGCCTTTCTTTCTTTCATTTTTTTCCCAAAAGATTGGCTTTTTTTTTATTTTTTTTAATTTTTTTATAAATTCGTAATTCTATTAAACTAATTTTATTTGTGTTATAATACTTTAATTTTTTTTATGTTGACTTGTTGAAAGTGAATTGTATAAAGAAGAAAATACCCTTAGAATTGTTAATTTTGACTAACGGTTGACTAATAAAAGGATCAATTTGATACATTTTTGAAAAGTAAAGAACCATGACTCCATAAGTTCTAAAAAAGCAAACACGTTTAAAAATTGATGTGTCACCAAAATTTAGGGACTAAATTGATAATACCCCTTTGTCATATCTATATCTATTCTATTCTACCTACATCCTATTTTGATATGAGTGCCGAACTGCCGATATTGCCACCAATAAATATGATAAGCATACTCGTATTTTATTAAAAATTTCAATTTAAAAAATATCCCAACAGAAATTTACCAGTAAGAACAAATTAGTTTAATTAAAAATGTACACCCATTAATTACACCCATATCTTTTTATTAAAATAAAAATAAATCTAAACCCTAATTCTATTTCAAGTATCAAAATCTCAAAGAATTTTCAGAGGAATTTGATTATACAAAGGTACATATTTCTTTATTTCTTTATTTTTTGTTATGAATTCTATCAATAAACAACAAGTGAGAAGTAATTTATTATTATTATTATTATTATTATTTTACAAAAAGATAGCCACAAAAAAAAAAAAAAAAAAAAAATCTCCCACATGCTTGAGATTTGTAAAATGGTGAGAAGATATCTGATATGGTTCTTAAAGTATTAGCTCGTAATACTGCTTTCTATTTAGATCATCACCTTGACATCTGTAATCTTTCTAACTTTGGGGTCAGTAATAATAATGGGTTGAAACTTTGTATAATAAGTGAATGCTCAAATGATGGAAACAGTTTTTGATGGCAAGAAACTTACTACGAGTCTACGACTGAGGGTTTATAAATAAAATGTATTAAAATAAATACATTCATTTAAATAAGGGTACTATTGGCATTAGGATGAGTGGTTATAATAATGATTTAATTTTAAATTTTAGATATGAATGTACTTATAAATATGGGTGTGCTTATCATATTTATAGGTGACAATATCTATACCTTTTTGATATTCATATAAGCAAAATTTAAAAATATAATAATAATAAGCAATTAAAACCTTCTTGAATACATGTACGTATACAAATTCAAGGTAAGTTCGATTTAACATAAATTAATCTTTCCAATTCCACCAAAAATTTTTTTTTTTTGTTAAATTCCACCATAAAAATAAAATAAAATTCAAATAAATTTTCAAGTTCCACCGCAATGACAACATAAAATTCTAACAAGCTTCCACACCTTTGTACAAAACACTTCCACCACATAATAGTACACTTGTACACAAGGTACTTACATTTTACTAACACAAGGTACTTACATTTTACTAGGCAAACTCAAACTCATTGTCTTGGTGGTTGGAGTCCACAGCAGAAATTCCGTAGTTGTAAATATTTATCTCATCTTTGGCCATAAAATCCCAAAATGTGGGGATCCCTCTCCCAAAAGTAGGAACCAGCCCTCTCTCTGGTTGTGAGAGTTGTAGTCCATATGTAACCTCTCTCCGATAGTAGGAGAAGTATTCCAGATCTAGGTCCCAGCGTTGTAATTTTTTTTTTTAAATAATTGAATTCAGAACAAAACTTTGATTAGATCTGTGATAGTTAATTTTGTCAACAATTAATTAATAAATGGACACATGTCAACATGTGGGGAGGGGGTCATATAATCATATTCACCTCCTTTTAAGGGTGAGCAAAAATGAAATCATTACTTATTATTCTTGTCGTTCTAGAATAAGCAATTGTTTATGAATAAGTAATTGTTTGAATTGCTTTACCCTTCGTGAAAGAATTAAAGAGCATAGCGTGGTGGTGAGGCGGCTGTCGGCTGGTTACTAGATACGAGTATTTTTACCGTATTTATTTATTTTAAAAATAGAGTAATGTTAGACTTCCAATTTTTTTTTTTTTTCAAATGATGTTGGAGCTTGAAGTGTCAATATTTTATAAATCATGAGATTATGCAATGAGTGATGTGATGTTAACACCTCACGTGCCAACATCATTTGGAAAAAATTTGGAAACCTAGCCTTATTCTTAAAAATAACATCAAGAGATAAAAGAAAGGATAAAAGAATTACAATTAAGAAGAATAAGGCATAGCTTAGTTATTAAGCATACAATTACAGAGAAAAAGTTGTAACTTTCCAAAAACTTGATACTCGATCTAGAATAAAGATGTGGTAGCTAGTAGCTAGTGTCTAGTGAGTAGCGATTACTATTGGTTTTTTTTTTTTTTACTAACTATTTACAAGAACTGCGTTCGACTGCTCACCATCCGGCCACCATCGTCCAGCTCCACCTCTGATAATAATGAGGATTAATTGTCATTATGAGGAATTAAACTTGCAACCTTAAAGTCAAAGTGGTAAGCCTTTACCATCTAACTACAAGATTGGATGTGTCAACAATTGCACGATATTTATATATAACTTATATGAGTTGTTAGAAATAAAAAATAAAAAAAACTTGTTTGATAAATTTAAATTTACTTAACTAATCAAAATTCTAATTTCTACTACAAACATATATTAAAAAAAATATATTGGTGGGTTTATTTTTCATTTCATTTTTTTGTGTGGTTTTGTGCATGTTTTGCTGGAGATATTTTTGTGCAAACGTTTTCCTTAAAACTGTATCTTTTGGCAAAGAAATAAATTTTTTCGTCCACGTTGGGTTCCTCGATTTTTCGATATAAATTCAACGGTATAAAGAACATAAAATTCTGGTTGGTATTTTGAAAGTTATGATCAATTATTCAGTCAAAGGTCAGAAGCGATTGGAGATATTTTTGTGTAAACGTTTTCCTTAAAACTGTATCTTTTGGCAAGGAAATAAATTTTTTTGTCCATGATGGGTCTTCAATTTTTCAATACGAATCCAATGGTATAAAGAACGTAAAATTATGGGTGGTATTTTGAAAGTTATGATCAATTATTCAGTCAAAGGTCAGAAACAATTGGAGATGATCAATTTTTGTGCAAAGTTTTTCCTTAAAACTGTATCTTTTGGCAAGAAAATAATTTTTTTTTTCTATGCTGAGTTATTTGATTTTTCGATACGAATCCAACGGTATAAAGAACGTAAAATTCTGGTCGGTATTTTGAAAGTTATGATCAATTATTCAGTCAAAGGTCAGAATTGAAGAGACGCGAATCCGCGAGTGAGATGTTTTCATCACTCATTTTCACACTTTTCCAAATCGACTTTTGGAATATTTTCTAAATGAAAAGTGTTTTTTTGCATGTCTACTTTCTTGTGTCAAAATTTAAGCAATAATGTTGAGTATTTTTAGAGATGCACACTTGAATGTGGACATAGGTCAGATTTGAATTTCAGCAGAATTTTGCTTTTGAATCCATATCGTTTTCCCAAAAACCGTTGTCTTTTCAAACCACAATATTTAAGACATCGGTTTTAATGGAAACTGATTTCTAATTGGAAAAAAAATCCTTATCGGTTTTCCCAAAAACCGTTGTCTTTTCTAACAGCAATATTTAAGACATCGGTTTTAAGGAAAACCGATTTCTTATTGGAAAATAAATCCATATTGGTTTTTCCAAAAACCATTGTCTTTTTAAACCACAATATTTAAGAAATCGGTTTTTATAAAAAACTGATTTCTAAAAGTTTTTTTAAATCGGTTATCTAAAAACCAATGTAAACAACCGATGTCTTTTAACATTTTTGTAGTAGTGCATGTGGTTAGATACTAATTAGATCTATATTATTCAAAGCTTTTAAGGGTGAATTCATAAAGAGCCAAAAATTTTATAGATTTATTGTTTTTACCCACATGAAAATATTTTATTGTTGTTATTACTTTTAACCCATTTTGGACAACTTTGCCCCTAACTGGCATGTAAATTCAAAATCAACTGGCATGTAACTTTAATATCAATCGATATGTAACTTAAAATCAACTAGCATTTAACTTGAAAACTAACACGAATGTAAATTCAAAAATAACTGGTATGTAACTTCAAAAATAACGGCCATGTAACTTCAAATCGAACAAGCAAGTAATTTCAAAAAATAAAAAAATAAATAAAAATAAAAAACATTGACTGTATCATTTCACACCAAATCGACTCCACTCTCACTCCAAACGCCATGGTTCTTGTTCAAAAAATGAATGGGAAAGGGTTATATATCTTTAAAAACGTTGTTCGACACCAGGTCTAAGAAATCCATTTTCCGGGCGATTTTTAGAGAGAGAAAATGATGCCTCAATCCATGCTGGGTTCGAATGCTTCAACAAAAGAGAAATTTGTATGGCCGAGAGAGAGAAATTGAAGAGAGAGATGAAGACTTGCTAGGTTTTGGTTGGAGAGAGAGAGAGAGAGAGAGAGAGAGAGAGAGAGAACTCGCTTTTTTGGTTCCAGTTGAAGAAAGAGAGACGAAGAAGAGTGAAAAGGGAAGAAATGTTGGCTGGGAGGAGAAAATGAGCGTAGAAAATTGGGTGGGCAAGTGAAGACTAAATGGAGGGTAATTTTGTTAGTTCAACCTTAAATTTTATAAGAATAATAAAATATTTGGAAGTGGATAAAAATAATAAACTCATAAATTTTTTGATCATTTCTTACAATTTCATCTTATTGTGAAAATTATATTACATAAATTATCTTAAATTAATAATATAAAAGTTACTTTAAATTGTTATATATATATATATATATATATATATAAAGTTGCTCTCAATTTTTAAATTGTCACATCTGTTTCCTTCGCTTTTCTTGTGAATGGGGTTAGGTGTTGTTCTTTAAAACCTACCAGGGGTCTACGCCAGAGGGATCCTCTTTCTCCATATCTGTTTTTAATTTGTGTTGAGGGTTTTTCCAGACTCATTTTTTCGGCTGTGGATTATAATGATATAGTAGGCTTTCGCTGTAGTATGGGTGGTCTAAAAATTTCTCACATTTTCTTCGCAAATGATAGCTTTTTGTTCTCTAGAGCCATGGAAAAGGATTGCCGTGCCATTTGTAAAATTCTGGATGTTTATGCTAGAGCCTCAGGGCAATTGGTTAATTTTCATAAATCTTCATTTTGTGTTAGTAAGAAGGTCTCCTATGATAGGGCTAATAACATGTCTAGAATCCTTGGGTTTCATTTGGTTCCTTGTCATGACCGTTATCTTGGCCTCCCAAGCTTCACTAGCAAGAATAGGAAAGCTCTTTTTTCCAATATTAAGGACCGAGTGTGGGATCGGCTGAAGGGTTGGCAAAGCAAGTTGTTTTTGGCTGGGGGAAAAGATGTTCTTCTGAAAGCCATTGTTTAGGCGATCCCTACTTATTCTATGTCCCTTTTCAGACTTCCAAAAGGTCTTATCAATGAGCTGCATCTTCTTTGTAATAGGTTTTGGTGGGGGCCAAGTGTGGATAATCGGAAAATCCATTGGTGCTCATAGGAAAAGATGTGTTGTGGTAAGGATTTTGGGGGTCTTGGTTTTTGTGATTTGGCTGTCTTCAACAAAGCCCTCCTTGCAAAGCAATGTTAGAGGTTGCTTCAGTGTCCTAATTCTTTGGTAGCAAGGGTTCTCAAGCAGAGGTATTTTCCTAATGATCATCTTTTTTCTGCTGGTCATGGCGTTGGCTGTTCTTTCCTTTGGCAGAGTCTCATCTAGGGTAGAGAGTTGCTTGAGGCTAGCTCTAGATGGCGTATTGGCAACGGTGAAAGGGTCTTCATTTATCGGGATCGCTGGATCCCTAGGCCGGTGGACCTTCGCATTATTTCACCCCCCGTTCTTGGTGAAGCTGCTACCGTGTCAATGTTGAAGCTCTCTTCTAGTGTGTGGGATGAGGAACTGATTCAGGTTTCTTTCCTTCAAGAAGATATAGATTTGATCCTGAGTTTACCTTGCTCATCTCTTTCAACCGTTGATTATGTTATGTGGCATTATGAGAATCTGGGCTCCTATTCGGTGAAGAGTGGCTACTCGTTCGGCTGTAATGGTTGGTTAAACCCTGGCTCTTCGGGTCTTAGTCCGGCTGTGTCCTGGTGGAAATTCTTATGGAGGATGAAAGTTCCTTCGAAAGTTAAAGTGTTCATTTTGCGTGCTTGTTATAACTGGATTCAAACCTGGACTAACTTATTTTTAAGGAAGGTTCTGATTGATATAGCTTGTCCCCGTTGTGAGTGGAAAGCTGAGACAACCATGCATACTCTTTGGTGTTGCTCTCTTTTAAAGCCGATTCATGACCTATGTGTTTTCATGAAGGGCTTCTAGGGAAGAGATAACTCTGATTTTCTTGACTTCATGATCTACTGCAGAAATCAGCTTGTCTAGGATGAAATGGAACTTCTCTGTTTTGTTTTGTGGAAAGGGTGGTACATTTGGAATTGTGGTCTTCATGGGGTGGATAACCTGGGTTTTGAGGATACTGTTCCTTAGGCGAGGGCTTTCTAAAAGGAATTTAGACATGCTAATCAGGTCCCAAAAGTTGCTTCCTCCTCCAATAGTCCAAACGGTGTTGTGTAGCGTCCTCCTTGTGAAGGTTCTTTTAAGATTAACACAGATGCTGCGCTGATAATGGAGGATTGCACGGTTAGTATTGGTATCATTATTCGAGACCATATTGATGATGTGGTGGTGTCTAGTGCCCAGGTTGTTCATGTTGGTTATTCGATTCAGATTGCGGAGGCTTTGGCAATTATGAGCGGTCTGCTTTTGGCGCGCGAGTTGGGACTCTCCCCATGCACTGCTGAATCCGATGCTCAAGTGGTGGTTAACCACATTTTGTCTGCTGATCCTCCTTGTTCTGATGTGGGCATGCTGATCATGGATATTAAGAGGCTGTTGGATGTTGTCCCTAATGGTGGTGTTGTTTTTACACCCAAGTCTGGTAATAAGGCTGCTCACGAGCTTTCTAAATTGGGTTTGTCTGCTAATACGGATTTGTTTTGGATGGAGGATTTTCCCCATGAGCTTTGCTATGTACCACCAAGGTTGTGGCACCGCCGTGGCCCTGTAGTGGAAAAAAATGAAAAAACGTGTGGGACCCACGTAATAAATACATGGCGCCTGCGTGTTTTTTTAAAAAATCTTTTTTCCACTACGGGGCCGCAGCGGTGCCGCGACCCTGGTTGTATATATTCTTCTCTTTCCCCATAGTTTGAATTCTATTATTTCAGGTGATCGCCCTGACGTACCCCTTGTAGTTGTTTTCTTTTTAAAATGCTACATTCTTAAAAATAAAAAAAATAAAAAAAAAAGGTAATATTATTATTATTATTATTATTATTTTAATGAATCTAAAGGTAATATTCATTATTAAAAAAAAAAAAAAAAAAAAAACCAATATAATAATTAAAGACCATTGGACATCAGCCGACACCAAATAACCAACACAACAAGGAGAAAAACTTGAATGGGACGGTCCCAGTGACGTGGATATGGGACCGTCCAATCAGAGCACGCCATATATACATTGGGAGAATATGTGGTATGTGGCGTGCTCTGATTGGACGGTCCCATATCCACGTCACTGGGACCGTCCCATTCAAGTTTTTCTCCACAACGAGGGCCTTATCTTCTAGCCAAATCAGCTCCATCAGTAATAGAAACACCTAATTTAGCTATGCCATAAACAGAATATTTTGAATTGTGATTCAAGAATTTCTTTGATAATCAAGCCAACTTCATACATAACCAATATATCTCTTGCACTGATAGGTTCGACACCATTGCTGCGTCGGATTCAATAATAGCAAGATACAAACATGTCTCTTGATTCAAGTTTCAAGTATACTTCACCTGTTTTGGAGCTTTCCACACCTTGAATTACTACTAATGCCCATTCATATTGTTATATATACTTCACCTGTCACTTATTCTTCAACAATGAATGACATACTCCTACAAGACAAACAAATAAAAGAAAGTTGAAAAATAGTTTAAGTACACCCTCCACAAAACGACGGCAAAACCCAGGTGGTGATGATGATGATGATCTCACAGAGCCAGACTTCAATGCCCTCCCAATTTTAAAGGAAACAAAAGCATCAACACAAGCATATTGAACCTGATCAGGTCTAAGCCTGCGATTTTCCCAACTACTCAACTCAATCTCCTTTGGCTTTTCAACTTTTTTTCCCAAAACCTTTTCACTCAAACCCTCCAAACCGGATTTTTTTGACTCCTCCATATTCATTTTCAGGCCTTGAGCAGCCAAAGTCTTCAGCTCAATCGCATTTCCGACACTCAGATTGTTATCCCTTTCAAGTCTCTTCACATTCTCTTCAACCTTGACACCCACAAAGGAGTAGCTTTTGTTCAACAGGAAATTCTTAAGAGCTTGAGGGATACTCGAGGTATGAATCATTTGGAAGACGAGGCATCTGTGTCCAACGCATAGCAGGAGGGTGGCTATCGGCTCGTTCTTGTAGCAGAAGATTGTGTGCCACTCTACGTCTAGACCCACAATGAGATCGTGGAGTCTTTTGCTGTGGATGACTTCGATCTCTGAGATCCAGAATTCGGCCATGGAAGGAGAGTTGGTCACCAGAGTTCGGATGCCGTCACCAAAGTAGGTCACGTTGTAGAAGTTGTGGGTGGGCCAACTGAACTTGTGGTCAAATATGGGTGATGGTACGTCATTTTAAAGAAGAAGAAGAAACAATTAGAGAATAATAAGGTATAAAACTTTTTTATGAATTTGAAACCTTTCATGAAATAAAGAATACAGAGCGGTGGTGGTGGACCTGGTGGTGACTGACTACTACTGACTACACAATAGCGTTTTGAGTTCTTACTTATAAAGTTATAATTCAAAACTAGTAATCTTTTATTTATTTTTTACTTGTCAATTTTTGCAGAAGATGGCCTAAATAATATATATGTTGATTGAGTTATCTATCTGGTAATTTTTAATTGCTCAATATGGTTTAGTGGTAAAAACGTTAATTCAGTTTGACAATATTTCAGGTTGGAGACTTGGAGTTGCAGCTACCAAAGTGGTATATGAAAAAAATATATATATAATTTTTAACATTCTTCTCTCTTAAGAACTTCTATTTCATTATTTTTGTCTCTCATCTTTTTTGTGTTTCACTCTCTACAGGTTTTTTCTCCCTACAACTTTATTCCCTCCCACCCACTAGGTTTCTCTCTCTTTTCCCTTTCCCTTTCCCTTTTGTCACTCTCATCTGTTTGTGTTTTCCTCCTCGAGACAATTTCAATGTCATTATGTGTGCAAATCTAATATAATTTGATCCTTCAAAAGTTTTTCGAGAATATTGCATAGCATTTGTTTATGCCAGATTCTCTAAAACAGATGTGCTCATATCCTCAACTCAATAAAAATTACCGTGTATATACAAAGAATTCTAAAGTGTAAACTATTTTATGTCCAAACCATCCATACCATGATAAAATTTAATGAATTTTGATGAGAATTTTACATGCATAATAAGAAAAATAAATATACTTACAAAAAAATTTAAACTTTGAGAACTAGTTTTTGTAAAAATTTTAAATTAAAACATTTTTAAAATGAAAAAAAAAAAAAAAAAAAGGATCTTGTGTCTGAAATAAAAGTTTAAGCCAACATATAACAAGTGAAAGCATGAGAAAAAGAGAGCAAAACCTAGGTTGTGATGATGATATAAAAAAGGCAGGGTTCTTCTTCAATGTCCTGGCAATTTCAAAAGAAACAAAGGCATCTAGACAAGCATACTGAACCTGATCAGAACTAAGCCAGCGATCGTCCCAATTACTCAATTGAATCTTCTTCGGCTTTTCAATTTTCTTTCCCAAAACCCTGTCACTCAAAACCTTCAAACCAGCTTGTTTCAACTCCGTCATATTCATTCCCAACACTTCAACCTGTTCAGCTGCCAAAGTTCTCAGATCGATCGCATTCCCAACACTCAGATTATAATCATTTTCGAGCTTCTCCGCATCCTCGTCCACCTTCACACCCACAAATGAATACTTTTCGTTCAATAGAAAGTCCTCCAGACACTGTGGGATGTCCGGGGCGTGAATCATTTGGAAGATGAGGCATCTGTGTCCCACGCACAGCTGGAGGGTGGCAACCGGGTGCTCGTTCTTGTAGTTGAAGTTTGGGTGATGCTCTATGTCTAGACCCACGATGAGACGGCCGAGTCTTCGCCGATGGATGAGCTTGATCTCCGAAATCCAGGATTCGACCATGGAAGGACAGTTGGTCACCAGAGTCCGGATGCGGTCACTGAAGAAGTTGACGTCGTAGATGTTGTGGGTGGAGCTACTTAACTTGTGATCAAATATGGTGACAGTCATTGTAAAGAAGAAGAAGAAGAAGAAGAACAAACAACAATTTTTTTATTATTATTATTTAGAGATTTATGAGAAATAAAACTTATTAATGAAAGAACAAAATTATATAGCAAACGTTGAAACCCTTCGAGAAAGAATTAAATAGTAAAGCGTGATGGTGGGCAGGGCGGACCCACCTTTAGATCAGGTGGGGCCCGTGCTCTAACTCAATTTTTATATAAAAGAAAATTGATTCTTCTGTTTATCATATATATTTATATCAAACAACACCAACAGCAATATAATATTTGTTAGCATAGTTGGTAGTGTCTTTTGAAGCTTGGTGATAGTATTTTATTTTTATTTTATATATTTTTTTTACAAAAAATCAATATAATTAAAGACTATTGGACATCAGCCGACACCAAATAACAAACACAGCAAGGGCGTTATCTTCTAGCCAAATCAGCTCCATTAGTAATAGAAGCACCTAATATAATTTAGCTATGCCATAAATAGAATATTCTGAATTGTGATTCAAGAATTTCTTTGATAATCAAGCCAACTTCATACATAACCAATATATCTCTTGGGGACCGATAGGTTTGACACCATTACTGCATCGGATTCAATAATAGCAAGATACAAACCTATCATCTTGATTCAAGTTTCAAGTATACTTCACCTGTTTTGGAGCTTTCCACACCTTGAATTACTACTAATGCCCGTTCATATTGTTATATATATATATATATATATATATATATATATATATTCAAAAGTTAGCTTTTAATAGAATAATAGAATAATAGAATAAAAGGTACTTAAAAAACATCGAAAAAAAAAAATGCTCTATATGCATGATTATATACATTGTTAAAATTAAAAATGAAATTAAAAAAAAAAATTAAAAAAAAAAAAAACATGTCTACAAAAGTTACCTTACCTAAAATACGTATTTAATTTCCTTATATATCTACAAGAAGTTCATCATCATCATCTCCTTGGCCTTACCCCAACCCAATAACACTTACTTGAATTAGGTATATAGGCCAACTTCGTATTGAGCTTAAATATTCGTTGGGAGACACCAACTAATATCATTCAGAAGAAGATTATTTATTTTTTGGGGGTAGAATATATTAATTATTTTCACTTTGATTGCAACTTACAATATTTGAATTTAAACACTTTTGTTTTTAATTAGCAAATTCTTACTCAATAACTATGTATTAAAACTAAGATCTGGTTAAGGACAGATATATATGATCATGTGCTCAGAACCAAAGATCACATAATAAGGAGTAGATTATTACAGAGTATATATATATGAAAAAAAAGAGTTAACATAATAATTAAGGAGTAGCTAGCTAGCTAGCTAGAATTGAAGATCAAAATAAGCAAAAAGGCAATAAATAGTAAGTGAAACCATGACATAAAGAGAGCAAAACCCAGGTGGTGGTGATAGTAATCCGAAAAAGCCAGACTTGAATATCCTCCCAATTTCAAAGGAAACAAAGGCATCAACACAAGCAAACTGAACCTGATCAGAGCTAAGCCTGCGATTGCCCCAACCACTAAACTCAATCTCCATTGGCTTCTCAACTTTTTTTCCCAAAACCATCTCACTCAAACCCTCCAAACCTGCTTTCAGATAAATCGCATTACCAACACTCAGATTGTAGTCCCTTGCAAGCCTCTGCACACCTTCATCAACCTTGACACCCACAAACGAATAGCTTTCGTTCGACAGAAAATTCTTAAGAGCTTGAGGGATGCATGGAGCGTGAATCATTTGGAAGATGAGGCATCTGTGTCCAACGCACAGCTGGAGGGTGGCTATCGGCTCGTTCTTGTAGTTGAGACCCACGATGAGATGGTGGAGTCTTTTACGGTGGATGAGTTCGATCTCCGAGATCCAGGATTTGACCATAGAAGGACAGTTGGTCACAAGAGTTCGGATGTGGTCACCGAAGAAGGTCACGTCGTAGATGTTGTGGGTGGGGCATTTGAACTTATGGTCAAATATGGTGATACTCATTTTAAACAAGAAAAGAAGAAACACAACTAGAGAAGAATGGGACTGGCTACTATACGCAGGAAAAGTCCTTGGTATGATACCTAGCTTTTTGAAAATTAAACACAACCTTTGGATTGAGAAAAATGTCAATCCAACGGTGAAAAAAATATAAACAATTAAAATAAATGATTAAGAAAGTAACCGGTGTAACCGGTTCCTTGAAAAAACCTCTTCTTTCTATCTCATCCATTCAGACAAAAATCAAAACCTCTTCTCTGTTCTCACCGACTCACCCTCTTCTTTCTCATTCAATCTCTCTCCTTTACCTCATCCATTCAGACAAAAATCAAAACCCTATTATCCCAACCTTCGAAGATTTGCACTGGATTGAGTCTCGAAGTTGGAATTATTTGAACCTCAAACTCGATTTCTATAGGTCTATCTCCACCGCCTCCGTTGGCGGTCGTAGATGTCAGATCTCCACAACCAGTCGGAGGAGATGGACGTGGAGATCCAACGAGGAGGAGTCAGATCTACTCCAATCAAAGGAGATCAACATCGATCTCCTCTAGTGGTGGAGGAGTTCCATGCTGATAACGACGATCTCCTTCGACTGGAGGAGACCTTCCAACCCTTGCAGGAAGAGCCACCGCCAGCGGAATTCGAGGTTTTGTATTTTTTTAGAAACGTTTACTGAAATTGTTTTTTTGGAGTTCATCATTCTAAAATTCAGGAGTTCAAAGCTATTGATTTCTTTTTTCTGGGTTTGCTTTGTAATATTTTTTTTGTGGGTTTGCTTTGTAATGTTTGTAATTGTGTAATTTTTTTCTGGGTTTGCTTTATGATGTTTGTAACTGTGTAGAAATTTTTTTTCCTGAATTTGGTTTGGTTTTATTTTCTTTTCTTTTCTTTTCTAGGTTTAATATGGTATTCTGACTTTGTTTTTCTGGGTTTGGTTTGGTTTTATGTTTTTGGTTTGATTTTGTCCTTGTGTTTACTGGGTTTGCTTTGATTTCTATACTTTTATTAAAAAGTTTATATTTGTAATGAGGATCATTAGATCAGTGATTTAATGTGATTGTTTTGTTTGTTTGGTGAGAAAATACAATAGCAAGTTGGAAGAAAAAATTGGAAGCGATAGATTTAAAAAAAAATAAAAAAATAGAAGTCAGTCTTCTAACTGGTCACCGACATTTATTATTATGCTGGTAAAGCTCACACATGTCTGATAAACCGTAGTTGCCTCTTAAGTGCAAACCTAGTCATTACGATTCTATATCAGTAAAGGAGAAGTTCATTCATGCAAAGGTGTAATTGGATTTAACATTTACTCTGGTCTTTACGTTTTAATTGTTTTGATTCTTAATTGCATATGGTTGACATTCGGAAAATGCATAAAGCTGAATTTGTGATGCCAGATTGTTACTTAAATCATATTATAGCAGGCATAGTTTTGCATTATGTTAGTTCGGCATGCCTGCAAAATATTAACTACGGCAATAGAACATTTTAAGTAATAAAAACCGTTATACGAAGTATGAGGAAAAAAAATTGTCTGACGGCAGAATAATGGAAACTTGAAACCTGTAAATATTTTGTTTGTTCTCATAGTCTGATCAATAGCTCTAAAGATGCATCTAGGATTGCTGAAGTTTTATGCTCTGCTGTTGCAACCTGCTGAAATTTCAAGTTTTCTTTTGATTGCAGTATGCAGAAAAACTTTTTGTTAGCAAGCCAAAGGACAATCAGTATACCTATTCTGCAGCACAACAGATATGGGAAGCTGTTTGTGCAAATGACAAAAAAGCCTTATATTGCCACATTGTTAATTCTGAAGCAGATGTGAACGCTATGCATGAGCAAGTGGCATGTAACTCTTCATTAACCCTTGCCAAAGCGATGCTACTGAATGAACAGACAAGCCTTGTGTCTTGACCAGAGCTCCAGATGCTTGACAGGGAATTCATCCGACAGATCTTCCTCTAGCTCTTTGAACTTAGTAGGTTCGAGTGAAGGCCAGACCATGGACTATCTGGAGGGTTGCTCCCTTCTCCATCTGGCTTGTGAAATTGGGGACATTAGCCATTGTATTCTCGGAGGCAGAGACATGAGCTACTTTTGCTAAACTACTTCTTTCAAGGTAATAGAAAATCCTTGCTCTTAATCATTTTATTTCCTTAGCAGGATTATGTTCTCACCATCTCTTGTTCATTGTTGTATATCGATATATTGAATTCCAAAAATGATCACTGCAATTTACTTCCGCAGGGGAGCCAATCCACATGCTGTAAATGGAGAAAGTAAATATTCTCTTGAACTGGCTCTAGAATCAAACTTTGTAGGTAGAATTATATGTTTACTGTCACTCTATGAAATTTAGTGAATTTTGAATGGATATAATAATTGTTGGAGTTTTCGGAGTGGATAGGGGTCAGTATAGATTTCTGCTGGGCAGATTTGGGAAACCAGAAAGGAATGATAATTTGTGTATGCTAATGATCATATAATATTCTGAAAATTTTACTGTAGATAATCTTATATGTCTATGTTAACTCTGTAAATTTTTATACAGTTTGGTGTTGTGGGGAATTAGTTAAAATTATTGGAGTAGGTAATGGTCAGTTTAGAAAAAACAAGACCGAAGGAATATTAGAGGCCTTTTTAATTCGATTAGACTGTTTTGGGATGACAACATGATCGAATTTTAATTGTACTTGGTATAGGGTTTGTGTGAATTTTGATGTTTAGGAGTAAGCTACATTATTACGTGGAGTCGAGGTAAGTAAATTCCATACACAATACCTACATATCAAATATTTTTTGAAATGCTTTACTTCCTAAAACTATTTGTTCATAAATTTTGGAGTTTTCGTGTTATTATTTGCTGCTAGCTCTGAAAACATATTGATTTACTTTGTTTACTTATACAAAATGATTTGAAATGAACAAGTGATCATATTTTCATAAAATTATTTTATCTTAATTTGACGACAATGGAGCAGATCACCAGGTTTCTATTGGAGGCTGATGAATGTTTTTGAATTGTTCTTTACACTTTGTTCAACTTCAAGCAATTCAATTATAGATTTTACAAAATTTAAATTGTTTATTGTGATGGCATTTCATTTGAACTAAATATACCAACAAACATTATTGCAATTCAAATGAAAAGTAGACTCATTTTGTGTTCCCAAACTTGGTGTTTATAGAAACTTTCTTTTTGTGTGACTTTTGGCTCTTTGTGTGTGTACACAGGTGGACTTATAATGGTGTTGTATATTCTTGAATGGAGGTTCAGTAGCCGAAGATGTGACTCCTTAATAAAAAATAAAAAAAAAGATACAACTCTTTTGTAAATTCCGCCGGTCGTAATGTTAAGTTGATTTTTTTTTTCAGTAGTGATGATATTTTGTATATTATTTTGTGAGAAATATGGATATATAGGAGTTAAGAAAATAATTTATGTGTTTTTTTTTACCAGGGATGATCCTACCAATTTTATTTTTATTTTTGCTACTGCCACAATTTGGGAAAAAAAAAATAGAATCTCTTTAATATGATTAGTAAGTCTTTTTTTAAATGAACCAATCCTTTTTCTTGTTTTATAAATTAATTATTGAAATTTACTTACTAGAATTATTCATAATTTTGTTATATATATGTGAGGATGTATTGTTATTTTTTTTAAGATGCTTGGAGATGTATTGTTACCCTTATTATATTTGACTGTTTATTAATTTATTAGAATTTAATTTTTAAGAAGTTTTAAAGTTTATTATTAATTATTTAAATTTATATTGATTTTTGAAATTATTATTGTAAAATTTGTGTCGATTTGTAAGTGGACATTATTAAGATCAAAAATTTAATTTACAATTTGGGAAAAAAAAAATTGAAACTCTTAAAGATGTGGAATAAATTTATAAGAGTAAAATAAGACAGAAAACTTGTCAAAACCCGTTTTATATTCTAAGAATATTCTAAGAGAACTGTTGCAGTAAAAAACTTATCAAACTCGTTGCATCTCTATTTCCCTTCATAAATCGGTTTCTTTTCATGTTTTGATATTATTTATAAAACCAATTTTTTTCAAATGGAGTGTATTTGGCATTCAGGCGGTGGATCACTGGATTGTCTTTACTTGTATAAATCAAAAGTCGACAAAGGGGTTGTGTGGGGAATCCAATAAGTTTAACAATATTGTATTTGACTTTAATAAATATTTAAACTTTTTAAAAAAATAACTCATTTATTATTATTATTATTATTATTATTATTATTATTATTCATCCGGTTTTTGCAAACATACTTGAAAAGAATTTCAATGTTAGGGAGGAAATGGAATAATGTAAGAAAAAAAAATGTATATAAGTAACAAGTTTTGAAGAAACCATGAAATAATAATTAAAGCCGTAAAAATGTTTACCTAAGCCATAATAGTGTTTACAACTTACAAGTTAAAGTCTGGCAATGTTTTTAAAATTTAGGGTTTTAGGTTGGAGTGTTATCAAAAAAGGAGTGTTAAAAGATAAAAATGCTAATTTTGAAATAAAAATGGAGTGTAAGGATTGTTTATTAAGTGTAAGAATATTATTTTAAAGATGATATAAATATTATTTTAGAGAGCTTCTCCTTACAATCCACAAATTATCTATTCACACTCCAATTTAATTTTTTTTATTAATGAGAATTTTAACCTAAATTAAAATTACTAAACAAGAAAAAAAAATTAAGACATTCCAAATTAATTAAATTATTAAAAAAAAAAATCTCTCTCCTAAATCATTAGATTAAATATTACGTATTAAACTCTTCCTCCTAAATCTTTTATTACCATTTTAAACACTCTCTCCTAATTAATCTCTCTCCATTTTAAAATAATAATAATAATAAATACATCATATTTCTATACTTTCTCAATCAAAATCTTTGATTAATAGTTAAACAAAAAAAAAAACTCATGAATATTTTAGTTTTTTACTAACAGAAAATAAATAAATAAATATATATATATATATATTAAAAAGTCAATTTTCAAAAAAAAAAAAAAAAAAAAAAAAAAAGATATATATGAAAACTTAAATTGTTTCAACTAGATTCCATTAAACTCAGAATTTCTAAGACTAATGAAAGAATTAAAGTTCTTTAGACAATTATATACCTACAAGAGTAACAAAAATCATTTTCATATTTCGATTTTTTTTTAAATAAAAAAAAAACCAACAAGGTACTTGTTTTTTTATTATTATTATTATTATTATTATTATTATTTTAATATATACGTACATATGGTTCCTAAAAATCAAGTTTATTAGTAAGTTTTTTTTTTCTTAACTGTTAGTCTTGCTTGAAAAAAATGGAGACAGAAATTAGAGATATGTATTGGAGGAGAGAGTTTAATATGGTAATTAAAAATTTAGGAGAGAGTATTTAATATGTAATAATTAATTTATTGATTTAGTAGAGATAATTTCCTTTTTAATAATTTAATTCAAAAAAGATAAAAAGGATAATCTTGTAATAAAATGAAGTGTCTTTAGAATTTTTTAAAATTTAAATTTTGAGAATGGAGTGTTTTTAGAAAATAAGTGTAAAAAGAAAAAATTGGATTGTCAAAAGAAGCTCTCTTATTTTATTATGACAATTTGGGGCAAAATTCCCAACTGTTGTGGATAAAACAAAATTATAAAGCAAAAAATTGATAAACTTACAAATCTAATTCTAAAAGCAAGATGCTACAAATGAAACGTTATAAGGATTGTTTTTATGCATCTTCAATATGTATATATAATAGAAAAATAGAACCTGAAAAAATGGGGGAGACGAATAGACTAAATATATTATTACTTAAGGGTTAATGTCAGAAATTTGAGTTGATATACCTTAACTATTACTAATTAACAAGAATATTTTTACAATTGATTTAAAAAATAAAAATTATTACAATTAATGCAGCTCTATATCTGTTTAGAAAAAAAAAAATTATTACAATTACTAACTATAGGATTTTTTTTTTAAATAGAAGTATATATCTTTTGGTGTGACTATTGACTTTTTTGTGTGTACACAAGTGGACTTATAATTGTGTTGTGTATACTTGAATGAATGTTTGGTAGCAGAATGATGTAACTCCTAAAAAAGGATACAACTCTTTTGTAAATTCCATAGGCTGTAATGTTAAGTTGAATTTTTTGTAGTGACAATGATATTTTGCATACAGACTTTGTTAGAAATATGGATATATAGGAGGTAAGAATATTTAGGTTTTTTTTTTCTTTTTTTTTTCTTTTTTATGGGGATGATCCGACTAATTTTAATTTTATTTTTATTACTGTTACGGTTTGGGAAAAAAAATAGAAACTCTTTAAGATGATTAGTAAGTTTTTTTTTTTTTTGAACCAATCCTTATTCTTGTTTTATATATTAACTATTGAAATTTACATACTGAAAGTTTTCATTTTGTTATATATATATGTGAGGATGTATTGTTACCCTTACTATATCTGATTGTTTATTAATTTATTAGAATTTAATTTGTAAGAAGTTTTGAAATTTATTACTTTTGAAAATGTCTCGAATGTAGGAACCTTATAAAAGGGATGATGTAGAACAGGATTGTATAAGGGATCAAGATATTTTCAATCTAGATTTCTCTTAGGTTAAATAAAAAAAAATCATCGATATCTACGGCAATCTTAAAATTATATTTATTTTTTTGTTTATTGATAAAGTTCATAATTAGACATAAAAAAAAAAGAGTAAAATCATATCTAGACGTAAAGTTCATAACTAGACGTAAAAGTTGTTTCTTTTGTTAAAGTTAAGTAGTTCCTAGAAACAACTACAATGTTGGTTACAACATTAAAATGGTTTTTATCAACGTTAAAGTTGTTTCAAACGGGTAATCGTTCCCAGAAATGAATTTGACGTTGATTGGAACGTAAAAGTGGTTTCCATAACGTAAAAGTTGTTCCCTTTGTTAAAGTCGAGTGGTTCCCGGAAACAACTACAACGTTGGTTATAATGTTAAAGTTGTTTCCGTCAACGTTGAAGTTGTTCCCAACTAGTAGTTGTTCCCAACTAGTAGTTGTTCCCGGGAACAGCTTTGTTGTTCATTGCAACGTTAAAGTAGTTTCCATAACGCAAAAGTTGTTCCCTTTGTTAAACTCGAGTGGTTCCCAGAAACAACTACAACGTTGGTTATAACGTTAAAGTTGTTTCCGTCAACGTTAAAGTTATTCGTAACGAGTAGTTGTTCCTGGGAACAACTTTGACGTTCATTGTAACGTTAAAGCAGTTTCAATAACGTAAAAGTTGTTCCCTTTGTTAAAGACGAGTGGTTCCCGGAAACAACTTTAACGTTGTAATGAACGTTAAAGTTGTTTCCGTCTACGTTGAAGTTGTTTCCAACGAATAGTTGTTCCCGGGAACAACTTTGACGTTCATTGCAACGTTAAAGTGGTTTCCATAACGTAAAAGTTGTTCCTTTTGTGAAAGTTGAGTGGTTCCCAGAAACAACTATAACGTTGGTTAGAACGTAAAAATGGTTTCCGTCAACATTGAAGTTGTTCCCAACGATTAGTTGTTCCCAAGAACAACTTTTACGTTCATTGCAACGTTAAAGTAGTTTTTATAACGTAAAAGTTGTTCCCTTTGTTAAAGTCGAATGGTTCCCGGAAACAACAACGACGTTGGTTAGAACGTTAAAGTTGTTTCCGTCTACGTTGAAGTTGTTCCCAACGAATAGTTGTTCCCGGGAACAACTTTGACGTTCATTGCAACGTTAAAGTGGTTTCCATAACATAAAAGTTGTTCCTTTTGTGAAAGTTGAGTGGTTCCCAGAAACAACTATAACGTTGGTTAGAACGTAAAAATGGTTTCCGTCAACATTGAAGTTGTTCCCAACGATTAGTTGTTCCCAAGAACAACTTTTACGTTCATTGCAACGTTAAAGTAGTTTCTATAACGTAAAAGTTGTTCCTTTTGTTAAAGTCGAATGGTTCCCGGAAACAACAACGACGTTGGTTAGAACGTTAAAGTTGTTTCCGTCTACGTTGAAGTTGTTCCCAACGAATAGTTGTTCTCGGGAACAACTTTGACGTTCATTGCAACGTTAAAGTGGTTTCCATAACGTAAAAGTTGTTCCTTTTGTGAAAGTTGAGTGGTTCCCAGAAACAACTATAACGTTGGTTAGAACGTAAAAATGGTTTCCGTCAACATTGAAGTTGTTCCCAACGATTAGTTGTTCCCAAGAACAATTTTTACGTTCATTGCAACGTTAAAGTAGTTTCTATAACGTAAAAGTTGTTCCCTTTGTTAAAGTCGAATGGTTCCCGGAAACAACAACGACGTTGGTTAGAACGTTAAAGTTGTTTCCGTCTACGTTGAAGTTGTTCCCAACGAATAGTTGTTCCCGGGAACAACTTTGACGTTCATTGCAACGTTAAAGTGGTTTCCATAACGTAAAAGTTGTTCCTTTTGTGAAAGTTGAGTGGTTCCCAGAAACAACTATAACGTTGGTTAGAACGTAAAAATGGTTTCCGTCAACATTGAAGTTGTTCCCAACGATTAGTTGTTCCCAAGAATAACTTTTACGTTCATTGCAACGTTAAAGTAGTTTCTATAACGTAAAAGTTGTTCCCTTTGTTAAAGTCGAATGGTTCCCGGAAACAACAACGACGTTGGTTAGAACGTTAAAGTTGTTTCCGTCTACGTTGAAGTTGTTCCCAACGAATAGTTGTTCCCGGGAACAACTTTGACGTTCATTGCAACGTTAAAGTGGTTTCCATAACGTAAAAGTTGTTCCTTTTGTGAAAGTTAAGTGGTTCCTAGAAACAACTATAACGTTGGTTAGAACGTAAAAATGGTTTTCGTCAACATTGAAGTTGTTCCCAAGAACAACTTTTACGTTCATTGTAAAGTAAAAGTAGTTTCTTTAACGTAAAAGTTGTTCCCTTTGTTAAAATCGAATGGTTCCCGGAAACAACTATGACGTTGGTTAGAACGTTAAAGTTGTTTCCGTCTACGTTGAAGTTGTTCCCAACGAATAGTTGTTCCCGGGAACAACTTTGACGTTTATAGCAACGTTAAAGTAGTTTCCATAACATAAAAGTTGTTCCCTTTGTTAATGTCGAGTGGTTTCCGGAAACAACTACAACGTTGGTTAGAACGTTAAAGTTGTTTCCGTCAACGTTGAAGTTGTCCCCAACGAGTTGTTGTTCCCGGGAACAACTTTAACGTTCATTGCAACGTTAAAGTGGATTCCATTACGTAAAAGTTGTTCCCTTTGTTAAAGTTGAGTACTTCCCGGAAACCACTTACACGTTTGTTAGAACGTTAAAGTGGTTTCCATCAATGTTGAAGTTGTTTCAAACGAGTAATCGTTCTCGGGAACGAATTTTACGTTTATTGGAACGTTAAAGTGGTTACATAACGTATAAGTTGTTCCTAGAAACAATTTCTCTCTTTTTTTTTTTTTTTTTTAATTCCTTTCATTATTATTTTTACTTCTCAATTATAAACAATTATATTACTTCTCAATCAAATATAAACAAGTATATATATACTGTATTCATATTTTTTAAACTTAAATTAATATATACATTTTCATATGTATGCAATTTATTAATATCTTACAAATAATTACTTAT
Source organism: Acer saccharum (assembly GCA_030490815.1). Lineage (NCBI taxonomy): Eukaryota > Viridiplantae > Streptophyta > Magnoliopsida > Sapindales > Sapindaceae > Acer > Acer saccharum. The sequence continues at coordinate 51,574,383 of CM059866.1, forward strand.
TTTCACCTTTTTAATTATATTATTTATGATTAATGTAATTTTATTGCACTTAATATCATTTTAATTATATGTACAAATTTGCAAATTACAAATGTAATAATATTATTTATTAATATCATTCTACAAATATTTACAATTCTACTTCTATATTTAATATAGTTTTATTATTCAATTAATATATAATAATAATATGTAATTTAATATATTAATAATATATATATAAAATTTTATTAAAAAAAAATTTAAAAAAAAAAAAAAAAAAAAAAAAAAAACATTTGTCATTGACTTTTTGGGAAGAAACCGGTTGCAACCGGTTGTCCCAACTCCAAAATTCATTGCCATGATACCTAGCACTTTTAGAGGAGGTATACTAGCCAACTCCGAGAAGAATATATAAGATATCAAACTTCTTTATGAAGCACACAAACACAATTATAGATCAAATTAAAGTTGAAACCTTTCATGAAATAAGTAATAAAAAATGAGAGAATAATATATAAGATATCAAACTTTTTATGAAGCACACAAACACAACTATAGATCAAATTAAAGTTGAAACCTTTCATGAAATAAGGAATAAAAAATGGAGGCGGCGGTGGTTACCAAGATGGACCTGTGTGGGGGTTAGGGTGGGCTCACCCCTAGCCCCCCTTAAAAATATTAAAATAGATTAGTAAAAATTAATAAATTCTTTTCCTATTCAAAGTAGGAAAATTTTATTTTATTTTATTTTATTTTATTTTATTTTGAAATTTTAGAGTTATTATTAAATATAGTTAATGAGATTTTAGGAATAATCCAATTATTTGTTAATCCAATTTTAAATTTACAAAGTAAATACATTGTTAAATGAAATTTATTAAATTTCTCAGAACATTATGTTAGTATATTTCGAATGAATCAAACTAATATAATAATATAAAAACATTGTATAATTTAATTATTGTTTGTATTTGCATTTCATGTTTCTGTTATAATTTATTTTGATTTTATAAAAATAAAATAAAATTTGGTAACGTATTTAGTTAGAATATACATTTTACAGATTCACTATAACCTCCTAACTAGGTGATGTCGATAATCAGTAAGATAAAAATAAAAACAATAAAAAAATAAAAAAAAAATCTAGCCCACTCTAGCCTTAAATCTTTGTTATGTCCCTATGGTGACCGCTAAGTGCTGACTAGAAACAGTACTGTTTTTACTTTATATATAATAATAATTATAATAATAATAAAAAATAATAATAATATACATATAAAAGCATAATATTAAAGAGAAAGAATGAAAACATTGTAATCTTATTTAAAATCAAAGGACGAAATTTTCTGCCTTCACGGCTTCACCCTTAAGTTAGTAACAAATTCAACACACTAATCATGATAGTATTTTTTAACGTTTTCCCCTACTAGGTTCCTCTATGGCTCTATCTATTTCCTTATTTTCTCTTTCTCCCTCGTCTCCCTCATGATCCTCCGCCGTTTGTGGTTTTTGCTCTACAAATTTCTTCTTTTCACTAGGTTTATTACTTTCTCTTTCTCCTTATACAATTTTAATCTAATCGTCAAGACAATTTCAATAACATATATATATAAGCGTAAATCCAATATCATTTGACGCCTCAATTTTTTTTCAAGGTTTAATTTCTACACATACTATGTTGAAAATAAATAATATTTGAGGTTTACCCCTTATATATTGACGTCAATGCTAGCTAGTACACTAGAACTAGAAATGCCGGCCATTAACCGACGCTGTTTTGATCTGGTGTGAATTGGTTTGTACGGTGTTTATAAATATTCTACAAATGCATCAAAGACTTTAAAAAAGATCAAGTTTAGATGAGATGAAAGCTCTTCATCACTAGTTAGCGTGGTTACATATATAATCTTTAATTTACTTCATTCTATGAGAGAAGCTTTGAGCCTCCAGTACTATAACATACATATGCTTTCACCCATATCGTGTCACATATAATGTAAAAGTAATATTAATAAATGATTGTTAATATACTAATATCATTTTTTTTTACTCATATCATAAACATAAGTAGAGCGCATGCATAACATAAAAATTAATATAGTATACATAGAAATATACAAGTCAGTGCGTACTGGTATAATTTCATCAGTACGTTGGATGTGAACCATTAGATTTACAAACTTTGATTCAAAGTATATACATTTGTCAAAAATTCTCCATAATCGATGGTCCACATGCATTGGTATTGATGTAGTTACATCAATACGTATTGACGAAAACGGTACCGATATATAATATGCATATATAATTGTTAACTCATCGATCATAAAAGTAGAGCGCGTTCCATACACTAAAGTGTATTGAAATTCGAACCTTAATAATTGCAGAGAACAACGTAGTAAAACCAACTACTACAAGGCAAATTTTCCTGTAAAAATAATAAAGAAACATCCCATAAACAATACTAGAGTCCAAAAGGCAAAAAAGTCGCCCAAATCTCCGGATAAAAATAAAGAAAAATCACAGACAATTATGACTACTTGTGTTTCAAGTTTTCAACTTGTCATGGTAGGTTTATGTCATTTTCTTTTTATGAGCGCCAATGAAATTAAAGAAGCTCATGTACCTTTTTTTCTTGGTTACTCATCTAATTAATAATTATGAGGTATTTTTGTATGGTTATAAAAATATTTGAGAAAATAAAAGCAAAACAAATGTCAAGCATGGAGCTTATTAATTCAAGCAAAAATCTGTAGTTGGGAGACACACCAACTAATTTTTCTGAAAGAAAAACAAACTTTATTACCTTTTAACTAATTTAAACGGAAGTTAACATAAGCCAAAGATCACATAATAACAAGTAGTAATAACTAGCAAGCTAGCTAGCATTCAAGAAAGACCAAAATAAACAAAAAACCATTATAGTAAGTGCAACCATCACAGGTTGTGACGATGATTTGAAAAAGTAAGCAGGCTTGATCTTCAATGTCCTGGCAATTTCAAAGGAAACAAAGGCATCTAGACAAGCATACTGAACCTGATCAGAGCTAAGCTTGCGATTATCCCATTTACTCAATTGAGTCTGCTTTAACTTTTCAAGTTTCTTCCCCAAAACCTTCTCACTCAAAACCTTCAAACCAGCTTGTTTCAACTCCTTCATATTCATTCCCAACACTTCAACTTGTTCAACCGCCAAAGTTCTCAGATCGATCACATTCCCAACACTCAGATTGTAATTGTTTTCGAGCCTTTCCACATCCTCCTGCACCTTCACACCTACAAACGAATACTTGTCGTTCAACAGAAAGTCCTCCAGACACTGTGGGATGTCTGGGGCGTGAATAATTTGGAAAATGAGGCATCTGTGTCCTACGCACAGCTGGAGGGTGGCGATTGGGTGCTCGTTCTTGTAGTTGAAGTCCGGGTGGTGCTCTGCATCTAGACCTACGATGAGACGGCCAAGTCTTTTGCCATGGATGAGCTCTATCTCCTCGATCCAGGATTCGACCATGGAAGGAGAGTTGGTCACCAGAGTTCGGATGCGGTCACCGAAGAAGTTGACGTCGTAGATGTTGTGGTTGGAGCTACTTAACTTGTGATCAAATATGGTGACAGTCATTGTAAAGAAGAAGAAGAAGAACAAACAACAATTTATGAGAAATAAAAAATATTAATGAAAGAACAAAATTATATAGCAAACGTTGAAACCCTTCGAGGAAGAATTAATGAGTAAAGCGTGGTGGTGGGGACTGGGGAGGCTGCCAGCTGGTTACTAAACAAGTGTTTTTACCTTATTTATTTGTTTTAAAAATAACATCAAGAGATAAAAGAATAACAATTAAGAAGAATAAGGCATAACTGTTGTAATTTTTTTTTTTTTTTTTCGAAGAACCCAATGTAATTAGTTGGTGGCTTTCCACCAAATTCTCAAGCCTTCTACACTATTCTTTGCATATGAAGAGGAACACGTGGGTTCCATTTTTTGTGACACACACTCCTCTATGTGTCATCATTCCATTGTATATGTTTGACTATATAAAGGTCATGCCTCGTAAATATTTGGGGTTGTTGTTACCCACTTGAAATCAAAGAAAGAAGGCAATTATATATTCTCTCAATATATCTCTCTCGTTTCTTCATCTTATTTCTTCTTCTTCATCTCATTTCTATTTTTATTTATTTATCTCATGCACTTATTATCTCGTTTCTTTTTCATCTTGTTTCTACCATATTATCTATTGTTATTTTAATTTTATTATAACACGTTATCAGCACGATGCTGTTATTTCCAAAGCCTGAAGCCTCTGAATTTATTACCACTAGAACCTGAAGTTCTTAGATTTATTACCTGAACCTGAAGTTCTTAGATTTATTACCTGAACCTGAAGTTCTGAATTTATTATTACTAGAACCTGCAGTACTTTCCTGCATTTTATTTTTACGTAATTTACTTTCTCTTATTTTATTTACTTTTACACGATTTACTTTTCTGCATTTATTTATTTATTTATATGCTTTTATGAGATTGGCTATGCCAATCTATCAAAACATGCAGTTCTTGATTTACTTTTTCCGCATTTATTATTACGCATTTTATTTTATAATTTTTATTTAAACAGTTTGGTCACCCATCTAGAACCTGAAGTTTATGGATTTATTTATCATTACTGGAACCTAAAGCTTCTAGATTTATTTACTTACAAATATTTCTTTATATATCTGAAGGTTTAAATTCCTCAAATTTTTGTCAGATCAGAAGTTCTGACTCCGATTGTGATTTTCGGATACCAGAAGCTGTAATAATGTCAAAGCTTGCAAGTTTGAAATTTGCTGCACTAGAAGTGTCTATGGACAATTACATGTCCTAGGTTATTAATGCCAGATTACTCCTAAAATCAGAAGGCCTATATTACGCTATTGAAAATGGGGCCGAGGCATATGAACAAGACAAATCTACTACCATGGTTATTATCCGTCACCATCTGCATGAGGATCTGAAAGCCCAATACCTAACTGTCACAGAACCAGAAGTTCTATGGCAAGAACTAAAAGATCGATTTTATAACCAACCCAATATTGCATTACCAAATGACAGGTATCAGTGGCAAAATTTACGTTTTCAAGACTTAAATCAGTCTCTAAGTATAATTTTGCTTTATTCAAAATGACTACACAGCTGAAATTGTGTGGTCAGGATGTAATATGAAATCATCAATAAAAGCAAACAATAATTTTTCTCCCCTTTTCACTTTATCTCATATTGTTATTTTCACGTTCTTCTTCATCTTATTTTCGTTATATTATCTGTTGTATTATCTGTTATTTTAATTTTATGCATCTATTTAATTTTATGCAATTTATGTATCTGAGTATGCCAACTAACCAGAACCTAAAGTTTTTGGATTTGTATAAATTATGTGTTGAGCCTAACTAGGTCAATCGTTAAGTTTTTAGAATTTAAACCAAGCTCGGCTAAACCAACTAACCAGAATCTGAAGTTTCTGGATTTATTATTATAATATTTAAGTTGGCGCGGTTTTACAAACCGATCAGAATTTGAAGTTCTAAATTTTAAATTTCAATAAAAATATGGAGTTCTGGATTCATTACCATGTACATGAATGTCATACTTGGGACCTGAAATTCTAAAATTCAAATTCTATATAGGACCTGAAGTTCTAATCAGACTTGAAGCTCTGAATTCAATTTAAATTGTGATATTAAAACTTTTATGTCAAAGTTTATTAGAACCAGAAATTCTGAATTGAATCAAGTTACGATTCTTTCATCTAGAAAGTCAATTTGTAATTTCTATTTAGAACCTGAAGTTTTCTGAATTTTATGAACCTGCAGTTCATGGTCGAACCGGAAGTTCGAAAAATCAATATGATTCATAATTTTGTGTTTATGAAGTGATATATTTTCATATCTATATGTTTATACTTTCGATCACTTTGTCTAATATGCACTTTATTTTTCTTTGAGAATAGATATGTTTTTAAACGGTAAATTGGGTGATATTGAAAAGTAAGATACAAGAGATATATATCTAGCCGATAGTGTAACGACACATATGATTATGTGGAATCATAAATACTTTCTGAATTTAACCATGCTCAAAGAAAATGTTAATACAATTTCAGGTCCAGCAGATCTGATAGAAGGCTCCGGTAGAGCCATGATATTGTTACCAAATAATACTAAAATATGTATCAATGATGCTTTATATTCAAGCAGATCCAGAAGAAATCTGCTAAGTTTCAAAGATATACAGTGTAATGGATATCACCTAGAAACTATAAATGATAAGAATATTGAGTATCTGTGCATTATTTCTTATGACTCAGGCTAGAAACTCGTTGTGGAAAAGCTACGTGCTTTATCATCTGGATTATATTATACTCTTATAAGAGGTGTAGAAGTTTATGCAGTTATGAACCAAAAGTTCTCAGCTCCAAAAATATTTATGCTTTGGCATGACCATCTTGGTCACCCAGGATCTACAATGATGTGTAGAATCATTAAAAATTCTCACGGACATCTATTAAAGAACCAGAAGATTCTTTTATCCCATGAAAATTTGTGTACTGCATGTTCACAAGGGAAATTAGTAATAAAACCATATCATTCTAAGGTTGGATTTGAATCCTCGTCATTCCTACAAAGGATTCAAGGGGACATATGTAGACCTATTCATCCACCAAGTGGATCGTTCCGCTATTTTATGGTCCTAGTTGATGCATCCATCAAATGGTCACATGTTCACTTATTACCAACACGCAATGTTGATTTTGCAAGGTTACTCACACAAATTATCAAGCTTCGGGCACATTTTCCCGATCATCCGATTAAATCAATACGCCTTGATAATGCGGGTAAATTTACTTCCAAGACATTTGATGAATATTGTAGATCAGTTGGGATTGATGTTGGACATCCAGTTTTACATGTTCATATTCATAATGGATTAGCAGAGTCACTTATCAAGCGTCTCCAGGTAATTGTGAGAACTTTATTATTTCAATACAATTACCAATTTCTATATGGAGACATTCTATTCATCCCTACCATTCTAAGATTTATGATGATTTTGATTAATCTTTTATTAGATCATCTATGCTTCTGATAGTTTATCCTTTTGCACATGGCCTGCGTATTATTATATTGATTAATTTTAAAATGGAAAATTTCTCCATAAAGAATAAATGAAAAGTCAATCTTATACAAAATAGAGATACCATTTCAATTCTCTATATATATAAATGGGACAAGGATACTCTCCTCACCTCACCTCATCCTCACCTCACTTAATCTTATGACACATAAGCATTGCAATGAATGAGTGGTGAGGATGTGATTGACACTTTATGAACAACCAATCATGTGCTTTAAAAAGGTGAGGAAAAGGTGAGATGAGGAGAGGATACTTGTCCATATAAACGTGTCTCATTCCAATCTTCGTATCACTCAAATACGAATGATAATTGATCATCAGATAAATATTAATCAGTTACTTGATATATTAAAAGTGACAAAATTTTATAAGTTGCTATCTCATAAACCCTAGCCGGGTGATTGTTCCTGAAGAACGATCTGAGTAAAATGCAACAAATAAATCATCTGATGCATATCATAAGTTTGTAAACCTTTTATTTCGAAATGTATTGTTCCCAGAAGAGTAAAATAAATTATCAGGATCCTAATGTAAACAAGACTTGAGTTATGAATAAATCCACTTTCTCTAAATCAACTCTATAAGAGTTAGATATATCTAAAGGGTCACAAAGTCCCTGAAGTGACTAAATCCATTGAAATGGAAGAAATCTCAACAAAGATTCAAGTATATTGAAATTGAGAAAATTTCTATAAATCATATGAGAGAAATGTGGAATCATAAAGAAACAATCATTGATAATATATTTTTATACACAGTAACGCTACTGAAATTTTAAATGATAATTATGATATTCATAATATCAATGATTGTATACAAAAAGGCATGATTGGCCTAAATGAAAAGAAGCAATTCAAGAGGAATTGATTTCATAAGCCAAACATAAAATATTTAGACCAATAGTTCTCCAGACACCTGAAGATGTCAAACTAGTTGGATACTAAAAGGTCTTTATACGGAAACGTAATGAGAAAAACGAGATCGTAAGATATGAGGCATGACTCGTAGTATAAGGTTTCTCACAGAAACTTAGTATTCAATAGTAATGAATACGATTACGTTCCGAATTTTTGATAAATTTGGCTGCCTTTAAAAGGCTTGAAATACGTCTTCTAAGCGTAGTAATCATTTATCTATATGATTCACTCAATGCAGATATTTATAATCCCGAAAGGATTTAAAATGTCAGAAACATGTAAACCGAGATCTCGTAATCTGAATCTGATGAACCTATAAAAATCCTTATACGGATTAAAAATAATCTAGACGGATGTGGTGTAACTATCTCAGTAAATATCTGATAAAATAAGGGTATAATAATTATATTATACACCCATGTGTTCTTCATAAAGAAATCAGAATTTGGATCTGCTATTATAGCAGTTTATGTTGATGATATGAATTTAATTGGAACTCCTGAAGAGCTCCTGAAAACTGCTGAATATTTGAAAAAGGAATTTGAAATGAAAGACCTAGGGAAGACAAAATATTGTCTCGGCCTGGAGATTGAGCATAAATCAGACGGAATACTTATCCATCAATCAGCATATATTGAAAAGATCCTGAAAAGATTTAATATGGACAATGCTCATCCATTAAGTACCCCCATGATTGTTAAAAACCTTGATCCTAAGAAAGATCCATTCCGGCCACTTGAAGATGGTGAAAAGATACTTGGTCCTGAAGTACCATATCTTAATGCAATTGGTGCTTTATTATATCTGGCTCAATGTACTAGACCAGATATTGTATTTTCAGTAAATTTGTTTGTTAGATTTAGTTCAGCACCAACTCGAAGACATTGGAATGAGATTAAACATCTTTTTCGTTATCTTCGTGGAACGAAAGATTTAGGGTTATATTATTCGAAATCTAACAATTTTTCAGGTTTACTTGGTTATGCTGATGCCGGGTATCTATCTGATCCCCATAAAGCCCGTTCACAAACGGGATATGTTTTTACATATAATGGCACAACAATCTCCTGGCGCTCCACAATGCAAACTCTTGTTGCTACATCCTCTAATCATTCTGAGATCCTTGCACTTCATGAAACAAGCCGAGAATGCGTGTGGCTAAGATAATCTGGCAGATCTGTTTACCAAAGCATTGCCTACATCAACTTTTGAGAAACTGGTATATGGGATTGGCATGCGTCGACTCTCCAAATTACAGGATTGATATTGAAGTTTCATTCAGGGGGAGCAAAATTTTAAATGTAAATATGGGTACTATACTCTTTTTCTTTCTACCGGATTTTGTCCCACTGGGTTTTACCAGAAAGGTTTTAATGAGGCAGTTCTAAACACATCCACGCCACTTGATCCAGAAGATCAATGTATATACTTTTGCTAAGGTTTTTGTCCCAATGGGTTTTTCCTAGCAAACTAAAATACAAATGGTGGAAATCCAAGGGGGAGTGTTGTAATTAGTTGGTGGCTTTCCACCAAATTCTCAAGCCTTCTACACTATTCTTTGCATGTGAAGAGGAACACGTGGGTTCCATTTTTTGTGACACACACTCCTCTATGTGTCATCATTCCATTGTATATGTTTGCCTATATAAAGGTCATGCCTCGTAAATATTTGGGGTTGTTGTTACCCACTTGAAATCAAAGAAAGAAGGCAATTATATATTCTCTCAATATATCTCTCTCGTTTCTTCATCTTATTTCTTCTTCTTCATCTCATTTCTATTCTTATTTATTTATCTCATGCACTTATTATCTCGTTTCTTCTTCATCTTGTTTCTACCATATTATCTATTGTTATTTTAATTTTATTATAACAATAACTTAGTTATTAAGCATACAATTACAGAGAAAAAGTTGTAACTTTCCAAGAACTTATACTCAATTCTAGAATAATGTGTGTACTAGCTAGTGACTAGTGAGTAGCGATTACTATTGTTTTTTTACTAACTATTTACAAGAATTGGGTTTGGTGGCATGTGGTTAGACACTAATTAGATCTGTATTATTCAAATTTGTATTACCTAAATTGATAATATAAAAGTTAAGGGACGTTTGATTTTTTATCTAAAGACTGAATGGTCCTGAATTTTTCTGAAGACTGAATAGTTATTGAAAACTGAAACTGAATGACATGTTTTTTTTTTTTTTTTTTTTCCACATCTAAATATAATGTCAACTTGTTGGTTTTTAAAGATAAAATGTTTGAAAAGAAATGATTTGACATTTATACCCTATTACTATTAATTGTTATGTATTTTAATTTGATATGATACAAACAACTAAATAAAAATAATTTAACAAATACTAAACCATTTTATGTAAATATTGATAAGATATTAATCAATGTTAAGATATGATAAATAATGATATTGAAATAGTTTTAATTTTTACATAACAAAAAAAAAAAAAAAAAAGTGAAGGTTCAACAGTGGAGTTGAAAGTGCTAGTGTGATTAAGGTTTATTTTTTATTTTGTTTATAGTTATTTATCATTAATAATATGTTAAAAGAAATAAATTTGTATATTATTAAATCAGGGTAATATTGGAAATAATTATCTTTGGAAAGATAATCTTGAAAGAAAATATTTTAAATGAAATACAGTGATTTAGAATTAAGTAAAAAGTCAAGATTTTTTTTACTTTTTTATTTTAAGTTATTTGACAACTTAAAAAAATAAACAAAACAACTTAATATGTTCACTTCAGACCTATTAAATGTTAAATATAAAAAACAAACAACCCCTAACTCTAAATATATTGTTATATATATATATATATATAAAGTTACTCTCAATTTTTTTTTTTTCCTAAAGGTAATATTCCTTCCTCTTTTTATTTTTATTATTTTTTATTTTTTATTTTTTATTTTTATGATTCTAATTTCTAAAGGTAATATTCATTACTTAATAAATAAATAAAAAATAAAAAAAACCAATATAATTAAAGACTATTGGACATCAGCCGACACCAAATAACAAACACAACGAGGGTGTTATCTTCTATCCAAATCAGCTCCATCAGTAATAGAAACACCTAATTTATCTATGCCATAAACAGGATATTTGAATTGTGATTCAAGAATTTCTTTGATAATCAAGCCAACTTCATACATAACCAATATATCTCTTGGACTGATAGGGTTCGCCACCATCACTGCGTCGGATTGTGAAGAAGAACAAGGGTTTAGGGTTTAGGATTTAGAACAATGTGATTGTGAAGAGCACAATCGATCACATTGTTCTCTAGAATGAACATAGATACCGTCCCAAGAATGTTTTGGCTCAAACCATAAACAACCAGAATTTGCAATTAAGGATATAAAACATGTTTTGAAATGAGAGTTATAACTTAAGCAACTAATACATGTCTCTGTTGTCTATAAGTGTATGTGTTTATGAACCACTTAACCATGAAAGATGTGTACCGTAATAGCGGAATTAATGGATCTGGGAACAGAACCAGTCAATCAGAAGCAATCAAGCTTGGGGTATATCTGAGTAACTGGGGCAACAACATGAAGATTAATGGTCCATAAAAGCAGAGTGCCCACTCCAAACCCCGCTAGTTCACTAGATGTTAAACCACCCTCCATTTCTTTTCCTCCCCCACACCAGAGTCCAGACTCACCTCTTCATAGTTCATAAATATTATTATCAATTCAAAAACAACCTTATCCATTCTATTTTAATACGTTTAAATCATTGCATGTCCCTTACTTATCGACAGGGCCTATTAGCTCAGTTGGTTAGAGCGTCGTGCTAATAACGCGAAGGTCGCAGGTTCGAGACCTGCATGGGCCATTATTTTCTCTCAATTTTTGTAAAAAGAGACAACCTGTTGAATTTCATTTTTTTTCTCTTCTTTTATAAATTAACATGAAGGTAAACTTTCCATATCTTTTTGGTTCTTTCAATCAATGAAAAGAATGGAATTAGAGTAATTGCAATCACTAAGGGTTTGAAGTTTAATGTACTGGTAGTAATTTTAATTATTTTGGTTCTTCTTCCATTTTACATTTTTAATGTGAGTTGAACATTTTAGCACTTGAAGTGCTCGCCAGAGACATATATGATCTCTCGGCTCTCATTTTATCATTGATATGCTCACCAGTTTCTTAAGGATGGGCCATCACTATTGTGACAATAGATTATAGAAGATGCAATTGTGTTAAGTGTAAACATTGGACTTGCCAAAGAACTTATTAGTTCGGGAAATCCACTTCTGTATCTTAATCAAATTGTATTACTGTACATGTGATCTGATTACACATTTTAAGTCAAAATCTTTACAAATACAGCGGAAATACTAGGTAACTTGAAATCAATAGACATATATCTTTAAAAATCATTTTAATTAAATTACAGTTACCAAAAAAAAAAAAAAAAAAAATTCACTCCGCCCAAGATTACAAGTTACCAACAAAAAAAACATATTCTCCCCACCTAAAATTACAAGTTACCAACAAATATAGTGGAAATAGGGGGGATTTATCACTCTTTTAAAGTGGGTTTGCAAGACTATCATCACTTTAATAATTTGAGGTTAAATAGCACCCATTATATGGTGAATGGAAAAAAAATGCCCCCACAATTTTTATTTATTTATTTTTTTTAACACTTTTCAGTTTTCCAATATTTTAAAAATTTTTTGTTCTTCCTCATTTGCTTTGTTGGACCTCCATTGGAAGTTGAAATCGAGCTCCATTGAAGGTCGAAACGTACTCTAATGGAGGTCTGTTCACTTCGACCTCCAATAGAGATCGAACGTCGTTTGATCACAATTGAAGGTCGAAATCGACCTCCATGGAGGTCGATGAAGAAGAGGGTGAAAAAATAAAATAAAAAATTGAAAATTTTTATTTTTGCCCAATAAGTCTCAGTATTTACAAAATACCCCAAAAGTCTCGGAAACTACAAAATAAGTCTTGAAAATACCCAATAAGTCTCGGTCCTTATTGGGTATTTCCAAGACTTATTTTGTAGTTTCCGAGACTTTTGGGGTATTTCCGAGACTCTGTCTGTTTTTGTAATTTCTTAGACTTGTTAGGTTTTTTGTAATATTGGATTTTTTGTAATTTTCGAGACCAATAAGTTTGAAAAATTACAAAAAAAAACCTAATAAGTCTCGAAAATTATAAAAATACTCAATAAGTCTTGGAATACCCAATAAGTCTCAAAAATACCCCAAAAGTCTTTGAAACTTCAAAATAAGTCTCGAAAATACCCAATAAGTCATGGATTATAAGACTTATTTTGTATTTTTGTGAGACTTGGGGTTTTTTTTGTAATTTCTAAGACTTATTGAACAAAAATGAAAATTTTCAAATTTTTTATTTTTATTTTTTCATCGACCTCCAACGGTGGTCAAACGACTTCGACCTCTAATGGAGGTTGGTTTATTTTGTATTTTTTTGAGACTTTTGGGGTATTTTTATAATTTCTGAGACTTATTTGACAAAAATGAAATTTTCCATTTTTTATTTTTATTTTTATTTTTTCATCTTCTTCTTCATCAAACTCATTGGAGGTTGATTTCAATCTCCATTGAAGGTTGATTTCGACCTTCTTGGAGGTCGATTAGACCTCAAACGGTGATCAAACGACTTTGACCTCTATTGGAGGTCGAACGAAGAGATCTGTTCGACCTCCATTGGAGGTCTAACGAAGAAGACGAAGAAGAATAAAAAAAAAAAATGGAAAACTGAAAAGGAAAAAAGAAAAAAAGAAAAAAAGAAAAAATCAAAACTGTGGAGCCATTTTTGTTCATTCATCATAATAAGTGTCATTTAAACTCACATTATTAAAGTGGTGATAGTCTTAAAATACACCCTCAAAAAGGTGCTATATAATTTTTGAACCCCTAAATATTGAAAATATATATAAACGTGTCCTAAAGTAATCTAGAGGGGGGGTGAATAGATTTTAAACATTTTTACCCAATTTTCGAGATTAGTCAAATTTACGAAAATGCCCCAATCTAGTCAATATACAAACAAGCATAAAAGTGCGGAAATTAAAGGACACACAATATTTACGTGGAAACCCACACGGGGAAAAACCACGGGCTGTTATGTGCGCCACACGAGAACCTCGAATCCACTATTTGCAAATACGATTACAATTTAAGTTGACCACATCACACTTAAAATTACTAATCCGTCTTTGCTACCCGCGGACCTTTAATAGTGACTCTAGTCCCTTGCTTGCAAACTACCTAAGAGGTAAATACAAGACTTGTCTCTAAAGTGAAGAGATAGCACAACCTAAGGTGAATATGTGAAATACTCAAGATGCTAAAAATGCAAGGTTAGACATTCAAGCTTATCTAGGCATGGATGAACATGTTAGACATTCCTAGATATCATATCACTAGATGACATGCATATAACAACACTAAATAAGTAACCAAAATCCTATATGCATAATCCATCACAAAACAACTCACAAACCACAATAAAACAATCTTGAAACTAAGTCAAGTCATAAAGATGCAATCTTGAATCAATTCAAGTGATAAAGAAGCTATCTTGTAAAGCAAGAACATATAGATATGAGAATGATGTTCTAAATACAAGTCATGTGAGCAAAACTAAAAACCCTAAATGAAATCAACCTAGAATCATGCTAGATGATGAATGAAAGATGCAAGATGAAGGGTTTTGTGATTTGGAAGCTTAAAGATGAAGTCTTGATACCTTGGCTTGAAGATACTCAAGGATGCTCTCAAAAGTGTAATTTTTGCTCTAAAAAACGAGCCAAGGCTGTCAAGACATATATATATGGGATCCAAGTGAAGTGACATCGTTTTGAAAAAGTGGTCTGATATTGCCTTGGGCGCTGTACAGGTCGCTGTACGTAGAGCGACTTGAACAGCGCCTTCAGAAGAAGATGAAACGTCTTCAACATGGGCGCTGTTCAGAACAGCGCCTGAACAACGCCAATTCTCTGATCTCCTCGGCCAAGGAAGGGCGCTGTACGTACGGCGCTGTACGTACAGCGCCTAACGAAAATGCATCAGGTCTGATGCAAAAAATGACCCATTCTCATCAGGTCTGAAAGGGGCGCTGTTCGTACAGCGCCTTGTAGAGCGCTTTGAACAGCGCCCTTTGCAACAAATGTACTCCTAGGCCTAATGCATGACAAGGCTTTGGGGAATACAAAATGCAATCAACAAAACATGCAAATAATGTGAGTGTGTGCAACTACATCTCTTCAAAATAGAGTAAGTCAAGAAATCTACCTTCCTTGAAGCTCTTGATCACACAATGGGGTTTTCTTCCATTCTAAGCTACCCTTACATATAGAACCCCATTGTGATTTTGCCAACGAAATACGCCAATCAAAAGTGAGGCACTTACAATCTCCCCCTTTGGCTATTTCGTGTCAAAATCACCACTCACATAGCAACCTCACAAAACAGAAGATAGGTCAACAAAAAATTTCTACATTACAATAAAGCTCCTAGTCTAAGTCTTGAACATCTTCAAGTCAAATCCAAGCTTGTAGAAAAAATCAAACCTACACACAATCAACAAGAAAAATACCTTCCAAGAACAAGTGTGTGAGAGATGCTAATGACAAAGGAAATGCCATTTCAAAAAAAAATCAAACAAGCAATGTAATGCAATGCAACTCCCCCTAAATGCAATCATCTCCCAACATGGGTTAATCACTCTCAACTACCCCTAAATGCAATGCCTAGAAGCACAAATTCTCCCCAAACGTTACTCCCCCTTTTTGTCATGAGATAGGCAAAGGGAGTCTCCCCTAATGGGTAAGCATTAGCAAGGAGAGCTTGTAGCACGAACACATATGCAATCATATAGGCAATTTTATGCACCTCAATCAAGTAAGAGAGATTCAAGGAGTTTTATTTTATGAAAAATGTGTGACAATGATGCTTTGCATGCAAGACATGTTGCATCTAAGACCAAAATAATGATATTCGGCAAAGCAAACAACAAAGGTTTCCAATAGAATTCAAACCAATTTCACCCTTTGTCATGGAAAAAGCAAGGATATAGAATTTTAGTATTTCAAAATAAAGAGCAACTATATCCAACTTTATAGGCAAAACAAGACATGAGTGACTTTGCACCCTATTTGATTTTTCCGGGTGAGATGCCCGTATGATAGTAGCCCTGTTCTACAAATAAAAAAGAGACTTTGGAGACTTTGGATATTAAGATCCTTATTGATTTAAGTCTCAATATTGCTTTTGCACACATATTTTGCATTTAACATTTGCAATCAAACATTTCACATTTTCATCTCATACTTTTCAACATAAGCATGTCATTTAAAAGGAATCATCATGTCATGGAGATCAATTAAAGATCATTCAAAAAGTACTTCCAAAGTACATCTCCTATTCCAAAAATGTATGTTTGAGCATAAATATGACATGGATTGCAAGCAAGGCAATGTAGCACACTTATTAAGAAAAATACATATAAGTATGTATAACCAATCATCTCAAGCAATTAACTAAGAGGCATAAAATGTATCAATGTGGCACAATGCATGATCATGCAACTTTGCTCTCTTTGCTTGAGCTCCCCAATGGGGTCAAGACACACCAAATCAACCCAATTGACAAATCCCAATAGACTTGCTAAGGTTCCCAAATCTAATGGTGTCTAAAGGCTTTGTAAACAAATCCGCTAATTGGTCATTTGTTCCCACATGTTCCAATGCAATAGTTTTTCTCTCAACTAGCTCTCTTATGAAATGGTGTCTAATGTCAATGTGCTTTGTCCTAGAATGTTGGACGGGATTCTTAGAGATGTTAATGGCACTCATATTATCACAAAATAAAGTAAAAGTACCTTGCTCCAAGCCATAATCGGCTAGCATTTGTTTCATCCACATCAATTGAGTGCAAGCACTACCGGCGGCAATATATTCCGCCTCGGCCGTGGATAGGGAAATTGAGTTTTGCTTCTTGCAAAACCAAGAGACCAAATTGTTCCCAAGGAAGAAGCAACCGCCCAATGTACTCTTCCTATTATCACAATTACCCGCCCAATCGGCATCACTAAATCCAACAAGACTTGGATTAGTGTCAAAGGAGTACCATATCCCATGATTTGAGGTACCATTCACAAACCGAATGATCCTCTTCACCGCCACAAGGTGAGATTCTTTGAGATTAGCTTGGTACCTAGCACAAACACCCACACTAAAACAAATATCGAGCCTACTTGCGGTCAAGTAAAGCAAGCTACCTATCATGCCACGATATAGACTTTGTTCCACATCCTTTCCACTAGCATCTTTGCTAAGTTTCAAGGTGGTGCTCATGGGTGTGTCACAATGTTTGGCATTCTCAAGGCCAAACTTTTTCACTAGGCTCTTAGCATACTTGGCTTGGGATATGAAGATCCCATCATGCATTTGCTTGATTTGCAAGCCTAGGAAATAATTTAGTTCACCAACCATGCTCATTTCAAACTCATGAGACATGATATCAACAAATTGTCTAACTTTGGATTGGTTGGTGGAACCAAATACAATGTCATCAACATAAATTTGAGCTATGAATAGCTCATCTTTAGTGCACTTGATGAACAAAGTCTTGTCAACACTACCTCTTGAGTAGCCATTGTCAACAAGATAAAGAGTGAGGCGCTCATACCAAGCCCTCGGTGCTTGTTTCAACCCATATAGAGCCTTCTTGAGGCGATAGACATGAGAGGGGTGGTGTGGATCCACAAACCCCTTGGGTTGCTCAACAAACACTTCCTCATGCAATAAGCCATTGAGGAAGGCACTCTTGACATCCATTTGGTGTAACTTGAACTTGTACACACAATAAATGGATAAGAGAAGCCTTATGGACTCAAGACGGGCAACGGGAGCAAAAGTCTCCTCAAAGTCAATACCCTCAATTTGAGAGTATCCTTGTGCAACAAGCCTTGCCTTGTTTCGCACAATGTTGCCATCCTCATCGGATTTGTTCCTAAACACCCATTTAGTTCCTATGACATTGGTGTTTCTAGGTCTAGGAACAAGAGTTCAAACCTCATTTCTCTCAAATTGGTTTAGCTCTTCTTGCATGGCAAGAACCCAAAACTCATCTTCCAAGGCTTCATCAACCTTTTTGGGTTCTATTTGAGAGGTGTAACAAGTGTAGCTAATTTGATTAGCTATTTAACGCCTAGTCCTAACACCCTCTCTAACTTCTCCAATGATATCATCCTTATCATGGAGCTTTCTAACCCAAGGAGCGGGTTCATTAGAGTCCAAAGGGGGAACTCTATTAAGAGGCAAATCATCCTCTTCATCTTGGTTTGACTTCACACCACTTGAAGTCTCACCACTTTCCTTCAAAGGAAGGCCATTCACCTCACAAACATCCTCCTCATGGTCATCATGTTTGGGCCTACAATCATCAAAGACAACATTTGATGATTCCATAACACTTTGAGTCTTTAGATTAAAAACTCTATAGGCCTTGCTATTAAGAGCATACCCAATGAAAATACCCTCATCACTCTTGGCATCAAACTTGCCAAGTTGATCCCGGTCATTTAGTATATAGCACTTACTCCCAAAGATGTGGAAGTAGCTCACATTGGGTTTTCTACCCTTCCATAACTCATAGGATGTTTGTTTAGTCCCGGGCCTAAGGAAAACTCTATTCCCTATGTAGCAAGCCGTATTGATGGCTTCGGCCCAAAGATTTCTAGGGACTTTGTTGCTAAGCAACATCACACGGGCCATCTCTTGGAGGACTCTATTCTTCCTCTCAACAACACCATTTTGTTGAGGAGTCCTAGGGGCCGAAAATTCATGGGAAATGCCTAAGCTATTGCAAAAATTTTCAAACTTAGCATTTTCAAATTCTTTCCCATGATCACTTCTAATTTTCTTAATGCTTTTAATGTGAGAAGTTTTCTCATTTTGAATTTTGACACAAAGCATTTTGAATTTCTCAAAGGCTTCGGACTTTTCTCTAAGGAAGTAAATCCAAGTAAACCTAGAGAAGTCATCAACAACAACAAGAATGTACCTTCTACCACCTAAACTTTCGGTTTGAATGGGACCCATAAGGTCCATATGGATGTGCTTCAATGGCTCTTTGGTGGAGAGGTATTTGCCTTTCTTGTGCACACTCTTAGTTTGCTTTCCTTGTTGACAAGGTCCACAAACTCCCTCAACCTTTTTCCCAAACTTGGGAAGGCCCCTAACAACATTCAACCTATCAAGGACTTTCAAGTCCCTATAGTTCATATGGCCAAGTCTTTGGTGCCACGCCTCAATTGCTCACTAGTAGACAAGTTACAAGAGATGAGATTAGACTCAAGACAATAACAATTGTCACTTGATCTCTTGCCTTTCAACAAAACTTGCCCATTTTCCTTAAGAATAGAGCAATCAACTTTTCCAAACATAACCGAAAGCCCTTCATCACTTAAGTGTGATATACTAATGAGATTGGCTTGCAAGCCATCAACATAGAGAGCATTGGGCAAGGAGGGTAAACCGGGAATAGATATATTACCTTTCCCTATGACTTTTTTCTTAGATCCATCACCAAAGGTGACAAACCCACCATCCTCCATCACAAGAGTTTCAAAGAAACTCTTGTTTCCGGTCGTGTGCCTAGAACACCCACTATCAAGGTACCAAGTGTTAGAGGCATTTGCTTTTAAGGCAACTTGGGCCACATAGCAATAATAGTCATCATGTCTACTCATCCTAGGTGAAACATGGTCATTTCTAGGAGCCATTGGTCCATTAGCTCTAAAATTCCTAGGTGCATGCATTGTGGCTCTTCTAAGAATATTTTTCTCAATCATACTTTCTCTTCTACACAATTTAATATACTTAAGGCAATTAGGCCTAATATGGCCTTCTATTCCACAAAAATGGCAAGTAGGAGTAAAGTAGGAATTCATACCATAGCCTTGAGCAAACATTTGTGGCCTCCTTCTATTTTGAGTTGCTATTGGATGTTGAGGCAACTCTCTCCTTTGTGGTTGAGCCAAGTTGGCATGTCTTCTAGGTTAAGCATGAAAGACCCCATGTTGAGCTTGTGGGATCCTTGGTTGTGTAGGTCTTGGTTGTGGAGCTCTAGGTTGAGAAGGTCTTGGTTGTGGAGCTCTAGCTTATGGTGGAGCTCTTGTTGGAATCCTTGCTTGTGCTTGCTTGGAGGATTCACCAACTTCAACCCACTTGGTTGATTGTTGAGGGGTTTGAGCATTATCAACCTCCTTGCTCTTGACAAAAGTTGTCTTCTTCAAGGATGTGGCTTCCATTTCTTCCACATATCCTAACCCCTTCTTGTCACTAGGACTCTTCCCACAAGATAGCATCTTGTCAAGCTTCTCGGTTCCGGAAGTCATCTTAACAATCAACTCTTTTGCTTCCATGAGCTCTTTCCTCAAGCTTTGTTCACTTTTCTTGACCAAGACTAACTCCATCTTCAGCCCTTCTTCTATCTCTTTTGCCTTACTCATTTCCTTGCTCAAATGA
This sequence comes from Acer saccharum, assembly GCA_030490815.1. Lineage (NCBI taxonomy): Eukaryota > Viridiplantae > Streptophyta > Magnoliopsida > Sapindales > Sapindaceae > Acer > Acer saccharum. The sequence continues at coordinate 51,594,993 of CM059866.1, forward strand.
GTCACTTTGGATGTCAACTCAAGCTTCTCCCCTTTCAACTTTTGTATCTCCTTTTTCTTCTTCAATCTTGAGTTCTCAAAGAATCTCATGAAGTCATCATAGTCCATCTCTTCATCAAACTCAAAATTTGACGTTGAGGAGTTGCTCCCACCATTTGAGTCATTTTCATCTACTTCTTCTTTATCACTCATGACTTCATTGCTATTATGAGAGGATGAGAAAGCAATGAAGTTGGCAACTTGGTCTTCCTCATCATCCGAAGACTTGTCTTCATCTTCTAGGTCATCACTATCACTCCAAGTAACCGCCATGGCTCTTCCTTTCTTCTTCTTCAAATTAGCACACTCCGGAGCAATGTGTCCAAACCCACTACACTCATAGCATTGGACACCCTTCTTGTGGTCTTTCTCTTGAGCTTGCTCCACTTTCTTGAAATGAGCCTTCTTTTTTACAAACTTTCCCTTGGAGCCAAACCCTCTCTTCTCAAATCTCATAAATTGCTTGAACTTCTTTGCCATCAAAGCAATTTCTTCATTCGAGTCTTCTTCATCCTTCTCAACCTTAACACTCTTCAAGGCAAGACTCTTTTTCTTCTTTGGAGGTGTAGTTGTAGGACCTTTCCTAGATTCATAGGCCAAGAGCCTTCCAATAACTTCACTTGGCTTCATTCTTGAGTAGTCACTATTTTCCTCCAATGTCGTCACTTGGATTCAAACCTCTCGGGAAGTGACCTCATGATCTTTTACTTGATTCTTCTATCCGAGTAGGGATCACCAAGTTGGTGACTTTGGTTCACTATATCCATGAGCTTCACTTGGAAGTCATTGAAGCACTCATCATCCTCCATCCTTATGGTCTCAAATTGTGTTTGGAGAACTTGGAGCTTGGAATCCTTAACCACATCGGTTCCTTCATGAGCCGTCTCTAATATGTCCCAAGCTTCCTTTGCTATCCTTGTAGTTTGAATGAGCTTGTATTGGTTGTCATCCATGGCACATAGGATTGCATGCATGGCTTTATTGTTCCATTTTGAAGCCTCAAATTCTTGTGGAGTCCATTGTGCCTTCGGCTTGAGGACTTCCTCTCCACCTCCCGTAGGAGTCATCATAGGTGGCGTGTATCCATCTTCAATCGCCATCCATGCCCGGTCATGAATTTGACTCACATAGGCTTCCATTTTACCCTTCCATGAAGCGTAATTGACCCTAGTGAGTAAGGGGGGTCTTGTGCTAGAGGCACCCTCACCTCCCATTCCATTTCCACTCATTGTGTTTGGGGATAGAATGAAATGAATGCACACAAACAAGCTATCCACACACAAGGATGCAAACAAATGCAATAGACTTTAACAAGAGCAAGAGATCTCCTAATTATGTTAAGGAACCCGCTCTAATACCAATTGAAAATATATATAAACGTGTCCTAAAGTAATCTAGAGGGGGGGTGAATAGATTTTAAACATTTTTACCCAATTTTCGAGATTAGTCAAATTTACGAAAATGCCCCAATCTAGTCAATATACAAAACAAGCATATAAGTGCGGAAATTAAAGGACACACAATATATACGTGGAAACCCACACGGGGAAAAACCACGGGCTGTTATGTGCGCCACACGAGAACCTCGAATCCACTATTTGCAAATACGATTACAATTTAGGTTGACCACATCACACCTAAAATTACTAATCCGTCTTTGCTACCTGCGGGCCTTTAATAGTGACTCTAGTCCCTTACTTGCAAACTACCTAAGAGGTAAATACAAGACTTGTCTCTAAAGTGAAGAGATAGCACAACCAAAGGTGAATATGTAAAATACTCAAGATGCTAAAAATGCAAGGTTAGACATTCAAGCTTATCTAGGCATGGATGAACATGTTAGACATTCCTAGATATCATATCACTAGATGACATGCATATAACAACACTAAATAAGCAACCAAAATCCTATATGCATAATCTATCACAAAACAACTCACAAACCACAATAAAACAATCTTGAAACTAAGTCAAGTCATAAAGATGAAATCTTGAATCAATTCAAGTGATAAAGAAGCTATCTTGTAAAGCAAGAACATATAGATATGAGAATGATGTTCTAGATACAAGTCATGTGAGCAAAACTAAAAACCCTAAATGAAATCAACCTAGAATCATGCTAGATGATGAATGAAAGATGCAAGATGAAGGGTTTTGTGATTTGGAAGCTTAAAGATGAAGTCTTGATACCTTGGCTTGAAGATACTTAAGGATGCTCTCAAAAGTGTAATTTTTGCTCTAAAAAACGAGCCAAGGCTGTCAAGACATATATATATGGGATCCAAGTGAAGTGACATCATTTTGAAAAAGTGGCCTGATATTACCTTGGGCGCTGTACAGGTCGCTGTACGTAGAGCGACTTGAACAGCGCCTTCAGAAGAAGATGAAACATCTTCAGCATGGGCGCTGTTCAGAACAGCGCTTTTGAACAGCGCCTGAACAGCGCCAATTCTCTGATCTCCTCGGCCAAGGAAGGGTGATGTACGTACAGCGCTTTCGTACAGCGCCTAACGAAAATGCATCAGGTCTGATGCAAAAAAATGACCCATTCTCATCAGGTCTGAAAGGGGCGCTGTTCGTACAGCGCCTTGTAGAGCGCTTTGAACAGCGCCCTTTGCAACAAATGTACTCCTAGGCCTAATGCATGACAAGGCTTTGGGGAATACAAAATGCAATCAACAAAACATGCAAATAATGTGAGTGTGTGCAACTACATCTCTTCAAAATAGAGTAAGTCAAGAAATCTACCTTCCTTGAAGCTCTTGATCACACAATGAGGTTTTCTTCCATTCTAAGCTACCCTTACATATAGAACCCCATTGTGATTTTGCCAACGAAATACGCCAATCAAAAGTGAGGCACTTACAAATATTTATAGTTTCTCTGGCCAAAATTCAAACTTCTAATTCAAATGTAATTACTAACAAAAATAATATATTTTCTCCACCTAAATTTCCAAGTAACCAAAAACAATATTGTCGATAGACATCTTGCCTTCCATCTTCACAATTGGTGTACTGTTATGCTTACCATGCGATGCTACCATCTTAGAAAACGGTAACATAAACCTTATTTCATTCAGCTTCCTACATGTAAAGGTCAAATAAGAATAAAGACTTTGAAAGTAATTAGCATGTAATATTGAAAGTGACTAACATACAAGATCGAAAGTAACTAATATGTAACTTGATAACTAACTAGCATGTAACTTGGAATTCCAATGGCATGTAACTTACAATTCCAATGGCTTGTAACTTGAAAATCAACTAGCATGTGACTTCCAAACTAACTAACTAGCATGAAATTTTACAATTAACTGACATGTAACTTCAAAACTACCAAATTGGCATGTAAATTTGAAATCAAATGGCATGTAACTGTAATATCAACTTGGCATGTAATTTAAAAAATAACCAGTGGCATGTAACTTCAAAAATAACCAAAAGACATGTGACTTATGAATCAACTAACATGTAACGTCTAAAATAACTGGCATGTAATTTCAAAAAGAACTAGCATGTAACATCAACAAAAATAGTGGATGTAACATTTCACTCCAAATCGAATCCAATCTCTCAATCTTCATATCCAAACATCATGGTTCTTGTAAAATTGAATGGGAAATGGTCACATACTTTCAAGAACATAGTTCGACTCTGCATCTACTTCAAGAGAGAGGGAGAGAGAGACGTATTCCGGATGAAGAAAACAAGAGAGGAAATGCCGTATGGTTTTATGGTCTCGGTTGAAGAGATAAATGAAGAGAGAAACTTTGAGTTGCTGGGTTTCGTTTGAAGATAGAGAAGGAGAGACGAAGAACTGGGTTTTGTTTGAAGATAGATAGATAGATAGATAGATAAATATATATATATATATATATATATAGAGAGAGAGAGAGAATAGGAATTGAAATGTTGAGGAGAGAGAGAGACGAAGAAGCTTGATGATTTGAATTGTTGTCAATAGAGAGAATGAGTGGGAGTTGTCAAGACATAAGTGAGGGAAATGTTCTCCATTCAAGGCTAAATGTGATAACAATAATAAAATATTTGGAAGTGGCTACAAATAGTAAACTCATAATTTTTTTATTATTAGGGGTGAATTCATAAAGGGCTAAATTTTTTATGGTTTTTCAATTTTTAGCCACTAAGAAAAAAATAATATTGTTTTCATCACTTTTGACCAATTTTGGACACAATTGCCCTTAATAGAAATGAAATTAAAAAATAAATTAATTTTTTTTTTTTTTTTTTTTTTTTTTTTTTACTCTAGTAAGGTTACTATTGACGGTGATTTTTCATCAATTAGGTTATTGATTGGTCAAAGGGTTTTATTTGTAGTTTGGTAATAACGAGATACAAAAATGATATGAGAAAATAATATGATTTTACGTGGAAAACCCTTGAGAATGGGAAAAAAACAACGGGTGCCGGTGACGGTGAGAAAAGTTTATTATGAAAAAGAGTTTACACAGCTTTGCTTTCTTTTCTCTCTCGATGCTACTCTTCTCTATATTATCTTTTTTATAGCGGAAAAAATGAATGATATTTATACACGTTTGTAACCCTAGACTTGTCATGCAAGTAGTTGACTTGTAAAATCCAATTGTGATTCTCCTTCCCTTTTAAAGTTATCTTGTAGCAAATGCGGTTGACATTGTGCAAGATTTGGGTTCTGATTCTTTTTGGAGAAGATATGGTTGTTTCCTAATTGAAGTGTGATTGTTTACCCTTGCATTTCGACGAGATCGCAGGGAATTAATGAGGCACACTGGATTCTAATCTAGCTAAACGGTTCTTATGGGTGAGATGCCTTGGCTATTCGAACTCTTAATTCTAGTGAGGCTCTCTTTTGCCCGAGTCATCCGCTTGGCGAGGCTCTCAGCTCGGATAGTGAGTCGTGGTGTATTTCTTTTCTTTAACTTGGTGACGCGTCAGTCAATGAAAATTCACATACAATATTTACAAACAAAGGAAAAAGAAAAAGAAAGAGAAAAAAGGGTTTTGGTAGCACCCTTTGTCCGTCACCGGTGCACCCTTGTCTGTCGTCCATAGCCACGGCACCCTTTCCCATTGTTCATCGACGCTGCACCTTGGCCATTTTTCTCTCATAGATGACGCCGCTTGGAGAGAAGCGAACATTCTATCTTCGAAAAAGCTGCAACTCTGGTTATGTGGTTTTCGATCGAAGGTGAGTTCTTACCTAAACCAACACTGAATCACTTTTTCTATGTTCTGAGATTGTAATGAAAAATTTTCCTTCGACTTAGATGCTGTTGATATGGAAACAACATATTGTAAGTTGCGCAGCAGAAAAGATAGTTTTTTTTAAATTAAAAAAAAAAAACAAATTAAGAACGATAGGTTTAAAAATTTTATTATCGTCTTCTTGGGACCTTTTGTATATACACGAATATAAGGAAGAGATTTATTTTCATACCTTTGAAGAACACTCCTTCGTTTTCTTTTCGATCCAATACCAATAAGCCTCGCGATCTAGCAACTGTGTGTGTGGGCATGTCACGGATTCTGGGAGCGGTTGAATGGAGGCTTGAGAGAACCGGAAGACAACACCTTGCTTCCTCCTTGATGAATTCGGCCAACCCTAAATGAGAGAAAAAAAATTTCTTTTTTCTTTTTCCCTCTATAGTTGCCGCCCACCTCTGTTGTCCGTAGGGTTCCGAATAACTTCTTTTTCTTGACAAGTATATCTTATATACTAGGAACCTAGGGTTTAGTAATCCAAGTTAAAATAGGATTTCAAATCCTTTTTTAATTATTACTTTACTAGGGTTTGAACCTTTGACCTACTGAGAGTAAATAAAAATAATCACTTATTATTTTATTGCTCTTGTCAAGGTTAGAAACCGAAATCTCCATATGACAATTTAATAATTCTTAATTATTAATATGTCAATTAAATAACCATATTATTTAATAATATTTAATTCAACAATTAAATAATATATTAATTAAATAATCACATCATTTAATTAATTCCCAAAATATATTTAAGTTACTTTCGTAACACAATTAATTTGACCATCCAATTCTCTGTGAGTCTTGTTACTATCAATGTATAGGGCTAGCAAGGGGACCTAATGGACCCACAATTTTGAGCTCCAATAATACTTAGAAAAAATTAATTAAACTCTTTAATTAATATTTCACAATTATTAACCATGGAGTTATTCCACTAAAAACCCAATGTTGTACTCTCGTAACTATAGATGTTTTACACAACCAATTTTATCAGTATCCATTGATATAGCTATTACATATGGCATGATCCTCCACAAGTAGTTCATAATTATAGCTAGGTCATAAAGTTCGTTATACATATCTAATTATATCTTTTTCTTTAAGTACCATTGATTCTCTTGAATGATTATATCCTTCATTTCTTTACGGAAGAAGGAGAGCGCTCTTAATCGTTCAAGCCCCGAATCAACCCTTAAGGGAACTACTTATCTACTTCTCGCAAGAAGGAGTGGATTCCACTATTGTGCGCATACCTTCCCAACAACAAGCTAAACCGTGATTCTAAGATATGGAGATATTGACCGAGAATGATATTCTGATCTCACCCATGGTAAATCAAAAACCACGATCTAACATGAAGGAGTCAGTAAGACACTAAGGATTTAGATCACCCATATATAGCCATCATTAGTCGATATATATGAATCTTTTCAACTAACGGATCTTAGTGACATATTCATATAGATTATGGCCCAGTCCTATATAATCACATCATATAAGGTGCCCTCATTCTCATAACATCAAATGTTATAGTCAAGTGGTAAAAAGTTACAACTTTTGACTTGAGGTCTCAAGTTCAATTCCTAATAATGACAATTAATTGACGGGGGGAGGGAGGGTGTATAAATATAAAAAATATAATTTAATTAAATATTAAATAATGACAGTTTTAGTAAAATATTATAAATATATTACAAACATTTCTTGACAGAAAAAAAAAACTGTCATTAAAAAAAAACCTTTCAACACTTTTCTTGACATTAGCATTGTTGACAGTTTTAAAAACTGTCAAAAAATATTTTCTTGTTAGTTTTTAACTGTCAACAAACCTATTATTTTCTTGTAGTGAGTTCTCCATTATTGCATGAAGACTTACTAACCTCTTTAAATTGCATTTTTTTTTTTTTGGAAAAAATTGACCTTTGTAAATCATGGTGTTAGATTCACGTGATCCCATGGTGTTGTTCAATTGGCCAAATGTATACGCTTCGGATCCGGGAATGACCCAAGTTGATAGATTATCAAAAGCTGAGAGATCAAGATTTTCTAAGACATCGGATGTCCCCGGCATATCCAATGCACTACCACGGGAACGGTCACCATGTACACACCTTCCTTGTGTTTGATGTTGTATAGGTTCTTCAACAATGTTATCACGGTCACCTACATGATCATAATTGGGCTCTATATTCGGCTCTACATTCGCATCAAATTGACGCCCAAAGTAATCTCCAAAATGAGGTTCAACGTCACCTGCAAGGTCAACCGCTGGAAGCAAGACACTGCAAATGTTTTCTGGACCTTGGGGATTTCCATCATTATACGTCCCACTCCGTTGTGTGAACATTTGGTTACTACCACTAACGGATGCATAATGTTGGGGATTTCCATGAAGAGGGATGTTATCACCCATCACACCTCCACATCTCCTTTCAATTAGGTTAACACATACTTGAGAAATGACCCTATCTTCCCCTAGCATAAACTAAACATCATTGTCATTTCTTATAAATGTGCGACATGTAGTGCCAGGAACAATTGATATTAACTGTAGATCAATATTGTATTTGTTTGAATCATATTTCACAATGAACTAAATGCGTGCCAACCACTCTTCAAAAGTCATATTCTTGGACACGTATATTCCTTGATTATCAGAGCCAACATACCTCTGGCTTCCGTCTGCTAGTTGCTCTCATCGACCATTATAGGATATAATTATTCTAACCCGATCCATTTTCCTATACAAAAATACATTAACAAAATAAAGTTGGTATCATAAAACATAATAACAGTGTGGATTATACAATAAAAATGAATAAAAACTTAAAGCTAGTATCATGCAATAAATCTTGGAAAAGGTTAATAAGTCTCGGTATAAAGTTCATAAGTCTCGGAGAATAAAACTAAATTCTCGAACACCCCCAAAAGTCTCGAAGGATCTTTCAAAAGTCTCGGAAATGTGTTCAAAAGTCTCAGAACATGTTAATAAAAGTCTCAAAAACTTATAGCTGATTCAAAAGCCTCGTTCAAAAGTCTCGGATACTTTTATAACATGTTTCGAGGCTTTTGCAGACATTTCCGAGACTTTTGGAATACCTACCGAGACTTTCTTTCAAGACTTTTCAAAGTGAGGGACAAGTTCAAAATTCCCAAGTGGCAATTTTGTTGCCCTTTTTTATAATTGAATTGGACAATCATGCAGGTTTAAAAGTCTTGTTGTTTTGGTTATTTTGATCAAGATTTGATCAAAATAACCAAAACAACAAGACTTTTAAACTTTTCCAATGCAATTAATCTTACAAACATTGCAGCAATCAACCAAGCTATGCTTGAAATATATATACTTAGCAAAGTCTCAGACATATAAATGAAAAGTCTCGGATATATTAAACCAAAGTCTTGAAAATGTCTCCAAAAGTCTCGGAACATGTTATAAAATTATCCAAGACTTTCGTCCGAGATTTTTGAATCAGCTATTAGTTTCCGAGACTTTTGTTTAATATATCTGAGACGTTTGAAAACAATTTCTAAGACTTTTGAATTTTCCAGACTGTGCAACTAAACCTAACTACCTCAACAACTTTAACAATGGAAGAAACCCTTAACCCTAAACAAGACAAGAAATGGGATTACCTTAGCTTGATTTGTACACAAACGAAGAGGAGAAAAAGACGGTAATGGAGATGAACTTCGAACGAGTGGGAGTCTTGGAGATAGGGATGGCAAAATTATCCACGGATACGGATATCCGTAAGAATCCGCTCCATTTAAAATGAGAAAGTATACTATTATTTCAGGGATAGAGCGGAGATGGATATTATCCTAATATCCATTTTATTTTCGGGGATGGGGATGGATATCTATAGGGAAAAATACCGTAGTACATGCAGCGGAAGTGAGACTAAAAATTGATTTAGTAACTTTTAAAATTTTTCCTTTTTATGAACCTTAAACCCTTTAATCAATTAAACATATATATTATCTAACAAAAGAAGAATACCTTTTGTCGCGTGATCCGATTGACTTACGTCGATGGTAATCCGCAAGATCTTCAATCCTAACACGAACGTGGATCACCTAGGAGCGTGGTCTCCCTTTTCTTTGAATTGCAAACCTGTGAATGGACAAACAAACTTTTCTTTTCTTTGTTAGTCACAAAAACAATCAAAAGAATACTAAGATTATTCCGGTCACTTTTGAGTTCTCAATCTAATGATCGAAACTCGCGTGAACCTAAATCGATGTTGTACACACAAGCTTATTGATGAACAAGCAAATAGTGTACCATCAAAGAATAATCTATCACTCTTTTTTGTTTTTAGTAGAATAAAATAATGCTCTCTATGAATTAAGAAGAAGAAGAAAAATTGTCTCTCAAGCACCAAGCATTAGATGTGGCCGAATTCTATAAGTACACATATATAGGTGGCCAAATTTTCTTTCCTTCTTTTTCTCTATTAGGGTTGCCGAAATCTTGCTCTCTTTTTCTATTAGGGTTGCCGCAAATCACACTCCTAAAAGGAGTTTGTGTTGCACCCTAATTTCCATAAAAAAATAGACTTCAAACCCTAATTTAATTCATAAATCTTTTATTCTTTTATTTGACTAAATAAAAAAGACTTCTTATTTGATTAAATAAATAAAATTAATTATTTATTTTCTTATCAAACAAGTCTTTTACTTTTAGTAAACTACTACCAATAGTATTACTCTAGGAAATATATTTCCTGATCAGAAAAGATTTGTTTCTTAATTAAACAATTAATTAATAAATTAATTAATTCTTATTTAATTAAAACAATGAATCAAAATAATATATTAGGTTAAAAGCACCTTGCCGCCCCACTTAAAATAATTGGGCCAAATATTATTTTCTTATTTCATTTAATCCATTGGACTTTAAATAAAAAGCTCACATGTGAACCAGACCCATTCTTATTAAAAGAAACAAGCCCACATGCCTTTCATTAATATATTAATATAATTGAGCAGCCCATTACATAAATAATGTGCAAATTATATTCTTAATATATTAAATGCAATTCTAGATGGACCCTTAAATTGGTCCGGTAGAATATATCAAGTGATCCATGCAAGTCCGTGTGGATTGGGGATCTTGGCGGGCTATCTAAATTTAAGCTTCAATTGACATAACCTAATCACAATCAACAAATGATTCACTTAGGTCCGATCCATTAATTTTAACTCATTCCACTAAAGAGCTAAAATTGAACTCTTAAATAAAGACAAAAAAGGAAGATGCTCCTCATTCATACCCTAGACAATTATATTGGAGATAGTGTATCCTCGTGATTAATATCAGTAATCGCCAAGAGTTCATAGACCGCCTATAACTCTCCAAGTTACCATATTTACTCATATGACCACGTTTTGAACTTGGATATTTTGACTTGTCCAGAAGCCATGTTTTCAATAGACACTATCGAAAACTCAACGTTGAGATTTAATATCTAATTACCTCAAAACATCCATATGATGATATTATACTCTCATTTAACAAATGGAGCCACGATGTCCATATCTATAAATGAAGTCCTCTATTGATTAACAAATGAATATCACCAAACTATCGAGGATAGACTATGCGATATAATCGTTCTCATTGATAACTCAAATGATATCACTTGCAACCATAAGTCCATCATTTATCTCAGGATTAAGATAGACTCTCCGATTGTCCTGATAATGAAAAGACTATTATCTATTGACGGTTCTAGATAAAGCTTTTCATTGTGATCCAGTTCAATGCACCCAGTGCACTAGATCCTTTTGCTCGAAGACACTCCGATGATTTTAGACTCATCATATCTCATTTGATCCCACTCAAATGCTAGCAAAAGAATTCTACAACTTTAACAAGATAAAGGTGCCCAACCTTTAACTTAAGTTGTGAACATTATTCAAGACTAACTAAAGAATTGTGTCTACCACATACATATCCAGATGTACGAACAATTCTTTTTTTCTCATAGTCTTTAGACCTTATGATTATTTACTTTGACAATTATAATATTAAACTATAAATGCTATACGATTTGTTAAACCAGAAATCACTTTATTAATATGAAAAAGGTTGTTAATTACAACATTACACTCTTGCTATTGAGCATAATCCTAACAATCTCCCACTTGCACTATAGCAAATGTGTCATATCTCTCAAGCCCATGTTCTCTAGATGCCCATCGAAACTCTTTTGAGGTAGAGCCTTTGTGAAGGGATCCACTAGATTTTCTGCTGACGCGATTTTGGTAATCGTCACGTCACCTCTTTGAACAATCTCCCTTAAAAGATGATACTTTCTTTCAATGTGTTTACCTCTCTTGTGACTTCTTAGTTCTTTCGAATTAGCCACTGCCCTACTGTTGTCACAGTAGATAGTGATCTGCTTATTCGCACTAGGAACCACTTCCAAGTCAATCAAGAATTGGCGGAGCCAAACAGCCTCTTTGGTAGCCTCACATGCAGCAACATACTCAGCTTCCATGGTGGAATCAGCAATACAAGATTGCTTGATACTCCTCCATATAACTGCTCCTCCTCCAATAGTAAACACAGCCCCTGATGTGGATTTTCTAAAGTCAGAATCTGATTGGAAATCAGAATCTGTATACCCAACGGGAATCAAATCCCCTCCAGAGTATACAAGCATATTATCTCTCGTTCTCTTAAGATACTTGAAAATATGCTTGACTGCCGTCCAGTGATCAGGACCAGGTTTCGATTGAAACCTACTAACTATGCCAACAGCAAAACAAATATCTGGTCTAGTACAGAGCGTTGCATACATGAGACTTCCAACTGACGAGGCATATGGAACTGTACTCATGAATTGCTCTTCATTCTCATTCTTAGGAACTTGTTCCTTAGAAAGCTTGATTCCATGTCTGAAAGGTAACATACCTTTCTTGGAATCCTGCATGGAAAACCTAGACAAGATCTTGTCTATATATGAAGCTTGGGATAATGCAATCGTTCTATTCTTTCTATCCCTTATTACTTGGATACCTAGAATAAAACTTGCTTCTCCTAAGTCCTTCATGTTAGGATTCCCGTTGTGTTTAATTGGCTTATTTCGTGATCAAACCACATGTGGGGATGCTTTGTAAGGGTAGCTTAGATGTTGTGTTATTGCTTAGGCCCTTTTGAAGACCTCACTATTGACAAGCACCAAAGGTAATATTCTAAGTGCTTACTTGTCTTGAAGAGATAGATGCACACACTCACAACTCATGCATATGTTTAATCCTTATATGTTGTGTGTCTTTTATGTGTGCCTTAATGCTCATTAACATCTCTTCTTGCATGTTAGTTTGATTGCATCTTGCATATCCAATTGCCTTGTCATGCTTAGTCTTAGGATTGCATTTTTGCACTGGGCGCCCCCAAAAGCGCTGTACAGAAGCGCTGTACGAACAGCGCCCATTGAGCGCTGTTCAGACCTGATCGATTTAATCGGTCGCTGTTGGGTCGCTGTTGGGGCGCTGTACGTGGCGCTGTACAAAGCGCTGTACGTACAGCGCCACTCTGTTTCCTCGTGAAAACAGAGCAAGGGCGCTGTACAGGCGCTGTACAAGGGCGCCCTACGTACAGCGCCCAAGGCAAATAGTGGGCAAACTTATCAAAACGACCACACTTTGTTTTGGCCCCCTATATATATGCCACTTTGACTTTAGGTCAATTACAAGAGTTCATATTCAGATTCCATACTTAGGAGATTTTTCAAAGAGAAGAAAAATTCCAAAGAACTCATTTTTATTTACTCAAACACTTGTTCCATGATCATCAATCATCATCTAGCATCATCTTAGATCATCTAGATGACATCTTGCATGGATTCTTCATCATACTTTGCTTGGTAAGCTTTTCACTAATATCTTACATATTTTGTGTTTCTCTTATCTAGCAATCTCAATTTAATTACTTGTATGTGATTTTATATTTGTTGAATACAAGATTGAGATTTGTATGATGTATGTTTGAGAAGTTGTATTGTGCTAGCATATTAGGTTTTTGTGCTTGATATTGATTAGCTAAACTAATTGACATGTCATTTAGTTTTTGATATCTAGGATTGTTCTTAATTGCATATTAATCATCTTAGATAAGCATATAGGGTTTCCCTTGCTCTATGTTGCATTTTGGATATTTTCACATATTCACTTAGGGTTGTATTCTCTTCAAGAGAAGCTAAGTCTTGTGTGTAGCAATCGGGATTAGGTTGCTTAGATCGCAAGCAAAATTGGACTAGGTTCACTCATACCGGGATTAGGTAGGTGTGTGATTACTACCGGGATTAGGTTGTAATCGTTTGCACATTTAGTGGATTCGAGGTTCGAGTGTGGCTTACTTACATAGCCCGTGGTTTTTCCCGTGAGGGTTTCCACGTAAAAATCAAGTGTCAATTTAATTTCCGCACCATATTACACTTGCTTGTTTATTTTATCTTGAGGGTAATTTCGTAATTTTGACTAACACGAAAAATTGGGTAAAAAGCGTAAAATCTATTCACCCCCCCTCTAGATAGTTTTATACACACCGTGCATTAATTAGTTTCAATTGGTATCAGAGCGGGTTCCTAGACATACATAGGTGATCCTTGCTTATTTTGGTGTGTGTTGCATTTTGTGTGATTTTTGATCATTCATACATTTGCATTCATTTCATTCATTCATAAACACTATGAGTGGAAACGGTGGAAATGGTGGTGGCCACGAAGGAGCTTCTAGCACTAGGCCTCCACTTCTTACCGGATTGAACTATTCCCAATGGAAAGGGAAGATGGAATCCTACATATGCCAAATTCATGACCGTGCATGGATGGCGGTGGAAGACGGATATGATCTCCCTATGATGACTCCCGCGGGTGGAGGAGAAGATGTTTTGAAGCCTAAGGCGCAATGGAACGCGCAAGAGTTTGATGCTTCAAAGTGGAATAGGAAGGCGTTGCATGCCATCTTGTGTGCCATGGACGAAAATCAATACAAGTTGATTCAAAATACTAGGATAGCTAAGGAGGCTTGGGACATCCTAGAGATTGCACATGAGGGAACCGAAGTAGTGAAGGACTCCAAGCTTCAAGTCCTCCAAACTCAATTCGAGACGCTTAAGATGGAGGAGAATGAGTGCTTCAACGACTTTGAGATCAAGTTGATGGATATAGTCAACCAAAGCCATCAACTTGGTGATCCATATTCGGATAGGAGAATCAAGCAAAAGATTATGAGATCTCTACCCGATAGGTTTGAATCGAAGGTGACGGCTTTAGAAGAAAATAGTGGTTATAAGGATATGAAGCCGAGTGAGGTGATTGGGAGACTTCTAGCTTATGAGTCTAGGAAAGGGCCTATCTCCACACCCACTAAAAAGCAAAAAGGAATTGCTTTAAAAACCTCCAAGGATGAAAAGGAGGAAAAGAAGGTTGACTCGGATGAAGACCTTGCCTTGTTTGTAAAAAGGTTCAACAAGGTTATGAAGTTTAGAAGGAAGAGCTTTGGGTCAAAAGGTCAAGATTTGAAGAAAAAGGGCTCTTTCAAGAAGTTTGAACCTAGGCAAGAAAGGACCGAAAGGAAAGGGGTCCGTTGTTTCGAGTGTGGTGGCATAGGTCATTTTGCCCCCGATTGTGCAAACCATGTTGAGAAGAAAAAGGGGAAAGTGATGGCCGCCACTTGGAGTGGAAGTAGTGATGACTCCTATGAGGGAGATGAGTCTTCGGATGATGAAGAGCTCATGGCTAATCTCCTAGCTTTTGCCTCCTCCCATAAAAGCAAAAGTGCTAGTGAGAGAGAGGAAATGAGTCAAGAGGAAAATGACTCAAGTGATGTAGAAAGTGATTCCTCCTCTAACTCCATGAATGGATTTATGGAGAAAAAGGAGTTTGCTAAATATCATGCCGAATTTAATGATTTAGCAATCAAGAGTACAAGAAAGATCAAGATGTTGAGAGAAGAAAATCTTGAACTTGCATCTCAAAATGACCACTTAAGTGAACAAGTGGAGAAATTCAAGAAGATGGAAGATAAGCTAAAAGAGGAGTTAGTCTTATCTAGGAGGAATGAGGATAGTCTAAAGAGGGAGCTTGAAGAAGTTAGAGAATCTATGACTAGGATGGATTCTAGCACCAAGAAGCTTGACCATATGCTTGGTGTTGGAAAGAGTCCATGTGACAAGAGGGGTCTTGGGTATGAAGATGACAAGAAGATCTCAACCTCTAACAAGACCATATTTGTCAAGAGCTTGAAGAAAGAAGAAACTTCACTTGTGCAACTTCCTAGAAAGAAGTTAGAAATAGGACAAAGTTCAAATGCTCAAGTGAAGATGGGGCCAAGAAGGCAACCTCAAGCTCAACCCCCTAGGGTTCCTCAAGCCAACATTTCTCCTCAAATGGCTCACAAAGGAAAGAGGCCTATCATGCAACCTCAAGCTTGGAAGCAACCTAGACCGGTTCAACAACGAAGACGCATTGAACCCCTTCATCCACAAAGACAAGGACAAGGTATGATTCCTTATTTTACTCCTATTTGTCACTTTTGTGGATTTGTTGGTCATATTAGACCACAATGCTTTCGCTATATAAAAATGTGCAAAACTAGAAGCATGATAGAGAAGAAAAAGAAAAGAGCCATGATGCATGTTCCTAGGAATAATAATATTGATTTGCATGATCCTAGGAATAATAGAGCACATGTACCAAAGACCACTAAGAAAGCCAAAATTGTTGCTAAGTGGATTAGAAAGAATGAAAATGTTTGCCATGTTGCACAAATAGCCTTGAAGGCAAATTCTTCTAATTTTTGGTATTTGGATAGTGGGTGCTCTAGGCACATGACGGGAAACAAGAGTTTCTTCGAGACTCTTGTTATGGAGGAAGGTGGATATGTCACTTTCGGTGATGGATCCAAAAAGAAGGTTGTAGGGAAAGGATCCATTTCCGTTCCCGGTTTACCCTCCTTATCCGATGCTTTATTTGTTGATGGCTTGAAAGCCAATTTAATAAGCATTTCACATCTAAGTGATGAAGGATATTCCGTCTTGTTTAGTAAAAATGATTGCTCAATTCTAAAGCCCGATGGACAAACCTTATTGAAAGGTATGAGATCTAGCGACAATTGCTATTGTCTTGAAGCTAGAATAGTCTCAAACAATGTGTCCATGGATGAGCAAGTTGAGTTGTGGCATGAAAGACTTGGCCACATGAACTTTAGGGATTTAAGAACCCTTGGAAAGTTCGAGTGTGTGCGTGGCCTCCCTAAGCTTGGGAAGAAAGCCAATGGTATTTGTGGACCTTGCCAACAAGGAAAACAAACCAAAAGCATGCACAAAAAGGGCAAGTATCTCTCCACCAAGGAGCCCCTAGAGCTTCTCCACATGGATCTCATGGGTCCTATGCAAACCGAGAGCTTAGGTGGAAAGAGATACATTTTTGTTTGTGTTGATGATTTCTCTAGATTTACATGGACATATTTTCTTAGAGAAAAATCCGAAACTTTTGATAAGTTTAAAATGCTTTGTACTAAATTGCAAAATGAAATGAATTCTAATATTAGAAGCATTAAACGGATTAGAAGTGACCATGGGAGGGAGTTTGAGAATGCCTCTTTTGAAAGCTATTGTGATAGCCTAGGCATCTCCCATGAGTTTTCCGCTCCTAGGACACCTCAACAAAATGGGGTTGTTGAGAGGAAGAATAGGGTCCTCCAAGAGATGGCCCGTGTGATGTTGCTTAGCAACAATGTCCCTAGGAACCTATGGGCCGAAGCCATTAACACGGCTTGCTATATAGGAAATAGAGTGTTCCTAAGGCCCGGTACTAGAAACACCTCCTATGAGTTATGGAAAGGCAAGAGGCCAAATGTTAGCTACTTCCACACTTTTGGAAGCAAATGCTACATTTTGAATGACCGTGATCAACTTGGCAAGTTTGATGCTAAGAGTGATGAGGGTATCTTTATTGGCTATGCCTTGAATAGTAGAGCCTATAGAGTTTTCAACTTGAAGACTCGAACCGTCATGGAATCATCAAATGTTGTCATTGATGATACAAGGCTCAAGTCCAAAAATGATGAGGAGGAGGATGTTTTAGAGGATGACTCTCCTTTGGAGAGGGTTGTGGTGACTCCCAATGTTGGGACATCTAATGAAGTCACACAACCTAGTACTGGAGTTCCTAACTTGGACTCTAATGAACCCGCTCCATGGGTTAGAAGACTCCATAACAAAGAGGATGTTATTGGAGATGTTAATGAGGGTGTTAGAACTAGGCGTCAAATAGCTAATCTAATTAGCTTGACATGCTACACCTCTCAAATTGAACCCAAAAAGGTTGAAGAAGCCTTAAATGATGAATTTTGGGTTCTTGCCATGCAAGAAGAGCTAAACCAATTCGAAAGGAATGAGGTTTGGACTCTAGTTCCTAGGCCTAAGACCACTAATGTCATAGGCACAAAATGGATATTTAGGAACAAATCCGATGAGGATGGCAACATAGTGCGGAACAAGGCTAGACTTGTAGCACAAGGGTACTCTCAAATTGAGGGTATCGACTTTGAGGAGACTTTTGCTCCCGTTGCCCGCTTAGAGTCCATTAGGCTTCTCTTGTCCATCTCTTGTGTGCACAAGTTCAAATTGCACCATATGGACGTCAAGAGTGCCTTCCTCAATGGCTTCTTGCAAGAGGAAGTGTTTGTTGAACAACCTAAGGGGTTTGTGGATGCACACCACCCCAATCATGTCTATCGCCTCAAGAAGGCACTTTATGGGTTGAAACAAGCACCGAGGGCTTGGTATGAGCGCCTCACTCAATTTCTTGTTGACAACAACTACACAAGAGGTAGTGTTGACAAGACACTATTCATCAAGAGAGACAATGATGAGCTTTTCATAGCTCAAATATATGTTGATGATATAGTTTTTGGCTCCACCAACAACACCAAAGTCCAACAATTTGTTGATGTCATGTCTCTTGAATTTGAGATGAGTCTTGTTGGTGAGCTTAGTTACTTCCTAGGTTTGCAAATTAGGCAAATGCATGATGGGATTTTCATAACCCAAGCCAAATATGCTAAGAACCTAGTGAAGAAGTTTGGTTTAGAGAAAGCCAAACATTGTGATACACCCATGAGTACAACTTTGAAGCTAAGCAAGGATGCTAGTGGTAAAAGTGTGGACCAAACTCTATATCGTGGCATGATAGGTAGCTTGCTTTACTTGACCGCAAGTAGGCCCGATATATCTTTTAGTGTGGGTGTGTGTGCTAGGTACCAAGCGGATCCTAAGGAGTCCCACCTCTCTTGTGTGAAGAGGATCATTCGCTATGTGAATGGGACATCCAACTATGGGATTTGGTACTCTTTTGACACTAATGCTAGTCTAGTTGGCTTTAGTGATGCGGATTGGGCAGGAAATTGTGATGATAGGAAGAGCACATCGGGCGGTTGCTTCTTTCTAGGCAACAACTTGGTGTCTTGGTTTTGCAAGAAGCAAAACTCGATTTCCTTGTCCACGGCCGAGGCCGAGTACATAGCCGCGGGGAGTGGATGCACACAACTCCTATGGATGAAACAAATGCTTGTAGACTACGGATTCAACCAAGGTACTCTCACTCTCTTTTGTGATAACATGAGTGCTATTAATATTTCCAAGAATCCAGTTCAACATTCTAGAACTAAGCATATTGACATCCGCCATCACTTCATTAGAGAGCTTGTTGAAAATAAATGCATAGTACTTGAACATGTAGGTACTAATGATCAACTTGCGGACTTATTTACTAAACCCTTAGATGCTACTCGATTTAAAACTCTTAGTAGATCTATTGGGATATGTCTTGTGGAGTGATGTTCTATGATTGACCCCATATGGGGAACTCAAGCAAAGAGAGCTATTTTGCATTCATGTAACTTGCAAAAAATTTGAAATAACTTATGCCTCTTCTTTTGATTGCTTGAGTAAGCTTGGTTGTACATATGTATATATGCTTTCAAATTCTATAAGTGTGAACCTTGCTTGTCTACAATCCATGTCATATTTATGTTCAAACATGCATTTTTGGACTAGGAGATTTTCATAGGAAGTATGATGTGAATGACCTATAGTTATCTCCATGACATGATGTTTCTTAAATAACATGCTTATGCTAAATGAAAAAGCATGAAATTCATACAACATGCTCACATGAAAAGCATGAATTGATGATTGCATTTTCTTAAAAATGCAAAACTTGTGTGAAAGCTTATGAGACTCTAAATGAATAAAGGATCTTGTATCCGTTCAAAGGAATTTACATTCCAAATGTCTCTCTTTCTTTATTAGTTGAACATGGTTACTATCATACGGATATCTTATCCGGAAAAATCAAATAGGGTGCAAAGTCGCTCATGCCATGTTTCGCTTATAAAGTTGGATATAGTTGCTCTTAAAATTGAAATCAATAATCTCTATATCCTTGCTTTTCCCATGACATTGGTGAAATTGGTTTGAATTCAAATTAGAAACCTTTGTCATTTGCTTTGCCAAATACCATTGTATTTTGGACTTGAATGCTATATGTCTTGTATGCAAAGCATGTTGGATTCACACATTTTTCTCAAATAAATCTCCTTGTTTCTCTCAAATTAATTGAAGTGCATAAAGTGACTTATATGTATATGCATATCTTGCATGCTTCTATCTCTCGTTGCTTTGAGTGACCCGGTTGGGGACTACTCCTTTGCCTATATCATGACAAAAAGGGGGAGTAGGAAATGGTAAGGGGAGTTGCAAAATATAGAAGCTTTTGTGCATTTTGGGGAGAACATACATTGAGGGGGAGTAACCCTTTGAGGGGGAGCATTGCATTTATCATTCATTGCATACATTTGCTAATGTTGTGCCTAAATTCTAAAAATGCAAATGCTTGATATTGTTCTCACATGATTAATCTCACACTTTACTTGTATTGGAAATGCTAGAAACTTTATTTTCAGGGCTTGATTGTTCTACAAGAGATTGAAGACTTGAAGTTTTTACTTTCTTATCTCTTTGTGATGTAGATAATCATTGTAGTCCCGTAGTTTCTAATTCTATGTGAGGAATCTATGTGAGTGGTGGTTTTTGTCACGAAATAGCCAAAGGGGGAGATTGTTAGGATTCCCGTTGTGTTTAATTGGCTTATTTCGTGATCAAACCACATGTGGGGATGCTTTGTAAGGGTAGCTTAGATGTTGTGTTATTGCTTAGGCCCTTTTGAAGACCTCACTATTGACAAGCACCAAAGGTAATATTCTAAGTGCTTACTTGTCTTGAAGAGATAGATGCACACACTCACAACTCATGCATATGTTTAATCCTTATATGTTGTGTGTCTTTTATGTGTGCCTTAATGCTCATTAACATCTCTTCTTGCATGTTAGTTTGATTGCATCTTGCATATCCAATTGCCTTGTCATGCTTAGTCTTAGGATTGCATTTTTGCACTGGGCGCCCCCAAAAGCGCTGTACAGAAGCGCTGTACGAACAGCGCCCATTGAGCGCTGTTCAGACCTGATCGATTTAATCGGTCGCTGTTGGGTCGCTGTTGGGGCGCTGTACGTGGCGCTGTACAAAGCGCTGTACGTACAGCGCCACTCTGTTTCCTCGTGAAAACAGAGCAAGGGCGCTGTACAGGCGCTGTACAAGGGCGCCCTACGTACAGCGCCCAAGGCAAATAGTGGGCAAACTTATCAAAACGACCACACTTTGTTTTGGCCCCCTATATATATGCCACTTTGACTTTAGGTCAATTACAAGAGTTCATATTCAGATTCCATACTTAGGAGATTTTTCAAAGAGAAGAAAAATTCCAAAGAACTCATTTTTATTTACTCAAACACTTGTTCCATGATCATCAATCATCATCTAGCATCATCTTAGATCATCTAGATGACATCTTGCATGGATTCTTCATCATACTTTGCTTGGTAAGCTTTTCACTAATATCTTACATATTTTGTGTTTCTCTTATCTAGCAATCTCAATTTAATTACTTGTATGTGATTTTATATTTGTTGAATACAAGATTGAGATTTGTATGATGTATGTTTGAGAAGTTGTATTGTGCTAGCATATTAGGTTTTTGTGCTTGATATTGATTAGCTAAACTAATTGACATGTCATTTAGTTTTTGATATCTAGGATTGTTCTTAATTGCATATTAATCATCTTAGATAAGCATATAGGGTTTCCCTTGCTCTATGTTGCATTTTGGATATTTTCACATATTCACTTAGGGTTGTATTCTCTTCAAGAGAAGCTAAGTCTTGTGTGTAGCAATCGGGATTAGGTTGCTTAGATCGCAAGCAAAATTGGACTAGGTTCACTCATACCGGGATTAGGTAGGTGTGTGATTACTACCGGGATTAGGTTGTAATCGTTTGCACATTTAGTGGATTCGAGGTTCGAGTGTGGCTTACTTACATAGCCCGTGGTTTTTCCCGTGAGGGTTTCCACGTAAAAATCAAGTGTCAATTTAATTTCCGCACCATATTACACTTGCTTGTTTATTTTATCTTGAGGGTAATTTCGTAATTTTGACTAACACGAAAAATTGGGTAAAAAGCGTAAAATCTATTCACCCCCCCTCTAGATAGTTTTATACACACCGTGCATTAATTAGTTTCACTTCATATCAAATTGTTTTGCTAACCATTCTTTTACTGATGTCAATACACCTACATCGTTTCCAATAAGTAGTATATCATCAACATAAAGAATCAGGAAAACCAACTTGTCGCCCTTAATCCTTTTGTATACACAAGGTTCGTCAGGATTCTGAATAAATCCAAAACCTTTGACAGCTTGATCAAACCTTATGTTCCAGGAGCTGGATGCTTGCTTTAATCCATATATGGATTTCTGCAACTTGCATACCTTTTCCATTTGGCCCTTTTCAATGAATCCCTCTGGTTGCATCATGTAGATGCTTTCGTCAAGACTTCCATTAAGGAAAGCTATCTTGACGTCCATTTGCCAAATCTCTAGATCTAAAGATGCTGCAATGGATAAGAGTATCCTAATGGATTTAAGCATGGCCACAGGAGAGAAGGTTTCCTCGTAATCGATACCTTCTTTCTATGTATACCCTTTAGCTACCAATCTAGCTTTAAAGGTTTCCACATTTCCATCCATACCTATTTTCCTCTTGTATACCCACTTGCACCCAATGGGTTTTATCCCTTTAGGCAAGTCTACAAGGGACCAGACTTTGTTATCGAACATAGATTCAATCTCAGATTGCATTGCCTTTTGCCAATGGCGACTATCAACATCCTCCACAGCTTCCTTGTACGTATAGGGATCATCGTCGTCCAGGAGATTCTCCACTGATTCTCCTAGACCGATGTATCTTTCGGGTTGTGTTCTAACCCTCCCACTACGACGAGGAATGGTAGGTTGTTGATCTTGTGTTGGATCGGAACTTACAATTGGGTTAGGTTGTGTAACCTCTCGTGGAATTGTATCTCCTGACATCTCATTCAGGACAATTCTACTTCTAGGCACAAAATCATTCATATAGTCATTTTCCAGAAATTTAGCATTTGTCGAAACAAATACTTTAAGATCTGAAGGACTATAGAAATAATATCCTTTAGTTTCTTTTGGATACCCTACAAATATACATGTTTCCGAACGGGACTCCATCTTTTCTGTCTTTCCTTTTAACACATGCGCAGGACAACCAAATATCCTTAAGTGTTGTAAACTAGGCTTGCGCCCAGTCCACAACTCATGCGGTGTTTTAGGAACAGACTTAGATGGTACATCGTTTAGAATGTATATTGCAGTTTGTAAAGCATATCCCCAAAAAGAAATAGGAAGTGTTGAATAACTCAACATAGACCTAACCATATCCAAAAGAGTTCTATTTCTCCTTTCTGCTACCCCATTTTGTTGAGG
The DNA here is from genome assembly GCA_030490815.1 of Acer saccharum. Classification (NCBI taxonomy): domain Eukaryota; kingdom Viridiplantae; phylum Streptophyta; class Magnoliopsida; order Sapindales; family Sapindaceae; genus Acer; species Acer saccharum. The sequence goes on from CM059866.1 coordinate 51,618,224, forward strand.
TGTACCTGGTGTAGAAAACTGAGAAACTATCCCATTATCAATAAGATATTGCTGAAACTCACCAGATAGATATTCTCCACCACGATCAGATCTCAAGATTTTTATGTGTTTCTCAAGCTGATTTTCCACTTCAGCTTTGAATGCTTTGAACATGTCAAAAGCATCCGACTTATGTCTCATGAGATACACATAACCAAATCTAGAGTAATCATTCGTGAAGGTGATGAAGTACTCATATCCACCTCTAGCTTGAATGCTCATAGGTCCACATACATCAGTGTGTATCAATCCTAAACATTCAGTGGCTCTTGCACCTTTGGCAGAGAACGTCCTTTTGGTCATTTTACCTTCCAAACAAGATTCACAAGTTGGTAGATCATCAACCTTTAAGTCTCTCAAAGGTCCGTCACATACCAATCTTTTAATCCTATTAAGGTTAATATGACCTAGGCGTAAATGCCAAAGGTAGATTTCATCTGTTGATAATTTTACTCTTTTATGATTAGGTTCCGTTAATTCTGTGTCTAACGAGTGAGAGATATTTCTATGCAAAAAGTATAGACCATTTTCCAATGTACCTTGGCAAATAATTTTGTCATTCTTACTAATAATAAAAACTTTATTAAAAGTAACCAAATATCCAAATTTATTCAAACAAGAAACTGAAATTAAATTCCTCTTGAATTGAGGTACATAATAAATGTCTATCAAATCTAAATGCCTTCTAGAATCCAAATAAACTCTAATATCTCCCACTGCACTTGCAGACACTAACGTTCCGTTGCCCAAGCGCAAATTGATTTCATTCTTACTCAGCTTTCTCCTTTCTTGGAACCCCTGCAAGGAATAACAAACATGATTAGTGGCTCCTGAGTCTATGATCCAAGAATCTGTAGAATCAGCCAAAAAACATGTTTCAAGATAATTCAAATTACCTTCTTCCTTTTTGTTCTAGGACTTTGGGCAATTTCTTTTCCAATGTCCCTTTTCACCACAAAGGAAGCATTTCCCTTTGATCTTGGTTACTTTCTTGGTCTCCTTCTTGATAGGCCCAAGTTGCTTTTTCTTCTGTTGTTTCTTGACGTTTTGACGAGCCTTAACAGTAGCAACTTTACCAACCATATGAATCTCTTGACCCTTGCCTTTCACAAGGATCTTTTCAGCACTTTGAACATCTTGCATCAGGCCTTGTAAGGTGTATTCCTTTTTGTTCAAAGTGTAGTCCAATTTGAACTGATCAAAAGAATCTGACAATGAATTGACAACCATATCAATCTTTGTCTCACCATCTATCTCAGCGTCATGCAGTTCAGCAATGTTGAGATGTGCTATGACTTTCATCATGTGGTCCTTCACAGCCTGTCCAGGTTTCATCCTAAGATTCATAAAAGCAGTCACTGCCTCTCTCTTAGTCGTCCTAGACTTCATAGCAAACATCTCCTCTAGAGACATCATTATATCAGCAGCGGACTCCATTCCTTCATGCTGCTATTGCAACACGTCAGAGATAGTGGCCATAATGTAACATTTTGCCATGTCATCTGAAGTCTTCCACTACTCATACTCATCTCTATACATTATGCTAGATTCATTATTAGGAGCAGGTGGTTTAGGAGTAGTTAGAACAAACTTATGTTTTTCACTTTGTAGCAACAACCCAATTTTCCTTTTCCATGTGACATAATTATCTCCAGTTAAAGTGTTGTCTTTCAGGATGTTTATAAGTGATGGGGTCATGATTTCTGAATAAAACAAAACATATATAAGTAAATAATCATGATAAAGCACTTTTAAATATTTATCTTGAATTAAATAAATAACTCAATCATAAAATTCAACGGTGATCCAACACCTATAAATGTTACGCCTCCTTTGGGAGTTCGCACCATTTACTAGTTAGACTAGGTCCCACCTAATTGTTAACATAACAACCAGCGTTTTCAATTTTAGCCTTGCAATTTTATTGACAAGAACTCTTGGGAGGATATCAATAAAATTACATTGAGTGTGTTACCAAGATATCGACCCTCTATTTTCTCTCACGAAAATCCCTCCTTGGGGAGTAGATCTCGTTTGAGTCCATTGTCTAGTCTATCCTTGTAAGGAAGTATATTGCTAAATTCCATTCATGGACGCCCCTTGGGGGGATTACCAATAAATAATAAAGCTCAACTAACCTTGGAGGCCATAGGTGTTACAAAAACACCTTCTCCCACTCAATTATTTAAGGCGTGTGATTAAATCTCATAGAATGATTTACCAAGTTATCTAGATGCCAATTTAGATACCTAAATCATTCAATGCATGTTCATACCAAAAGAGATATATGAGTGGCACTCCTATTCTATATGTCATGTTATCATACAATAACAAATATTGTAATATTTAAGCATAAATTAAATAGCAACAATTTTGGCCCGTCCTAGAAAAACAAGTAAATTACAATTGTTTAGGAATACAAGATCTTCAAGTGGCCCATCAACCACACGCTCATCCTTCGGCCTTCTCCCATGGGCGTGCACAGCCCACAACCCCACAAAGGGGCTGCCATGCGCAGCCCATAAGGCCACACAAGGTTGCCATGCGCAGCCCAATCCACCCCTAGGGTGCGCACGGTGCTCGTTCTCGAATCCGGTTGCTTCGTTTTTTTTCGTGTCTTCGAATCTTCAACACCCAAAAACATTACAGCAGTATAAAATAATAAATACTGCAGTATTAATTTATTTTTTTTTATTCACTACAGTACTTTTACATATAAAAACTGCACTAAAAAATTAAATAAAAAAAACTGCAGTAGTTAAAAAAATACTGCACCTATATTAAAAAAAATATATAAAACCTAGCAACTACCAAGAAGGAATTATGGCGATGATAGACCACCCTTCTTGTTACAATTCCATAACAAAAATACATTGAAAATCTAGGACCAAAATCGAGCAACAACAATCCACATAAAACATATATAAATCCATACATCACATGTAATTATATATGCGAATACCTAGAGTGCCATCTCTTTCTAAACATGCATAATCACAATAAAAAGAAATCGATCCACGTATATATACGTTAATTAATTAAAAGGGTTCAACCTAGGCTCTGATACCAATTGTAGGGAAAAATACCGTAGTACACGCAGCAGAAGCGAGACTAAAAATTGATTTAGTAACTTTAAAAATTTTTCCTTTTTATGAACCTTAAACCCTTTAATCAATTAAACATATATATTATCTAACAAAAGAAGAATACCTTTTGTCGCGTGATCCGATTGACTTACGTCGATGGTAATCCGCAAGATCTTCAATCCTAACACGAACGTGGATCACCTAGGAGCGTGGTCTCCCTTTTCTTTGAATTGCAAACCTGTGAATGGACAAACAAACTTTTCTTTTCTTTGTTAGTCACAAAAACAATCAAAAGAATACTAAGATTATTCCGGTCACTTTTGAGTTCTCAATCTAATGATCGAAACTCACGTGAACCTAAATCGATGTTGTACACACAAGCTTATTGATGAACAAGCAAATAGTGTACCATCAAAGAATAATCTATCACTCTTTTTTTGTTTTTAGTAGAATAAAATAATGCTCTCTATGAATTAAGAAGAAGAAGAAAAATTGTCTTTCAAGCACCAAGCATTAGATGTGGCCGAATTCTATAAGTACACATATATAGGTGGCCAAATTTTCTTTCCTTCTTTTTCTCTATTAGGGTTGCCGAAATCTTGCTCTCTTTTTCTATTAGGGTTGCCGCAAATCACACTCCTAAAAGGAGTTTGTGTTGCACCCTAATTTCCATAAAAGAATAGACTTCAAACCCTAATTTAATTCATAAATCTTTTATTCTTTTATTTGACTAAATAAAAAAGACTTCTTATTTGATTAAATAAATAAAATTAATTATTTATTTTCTTATCAAACAAGTCTTTTACTTTTAGTAAACTACTACCAATAGTATTACTCTAGGAAATATATTTCCTGATCAGAAAAGATTTGTTTCTTAATTAAACAATTAATTAATAAATTAATTAATTCTTATTTAATTAAAACAATGAATCAAAATAATATATTAGGTTAAAAGCACCTTGCCGCCCCACTTAAAATAATTGGGCCAAATATTATTTTCTTATTTCATTTAATCCATTGGACTTTAAATAAAAAGCCCACATGTGAACCAGACCCATTCTTACTAAAAGAAACAAGCCCACATGCCTTTCATTAATATATTAATATAATTGAGCAGCCCATTACATAAATAATGTGCAAATTATATTCTTAATAAATTAAATGCAATTCTAGATGGACCTTTAAATTGGTCCGGTAGAATATATCAAGTGATCCATGCAAGTCCGTGTGGATTAGGGATCTTGGCGGGCTATCTAAATTTAAGCTTTAATAGACATAACCTAATCACAATCAACAAATGATTCACTTAGGTTCGATCCATTAATTTTAACTCATTCCACTAAAGAGCTAAAATTGAACTCTTAAATAAAGACAGAAAAGGAAGATGCTCCTCATTCATACCCTAGACAATCATATTGGAGATAGTGTATCCTTATGATTAATATCAATAATCGCCAAGAGTTCATAGACCGCCTATAACTCTCCAAGTTACCATATTTACTCATATGACCACATTTTGAACTTGGATATTTTGACTTGTCCAGAAGCCATGTTTTCAATAGACACTATCGAAAACTCAACGTTGAGATTTAATATCCAATTACCTCAAAACATCCATATGATGATATTATACTCTCATTTAACAAATGGAGCCACGATGTCCATATCTATAAATGAAGTCCTCTATCGATTAACAAATGAATATCACCAAACTATCGAGGATAGACTATGCGATATAATTGTACTCATTGATAACTTAAATGATATCACTTGCAACCATAAGTCCATCATTTATCTCAGGATTAAGATAGACTCTCCGATTGTCCTGATAATGAAAAGACTATTATCTATTGACGGTTCTAGATAAAGCTTTTCATTGTGATCCAGTTCAATGCACCCAGTGCACTAGATCCTTTTGCTCGAAGACACTCCGATGATTTTAGACTCATCATATATCATTTGATCACACTCAAATGCTAGCAAAAGAATTCTACAACTTTAACAAGATAAAGGTGCCCAACATTTAACTTAAGTTGTGAACATTATTCAAGACTAACTAAAGAATTATGTCTACCACATACATATCCAGATGTACAAACAATTCTTCTTTTCTCATAGTCTTTAGACCTTATGATTATTTACTTTGACAATTATAATATTAAACTATAAATGCTATACGATTTGTTAAACCAGAAATCACTTTATTAATATGAAAAAGATTGTTAATTACAACATTACACTCTTGCTATTGAGCATAATCCTAACAATATCGCCTATGGATATCCATGCCCATCCAGATCCATTATAGATTTTAATATTTTAAATATATAAAAATTTATTATGTAATTATTAATTCTAGTTATATAAGTTATTATTAATTTTTATATTTGAACTTTATTGGATGTATTTGTTTCTCTTTAAATTAGATAAAATGTATTGTTATATATGTTAGTTACATTTGTCTCTTGTAAACTATAAAAATTTAAAGTTTTTTCATCGGATACGGATATAAATGAAGCGGGGATGGATATCTCTATCTTAATTAGTGGATTATCCGAATCCGCCCCGCTCACTTAAAAATGGGGATGGATGCGGGGATGGAGATATATATCTCAAACGGATACAGGGATGGATATTGGGGTATCCATATCCAATCCGATCTATTGCCATCCCTACTTGGAGATGTAGTTAGATCTATAAGTTTCAGTTTACAAATCTTTTAAAGTTATAGAGAGAACTGTATGTTTCAGACAACATAAAAGTAGGAGAAAGTTAAAGTCGGAGATATAATTTCAAAATGTGTAAAGTAAGGGTATTTTTGGAAATCACTTACTTTGGTGCCTTTAAAACATAAGTTATTAAAGTGGTGATAGTCTTGAAACACCAACTTAAAAAAGTGACAAAATCCCCCCATTTCCTCCCTTAAACAGGCCTCCGGTACTTTTTTCATTTTTATTTTTTTAATTTTTTTATTTCAATTAAATAAAATAATAAATCTAATATATAATTTATATAAAAATGTAAAATAAATAAATTATTAATCAATTGAATGAATTGATTTTTTTTTAAATTCCTATTTTATTTAATTTTTTGAAAGAGGAAATAGGGGTATATAGCACTTTTTAAATTTTGAATTGTACAACTATTAAACTTTAATAATTCTTGTTTTAATAGCACCAAAAATAGAATTTGGACAAAAATACCCCCCAGCATCTTTTCTTTTCTCTTGTGTGTCCTTCACCTTCTTCTTCCTTTTTCCAAAACCTCCATTGATGGAGCTTCAATGGAGGTGCCACCGTCGACCGGCGAGTTGACCGGCAAAACCACCGGGAAAATGTTCGTCGAGTGACAATAATTGTAACCGAAGTGTTCATTTTCATTTTTGAGTTGTGTAGAGAGAGAAACGAAGCAAAACCCAAACCGTCGCGAATCTTCATCGTCCGATCTATGACGATCCGTCGTGAATATGATGAAACCGATGGCGCCAATGAACTCAGCATTATTCAATCTTCCAGATCCAATAATTTCCAGAGTCAACCGGCGCCGTCGTCGGATCGTCACTGTCACCATTGATGAAGGTCGAACAAAATAAGTCCCGAACAAACTTGAATTGAGTCTCGAAACACATGAATAAGTCTCGAAAACGTATGAATAAGTCTCGAAACTGCAAATAAGTCTCGAATTTTTGAGAAAAAAAATAAAAAGGAAAAGAGTATGTGGGGGTATTTTGGTCTCATCACCTATTTTGGTGCTATTAAAACAACACTTATTAAAGTGGTGCTATTTGCACAAACCCTCCCCAAAAAATGCTATTTAATTTTTGAACCCTTTTTTGAAAAGTTGTACGGCTATTGGGCTGTCAATTGTCTATAGAAATTATATAAAATAAAAAATAAAATAAAAACGTATAACAAACAGGCGAATTTTTCATATAACACTATGATTTTGTTAATTAGTTTTTTTCTTCTTGATTTTTGGAATACTGAACAAGTTTTATATTATAAAAGATATTTAAATAATTAAATGGAATATTGATTTTATTTTATTTAAGCTTTTTTATCATTTAAAAAATCTGAATTTATATTCAGTATTATTAAATTTTAATATAATATTAGGGAATATTTTTATTAGAAATGTATATAATATTATCGATTGATAAACAGATAATGTGAGAAATGGAAACACTTGAGTACATAAATAAAAATAAAAATAAATCAAAGTGAAAAGAGAAAGGAAAAAAAATGAAATATGAAACATGTTAACCGTTGGGATGTAAAAATAAAATAAAAAATTAAACAAGTTGAGATAATGAAATGAAATATCAATAATGCTACTTTGTCCAAATTTGATGTCCAAATCTGGTGCCTAAATGATGTGTAATCTCTATAATGTATTCATTTAAATTGTATTATATTTGCATTATTTAAATGAATGGATTATAGTGATACCACATCATTTGCGCACTAGATTTGGACACCAAATTTAGGTAAAGTAGCATTACTCATGAAATATTAAAATTTAGGTTAGAGAAAATACAAATATTAATAGAAAATAGGAAAATGAATTAATGACTATAGACCATTCAAACACATAGGACCTAATCCTATGTAAAAAAAAAAAAAAAAAAAAAAAAAAGGGGGCATGGATCATGTCCCATTAACAAAATAAAATAACTTCATGACAAGCTAATGTTAGGGTTCGTTTGATTTTTTGTTTAAAAACTAAATAGTGCTAAATTTTTCTAAAAACTGAATAGTGACTAAAACTGAAACTGAATGATATGTTTGTTTTTTATCTTTATCACATCTGAATAGAATGCCAATTTGTTTGTTTTTTTTAAGATAAAATGATTTTAAAACAATAATTTGATATTTATACCCATGTTACTATTAATTGTTATGTATTTTTATTTTATATCATACGAAGAACTAAATAAAAACAATATAACAAATCATAAACCATTTTTATGTAATAATGATAAGATATTATTCATGATTAATATATGATAAATATTTTTTTTTAATGATAAATAATGATTTAGAAATGGTTTTGATTTTAAAAAAAAAAAAAAGCATAAAATTGAAGGATCAACAATGGTGTTGAAAATGATAATTTGATTAATGGGTTTTTTTTTTTTTTTTTTTTAAAGTTGTTTATGATAAGTGTAGGGGGTCGACCTATGGATTATATGGATCGGGTCGGATATGTATTAGGCCCAAAGCAACTTGGTTGATCTTGTCGAATAATAGATGTTCTCTCCTCTATTAACTTGCAAAAGAACAATAATAGAGAAGCAAAGATAGAAAATAATGAAAATGGGGATCAGGTTATTAGCCTTAGGCGTGCTTGGGTTGAGCAATTGTTACGTGAGAATCGTGGTCGTAATTTAGATCGAATTCCGGTAACCGGAGTGAATGTGATCAGAATTTCAGTATGCTTGTAAGCTTTGTTTTTGTCAAGAATTTCAGAGAGAGTTCACTGTCACTAAACTTTGTTATTTATAGACCAAGATCACTCTCCCAACATTCACCTTGATCAGCATTAGATGGTAGGCGTGATTCTATGAGAGATTTCCTCTCCTTTGAATCATCATTTACTCAATCCTTGTAACTGTTATCTTTGACTCAATCTTAAAACGGCCAAGCCTTACTAGCACAAGTCTTGGGTCGCCTTGGGATAAGTGGGCCTGGACTAGTTTTATCATGAAGATTTGGGCCTTTATATGTTTGGGTATATGGATCATTTTTTACTACCACAATAAGCAGTAGGTTAAAATATATTAATTTGTATAATATAAAATTATGATAAAATTGGAAAGATGTTATCTTTGAGAGAATAATTTTGGAAGAAAATATATTAAATGCAATCCAGTAATTTGGAATTAAATTAAAATTTATAATTTTTTTAAATTTTATTTTAAGTTACTTTTTTTCTTTGTTGATATTTTTAAGTTGTTTAATTATTTAAAAATACAATCAAAACAACTTAATAATTTCAATGTAGACCTATTATTATAAGTTTTAAATGTAAAAAACAAAGGAACCTTCCCTTACTCTAGAATCTAGTTAACAAATAGCCACACGTGCAAGTGAGAAAAACTTGGGACCCAGCTGACAAGTCCACTAATCAAAATGCTGAAAAAGAAAGGCAACCCAGTGAACTCACAAGATGATGATAACAGGGAAAAGCAAGTGCAACAGATACAAAGAAAAGTTACTACAATATTTTAATATCCAAAGCAAAAAAAAATTCCCTTCTTGTTTGGCATTTGATTTTTCGATCTCAATACATGAATCATAATAGTTTTCAGTGCCAGATCAATCATACAAACCAAAATCACATTAAAAAAAAAATAAAAAATTAACCCTAATCTTCTTCTCTTTGTTCATCTTCTTCTTTATCTTCAAAGTTGTTTAAAAGCTGATGATTCTTCTTCTTCACTTGGTTTGAGACCACATGATGATTGAATGATCCAAATTTAGGTGTGATGTGATCTGTTGCGCAGTTGATGAGTTTGGTGTCAAAAGTGAAAGAAGAGGTGCCATTTGAGAGTGAGATTTCTTGGATTTTGTCAAGGGCAATTGGGCAGGTTTTTCTCCTTTTGGACTCTGGAGTTGTTTTTGGTTCTGGGTCTTCTTCTTTCCTGAGTTTTTTAGAGGAAAAAGTGGGTGCGGTTTCTTGGTTTTTGGTAGATTCTGAGTTTGAAATTGAGGGCTCATCTGTGTTATTGTTGTCTGCCATTTTTTTTTTTTTTTTTTTTTTTTTTGGAGTGTGTGTCTGATGAGAATTGTTGGAAAGAGAGAGTTTCATTACTTGGGCAGCTGTCTAATATGCTGATTGTGAAATTACCAAACAAGTCCTTTTAGTAGACAATAATGTGCCTACTGGAGAATTGAAACCTGGCATTTATTAATGGTTGTGAATCATCTTTACTTACTTCCTTTTTGCTTGTGTCCAAGAAATAATGATTTCAATTATTGGCTAAAATAAAATTATGTTATAAAAAATGAAATAATAAATAAATAAAAAGAGACGAGAGTGATGAGAGTAGAGAAAATCTTTGTTATTGATTTCAAGAGAGAGGTTTTACAAAAAGATGAGATCTCTTATTTAGAGTGATTTAGAGAACCACTTGATTCATTTGAAGAGAAGAGGTGATGGATGCCACTTGGTTCACTTGATGAGGATAAACTTGTATAAGCCACTTGACAATGGTTGGATACTTGGATCGATGATGGTCAAAGCTTTGACTATGTGCATTACTTTGTGAGTAAGTAATTGGTGATAAGTGTAAAAGTCACACGTGTGGGAGGTAAGTGTGGAAAGCCACACACATGTTACAACAAATTCAATTTTATTGGTTTTGAAATCTTTAAACGTCTATATATATATATATATATATATATATATATATATATATATGATAGGCATATTCATATCAACAAAACCAAAACTCAAGCAATCAGTCTCAGTCTGAATATAACTCCTTATATACACAGGGTACTCTTACATCCAAAAGCGAGCATTATCAATAGACAACACATATTTAGCTAAATCATGAGCCACTTGATTGGCCTTCCTAGACACATAATAACTACTTGGAGAAGGATTTAGATTACAGATATCAACAATAATAAAACCCACCTCAAAATAAGCTTGGTCTCCATTATTTATCCAATCTACCACAACTACAACATCATATTCAACCACCATCGGAAATAAACCAAAATCCCTAGCAAATTGAAGACCTTGCCTGATAACAACTAGCTCCGCAACTTGGGGACTACACGTTGCTGGAATGTTTTTGATTACTTGCAGCCATTACAAAGCTAGTCGAATCACAAATAACCATACCCAAACCCAACACACTCACATGATGTATCAATCGTAACATCAGTATTAATTTTATAAATACCTAGGCTAGGAGGTGTCCAAATCAATGTATTCTGAACCGCAATAGCCATCCTTCCAGCACTATGATCCCTTGTTCCTCAGAATTTAGAAAGAAAACCATGGGACCAATCAAGGACATCGCCAAAACTAAAATCTAGACTGCCATGCACCCTCATATTTTTGAGAAACCAAATACACCAAACAATACACACCAAACCCACATCATCTCCATTCAATCAAGCAAAATTAGCTAACATTAAATCAATAAATCTAGTCTGCGAACCTAAAATGAAGGCCAAGCATCACAAATTAATTTAAGATTTCGGTAGCCCCATAACGCGTGCATCGTAGTTTCATCTTTCTTTTTGCAAATAGGGAATAGCGGTTGCACCACAATTCCACATTGAGCTAGATTGGTCATCGTTGGAATCCACTCATGGCAAACTTTCCAAATAAAAATTTTAACCTTTAAAGGAATCTCCACACACAAAAGAAATTTTCGCCAAGACTCCATTCCATTCAGAGCTGAAGTACTTGGTAACTCATTCAAAATCCTTCCCACTTGATATCTGCATTTAATAGGGTAACAACCATCTTGCTCATAATGCCAAAGCAAAGAGTTAGGTGCCTAAGAAGTAGCACAAGGAATACTTAAAATAGCAACTGCCTCATCTGCCACAAAACTGGTTCTAATTCGGTCCAAACACCACCCACCTGAAGCATTTCTTAGCTCACTAACTGTGGATAATTCCCCTAAGACTGGCGGTGACTGCACTTTACAAGTCGTTGGCCTAGGGACCCATCAATCTTTGTAGATTTTAACCTTTGAACCATCACCAATCCACCAACGCACACCCTTCTCTAGTAGCCCCATACCCCACACCACACTCCTCCACATATATGAACCGGAGAGCTTTGCTTTCACATCCATGAAATTCAGCCCTCTGTAATATTTGCAATTCAGAATTTGAGCTGCAAAGGAGTCTAGATTCTTCAAAATCCTCCAGCATTGTTTCACTAGAAGAGCTCTATTAAAAGTTTCAAGATCTCACAGATGACTCCAAGTAAACTAGTGAATTTTCAGGGATTTCTAGTTACTACCTGAAACTATATAATACGTGTGTCAAAATTACCTTGAGGGAGGGAGGGGGGGGGGGGGGGGGGGGGGGGGGGGGTTGGGGGGAATAGGTTTTAATCAAGTTAAATACTAATTTCTCTTAATTAGTCAATATTCAAAAATCACCCAAATTTAAACAAATACAATCAACTAAATTTAAGTGCAAAAAATAATAAATTGCACGTTGATTGATTTATGTGAAAAAACCCACAATTAGGACAAACTCACGGACTATTATGCTAGCCACACACGGTTTTCAAATCCACTACTTGAATGAAAGTTTACAACCTATGTTAACCTCAAGTCAAACCATACTTGGTCACTAATCCTTCCACTTTACCCAATGGACCTTTAATAGTGATTCTAGACCTACTTGCTTGTGCACTAAACCACTTAGTCACAAGGCTTAACACTCAAAAAAGAGAACATAACCTAAGTGAGTATAAAATGCATAAATGCTAGGTCAACACATTTAAGCTTATCTAATCGTGGATGAACCTGTCAAACAATCCTAGATATCATGCTCCTGCATGTCATATATAAAACTTAGCTATATAAAAAGAATGTAATCCTAGATGCAATAGCTATCACAATACAACAACCCACAAACAACACAAAAATGTCAAATTGAAGCTAAGAACTTAATCTAGATGCAACCAAGTCATAAAAGAGATTTCTTGTTAAGCAAGAACACTAAGATGAATGAGAATGGTGTTCTACTTACCAAGTGATGTGTGTTGATGATGACCCATACAAGAACATAACCTAAATGATGCTAGATGATGTAGAATCCATGAATGAATGATGGGTATTTGGGTTTTGGTCAATAAAGAATGAATCTTGGTGGCTTTTCTTGCAAGGCACTCTTAGGCTCTCAAAGATGTGAAATTCTAAGCTCTAATTCAGCCAACAAGAGGACATAACATATATATATATATATATATATATATATATATATATGAAGCCCTAGCCAAAGAGATGTCGTTTTGAAAAATAAACTCAAAAACCGTCAAAAACTACGGTGTGTGCTGCGGTGCAGACAAAGTATCCTTACCGTGGTACACACGGCATGGAGGCTCAGGAATGTTTCGCGGTTAAGACCGCTCTAGAGGCAAGGTGCACCAATCGCGGTGTACACAGTGAAAAACATCAGAGGATGCATCTGACATGAACCGCGATATAGGCAAGGGAACCGACAGCGGTAAAGAGAAAGATTCTCTTTTCGACACAACAAGACACACCTATCCTATATGAATGTTGTGCAAGTGTGAAGTGAGTAAAGAACATGCATGGGAAGATATTGAAACTAATATATTTTATACATGCGTGTCTAATAATACAACCTATGAGGGGGTAAATGGGTTGTTAATCCAATTATTACCAATTTTTTAGATTAGTTAATATTACAAATATAACCTCAATTCACCAAACAACAAAATCAAGTATAAAAGTGCGGAAATTAAAGAACACTTGATTTTTACGTGGAAACCTTCAACAAGGAAAAACCACGGACTGTTATGTACACCACATACGAACCTCGAATCCACTAATTGCAATGGTGTTTACAACCTAGGTTGACCTCAACCTCTCACGGTCTATAACCCACCATTACTACCCGTGGGCCTTTAAAAGTGAACATAATCAAATTGCTTGTGCACCAAGCCACCTTAACCACACAAGACTTACTTCTCAATGAAGAGATCAAATAGCCTATGTGAATATATATGATATTCAAAATGCAATTAGAGCTAGGGAACACTAAATGCTTATCTAAGATTATAAGATGACAATTAAATTAATCCTAGATATCAAATGCTATATGACATGGCATAAAGCTTAGCTATGTTAAGGATAACCAATCTTAGATACAATAGCTATCAAAAACAATCTCAATCATTTTAATGAGATAAATTAACTTGATTTATATAGACATGAAATCCTAGCTATCACAAACAATCTCAATCAAACAATGAGATCAATTTAGCTAGATGTTATATAAACATTAAAACCTAACTATCACAAAAAATCTCAATCAAACAATGAGATCAATTTAGCTAGATGTTATATAAACATGAAAACCTAGCTATCACAAATAACCCAATCAACACATAATCTCAATCTTGTATGTAGAAATTAATCTAAGAACATACAAGTAATAAATGAGATAATTTGCTAAGTAAGAACACTAATTATATAAGATAATAGTGAACAACTTACCATACTATGTGTGTTGAAGAATGCCCATGCATTAGCACATACTAGATGATCTTATATGATGCTTAGATGATGATTTATGCACATGGAAATGAGTTGGGAGAGTTAAAGAAGCAATCTTGGTGCTTTCTCTCACTAGAACCTCTCTTTCTCTCTCAAGAATATGGAGTCCGCCTCTCTCTCTAGGGTTTGATTTTGTGGCTCTGCTCTCAAAATAATGAGAAAGATATGCATTTATAATGCCCAAGTGAAACTATGTCGTTTTGGAAGAATTAGAAAAATTATGGGCATTTCCGCGGTACACGCGTTAGTACAGCAGCTCAAGATTCAAGCGCTCTGAAATATGACCAAACGACATCGAAACCCTTCGTATGTATATCGTTAGAAAGGTATGGATGTCTAATTTCTACTCGTTTTTACAAAATAACATTTCAATGTCTGTAGAAAAATGTATGGTCAATTGAGTGACCAAAGGTTAGATTCAAATAAAAACAGAGTTGCCCTGTTTTAGTGCTCTCTTTGGAGATTTCAAAACCAATCCAAACGGTCATGAAATATTACGAATAATATACCATTGGAAAGGTGTGGGTGTTTAGTTTGTACAGAAATTTTCAAAACTCATTTCGAAACTTTGTATAAAATGTTATAGTCATAAGACCATGCAAAGGTCAGTTTTGAAAACACTTGAAACATTGAAATCCAATCTTTTAAAGCTAGACACCTTACTCCAATCAACTGCACCATAAATAACACTAATCCAAGAGAAGAATGGGACCTTCTCAAATGGTCAACCATCACGCTAAGATATGCACACCATCGTGCAAGCGCAGATGTTTCTGAACATATTTCGGGAAACGAATTACACCACACTTAAAACTAACAAACATGAAATGCAAGTGTGGGAAGTGAATGCATCCTAATGCCTAACATGTCATGGAATTGTCATTGAACAAGATGCACTCAATTAAAACATGCATAAATAGAATTCATGGCTTTGCATCCTAATGCCTAACATGTTATGGAATTGTCATTGAACAAGATGCACTCAATTAAAACATGCATGAATAGAATTCATGGTTTTGCATCCTAATGCCTAAACCTGTCATGGCATTTCAATGAACATGATGCAATCAATTAAACATGCATGAAGAAACTTCATGGCTTTGCATCCTAATGCCTAAATATGTCATGACATTTCAATGAACAAGATACAATCAATTAAACATGCATGAAGAGATATTCAAGAACATGAATGCATACATATAAAAACACACAACATACAAGTATTAGAGATATGCATGAGTTGTGTGTGTGTGCAACTAGATCTCTTCAAAGCAAGTAAGCACTAGAATATACCTTTGGTGCTTCTTCTCTTGAGGTCTTGAGAGGGCCTTGGTTGTGCAAATCATCAACCATTAAATGCCTAAGCTACCCTTACATCAAGCCCCACATATGGTTTGTCACCGAAACATGCCAATCAAACTTAAGGAAGTTACAGATATAAACACGAATAAGCACCAAGCATGTAGCACACACAAGAATATTCAACATGTGAAAATGCAATCATAGAAATACAATATGAAAGTGTGTGTTTGCAACTAGTCTCTTCAAAGGGGTTAAGCACAATTGATGTACCTTCAATAAGCACTTGAGCTTGAAGGACTTGAATTCCATTAAGCTTGATCACAAACAGAGAAGCCCTAAACTACCCTTACATAATTAAACCCCAATTGTGGTTTATCATCGCCCAATATGTATTAGTAGTAAACAGAGGCAAAGCCAGGATTTTAGCTTTGGGGGGCGGGGGGTGGGAAGACAAAAACTAGTATTGTAGGTCACGCGATCTTCAAATAATATATGCAGGAATCCCATATAAGAAAAAGTACGGAATCCCACACCTGATACTTTTCAACAAAATATGATACAATTTGGTGTTAAAAGTAATGATACAAATAAATAAATTAAATATGCATTAACTAATTAAAATGTAACATGTCTATTTTATATCTATAAAATTATTTATAACCAAATCAATTTAATTTTCTTCTTAATTTTCATTTCAATTACATAATCAAAGAGTATATGAGAAAATATCTTTTATTTTGTTGTAAAAATTATGCCTGTTCTTAACGGTATGTATAATTGAAAAAAATATTTTAATAGTTCCCAGTTTATAAAATATAAATTTCAATAGCTTAATTAAAATATCATTTACCACTGATATATCAAAATCAAATTAATATTTAACCTAACAAAATAAATAATAAAGGTAGTCGTTATAAGAGTTCAATATTTACTTAGTTTGTTCTAGTGAAATCTAAAAATATATATATATATTATATATATATAATGAGTAATACTAGGCTTCTCAATTTTTTTTTCCCAAATTCTTTCTCAAATGTTTGTAGAATGTGAGGTATCAACATCACATCATTTACCACATAATTTCATAATTTACAAGATGTTGACACATCACGTGCTACATACATTTGAGAAAGAATTTGGAAGACTAGCATTACTTGTATATAATACACACTAGATTATGTGATGTATGAAATAATAGGAAATTAAAATATTAAAATAGATTGATTTTATCTTCTATTTTCATGGTCAATAGAATTATGAATACAAAAATTATAAGTTAATTTATATTATTAAAATAATAAAAGGACAAAGGAATATTATCACCTACTATATATATCACATTTAATTTTATGTATATTAGTTTTTTTTTTTTTTTTGATTGGTTCATATTTTAATTTTGTATAATAGATTTTTGTTTTTTTTTTATTTTTTTATTGGTTGGGGGGCATGGCCCTTATGGGCCACCCTACATTCGCCATTGGTAGTAAATGACACTCGTTAGTGGTAAGTTCAAGTCATCTCAAGTCATCGTACTGCTTATGGTATATATATATATATAATGTTGGTTGAATTTAAATACAATAATAATTTTAAAAGTTGTGAACAAGTCAATGGCCTCTTGTCAATGTGGTGTAACTCTCCAAAAAAAGACTCCACCACTATGGTTTAAAGCCCATGGCATGCAAGGTGTGGGTGCTGTCCCACCAAGGTGTGGGTGCTCTCTCTCCCCGTTTGTGGGGGCTATAGTCCGGGTTGTGCAAGTAGAGTCCAATCTCACCAGTACCGGGTGTTGTATTATCAAAAAAAAAAAAAAAAAAAAAAGTTGTGAACAAACTTATCATGAGGATCGTTGACTAACGCCTAACGGTTGACACAGTTAAATGTAATGAAAAGAGTGAAATGTTTATTGTGTCCTTTATTAATTACATTTTGTCCTTGAATTAACTAATTAATAACAATAAAATAATTAAAAAGAAAAACAAACAGATGGAGATCCCTCCACTCGCTTATGGATGATGGTTCTCCTCCACGATCGAGAGCAGCGCGCCTCCTCCGCACTCGTGAAGGAGCATATCGCTCGAAGTGATCTACTCCTCCACGATGGAGAAAATCTTCCACTGCCGATAGAGTATTTTTTTCAGTTTTTTATTTTTTTTTTTTAATTAAGAAATTCAAGAGCATTTTAGTATTTTTGATAGTTAAACTTGGTCAACGGTTAAATTTGACTAACGTCATAGAAGATGAATGTTAATTTTCAATAAAATTTTCTCCGCATATAAAAGAGCAAACCTCATAGAAGTATGGTGTAATTTGGTCTATTTTTATACTGATTTCTTTAAATATTTTCATTCAACCAAAAGTGCGAAGATAAAGTTCATACTTTTAAGAAAGATGTTGGTGAGCTTTTAATTTTTGTTTACAAACATCTATGCTCAAAATATATGAAAGTCCGTGAGATTCCAATAACAAATAAAAGTCAACTTTTTTAAGTTTTCAGGTGTTTTTGGCCATTTCAGATGTTAGAGGATTTCAAAATATCCAACAAAATATCTTAAATATAAGATGAAAAACAAACAAGCCATGAATGAAGAATCTACAACGGCTTGGATCAATTTGTACAATTTTAGGATATACAGATTCCTATTGAACTTCAAAACAAATTTGTTGAACAATTTTTCACATTTTATTACCTCAAAAGAGGTGGAAACTGAAATTGATCAAGCAATAACATAATTCTCCCATGCGCCGTATCTTGAACTCAAGCATTCTCCTCCGAGTTGCTGAGCAAACTCCCGATAAACTTCACGAGCACAAACGTCCCAAGACTTTGCCATATCCACAAGAGACATGGGCTCAGAAAGCTGGCGGAGTGATCTGTTGAACCTCAACCTTGTCTTTGCCATTAGATTTGCTGACTCTTCGTTCACACTGCTGATGAGATAAGAGAAGATATTTTTTAATAAGACAATCATTCAAAAAATTTAATTAAAAAATATATATATGAAACAAATTTATCAAGACAAAGTCAGTTTCCCATCTCTAACCTCCAGTCAACATTCAATCCATCCAGGATTATAGGAGAAGAATTTGGATAATCAGCAGGAACAAGCAACCGTAAGGGAAGTACTGGCAACTGTAAGCAGAGGACCACATTTATCAATCTTAAAACATCAATCAATTATGCGGCATTGTGGCTAGTCAATCTACAAACTCACCATTTTAAGATTTCCATCGAAAGCCACAGCACGATAAGTGCATCTGACTGTTGTTCCTTCACCAGCTTCATATGTAGCAGTATCTTCAGTTGGATCCAGATCAACCATAGTTTCTACCATCAACTGGTTTGTGTATCTTATTTCATCCAATAAACCTTTGCTGGGCTGCAAATTGTCAATACATATCAATACCTTGCGAGGAAAGTAAATGGCCGAAAGAGGACAGGTGAGACACACACACTAACACAAATAAATGAAACTAGAAGTAAAGAGCAAACACAATTATTAAGAGATTGTAATAGCAGTAGGCAGAAAAGAAAGTTATCTGTATTTGTTATCTCATCCTTGATGGGTGTGTTTCATAATCTATTCACATCATATTTTAAATTACTATCTAATCATTATTTTCGTTGCAAGATTATTTATGCATAAAAGTATGGAATCTTAGTTGCCAATTTCAGCCTCTTTGAGTCTTAGCATATATTTAACTCTTGTAAAAGAATGTGTGACACTCAGGTGGAGCTCGGAAAACCAGGATGAGCAAGGACCAGTTCTAATAGAAAAGCAGGACATATTGGGTACCACCATAAAGGCACTGTTTAATAGTGAAAACCATAGGAACAGATATCAAACCTCAATCCTGCGCCGCTTAATCATATATGTTGTAGTTGATTCTAAGAAGTCACCGATCTGACTGGTTGACTGATTGAGATCATTGGTTTGACAAAGTGAAGATGATGATACATTCATGGCCAAGGAGCGTTTGTTTTGCAACCTGAATTTCCCTGCTTGTAAATGACACCTTTGTCCAGACGTCAAATCCTCACCAAAAGCAGCTCTAGAGTCTTTACAAGCTGTTCCAGCTAGCATGTCAGTGAGGTTCACAACTGAGCCAATTTCACTAACAGAGGCACTTAATGATTCAGGTGATAATGATTTTACCTGAAATAATATTAAGGCAATCTCAGAATCCATCATATAATACTAATTTGTAAAGGACAAAATAGTGAACAGCATTTCCGGTAACTACTATGTTATATGTATTTCCACAAGAACATGTCAATGAATAGGTCAAATGATGACAAACCCAGGCATAATCAATACATAGTACTTTGTTGATTAAAGTATAATGCGGCATAGAACCGCAATCTCAGCAAATAATAACCAAAAAAGTACTTCATTTTACTAGGTCTAGTGCTTATAGTGGAAAGGGAGAAAATATACATACTGCATCAAGTAAGCGCTGAAGTGGCTGCTTTGTAGAAGATGATTGCTGATTGCCATCTTGATTGGTAGACTTTATATGAAAACAGGATGTTGATACCCCAGACGAATCAGCGGCAACTGATTGATTAACAACACCATTTTGCATATCAACTTTGGTTAAGGCAACAGTAGTTTGAGGGTGTCCAAAGTATTGCGGAACTGCTAGTGGAGAAGCACTAGATGTTAGAGTCCCATGGTCCGCTGGTATTGAAAATCGAGTTAAGGAAGAAGAAGGAGAAGCTTTTATTAACGGTGGACGAGGAGAATGCAATATCCCCCCACCTATTGAAAGAGGCGAAGGCAAATTTTTCTGGTCAACTTGACAAGGAGCCACTGGAAGTGGAATCCGAGGGTGATGTTCTGAAAGTTGGCTGATCAAGGGCTGCTGATGAAGCATACCTGAAGTCTCAGGGAGTTTGATGTTGGGCATTGCCATCTTTTGCATTTTCTGCTGTATCAGTTGTGGTTGAATATTTCGCTTGAGGTTTTGTGGTTGCGTCATTTGCTGTTTCACTTGTTGCTTCTGTTGCTGGAATGGGTTGACAGTAGAACTTTTCTGAGGGGAATCAAAACCATTCACACTGGTATTTTGGCCTTCAGATCTTGCCGTATGCTGCAATGAACTAGGTATATTCCTCTGTGCCTGTCTTGTCTGAAGATCAGAGTGTAGTAAACTCGTCATTTGTGGTTGAGAACTTAGGATCCCTTGTTGCGTTGATGATAAAGGAGATGAATCACCCGGTGAAGTCGATTTTGCCGAAGAGAGCTGGACTTTCGTGCTCCCCAGTTGCTGCAGCTGAGATACTTGTGACTGTCCATCAGGTGGTTGACGAATTTGTGCATGTTTCTGAACAGAAGCTAATTTCTGCTGCTGAAAAAGCTCAACAGTGTGAAGTATCTTATTCCGGTAGTATTCAAACACTTTCTTGGGAAATCGAGCCATATCATCATGGCGCAAGAATAAAAATCTGATCAGTTTTTGT
This sequence comes from Acer saccharum, assembly GCA_030490815.1. Taxonomy (NCBI): domain Eukaryota; kingdom Viridiplantae; phylum Streptophyta; class Magnoliopsida; order Sapindales; family Sapindaceae; genus Acer; species Acer saccharum. Next base: position 51,639,402 of record CM059866.1, read on the forward strand.
ACTGTAGTCATTTGTTGATTGTAGTTTTCAGCCATTTCAGGTCCTGGTGCCTGCAGAAATTTTATACATAAAAAATCAGATCAGGAGCAAGTCAATTAGTTGGAGTTGGCAAAATTGAGATGAAACATTGGAATAGCTTATAACCTTCTGACGCATCAGATTCCACATTTTGCAAATATAGTTCAACTGAGGTAAGTATTCTTTCTTCATGGACTGAAGCTGCAAAATGGATGTAAGAAACAGTCTCATTGTTGGAGGATGAACTATAAACATACATAAAATTGAGAGGAAGGCTCTGAAACCATGTTCCATGAACAAGCATATAAATAAAGAAACTATCATGTATGCTTAGTTCTACAAACAGTTACAGAGAGATTAAACAGAAGTTGCAGCAATTTCAAGATGAATCTATAAATGTAGAATAAAATACAACAGAAATCTACCATCCTACAAAGTAGCATAATATTTTCAACAGAATCCACAAAAAAACTAAAAGACTAATAAAAAAATTACCTGTTCATATGCCTGATCAAGATATTCAGTTTTGTTTTCCGGTTCACTTGGAGCTGAAGATTCAATTTTTACTGGCACACCTGATGAAACCTCAGCATTGGTTCCTTGTGATAGTTGCTGCTTCTGCTGATTGAGTACGTTTTCAGGCTGAATGGAAACAGGCAATGATTGAAGTATTTGATGGGTAGCTTCTTGTTTGCTTTGCTTTTGAGAAACCGGAAGCTGATGATATGGAAGTGGCTGCCTGGTCCACTGGACTTTCTGTTTTGAAGATGTATTCCCCCCTACTTGTTCAAGGATGAGTTCTGACTGCTGATTTGAATTTGATGGTGATCTAAGCATTCTTAATGGTTGCTGCGAGTCAAGAACATTACTTTGTAAGTTGACAGGACGCTGCATCGAAATTGGCATGTTCTTCTGGCACGACAGCTGCTGCTTCTCTACAGTATTTTTCTGGCTAAGAAGTTGATTCAGCTGATAAACAATAGCGTTCGATTGCTCCATGGATTGTGATTTCTGTGACTCTGTCAGGCGCTGAGAACACTGAAGTTGACTTGGCTGCTGTTGTTGATGGTGATCATTGTTAAGGATGTCATGCTGGATAGATGAAGCACAGGTATTTGATTGGTGGACCTTGCGCTTTGAAAGCTGATGTTGCAACTCCTGCTGCTGTTGGTGTTGCTGATAAACCGCCTTCTGCGATGACTGAACTCCAGGAATCTCCCTACAGCTATTTGCAGAGATATCTGGCTGCATTCCTTGGCTAACTGGACTACCAGCTACCTTACTGGTCTGTGTTAGATCTGTAACAGATGGAGAAAATTGTATTAAAACTGATATTACTCTAGAGCATATTATCATGATTGCAGTGATTGAGACTGCAAACTCTCGTGCACAGGAAAGTTACCTGAATTGGAAGAGGTGGCTGCAAAAATACGATGACTTATCTTTTGTATTGACATCATTACCTTCTCAGTTATAATGTATATGTAACCCTCCTGAGCAAAACAGAACACAAGTATGTATTGGCAAAATTAACACTCAAATAAAATTTATGAACTACAGGATGCAAACCTATTGTAACAGATGTACCTTTGATGTTGCATCACGGAATGCTTTTTCCTCCAAATGCTGAGCAACTTTAACGACAAGGTTTGAAGCATTGGGATTAGAAGAGGACACCTCTTTCTTCAATAAATCCAGACTTCATTGTAAAAATTAAAACAGAAAAATAATAAGAGATTTTTCATGTTTAATAACTTCACAAAGTTGAAGTAAAAATCAAGAAATGCCAAAATAACAGATGAATATATGACATACATGTTTGGAGTTTCTTTCCAAAGTAACACTAGGTTTCCTGTTTCTTGTAAATCAAAAGAATGGCTCATTTTATATGTAAACTACTGGGAAGCAGAAGAAAATATGCCTAATGTTAAAAAAGAAAAAAAAAAGAAGAAGAGAAGCAACATGTAGCATATACTGTCCTCCTTATATCTATGACAATGTATTCAACTTAAAACAAGAGATTATACATAACAAGAGATGATAAGAACTCCATGTTCCTGTCTCAAAAGTTTCCTTGCCAAAAGGATGACAAACCATTCTAAGTCAACCTCCTAGACTTGCTCTTCAAGTTCCATAACCATGAGGTCTCAAGTTCAAATTCCCCTCTGCCCCTTCTAGGGGCGGAGATAGAGGGGGGCCGATAGGGGCTATGGTCCCCAACAAAACAAAATTTTAGAAATGTTCCAAGTTTTGATTATTTTAATGGTTGTATATAATATATCTAATTATGGCCCCTATTATATTTTAATTACAAACATAATTATTACAATAAATAAAGAAAAAGTATGGCCTTACCAATTATATCTAATTTCATGTATTTCATTTTACGGCACGTTTACTAACCGAGAATGAAATAAAAGAGAATCAAATCCCATAGGAAAGGGAATCAGGGAAGAGAACTTGATTCCTTATATGGGAAAGGGAATTTCTCTTTCCAATAAAACCTTAATCTATGATTTGAATGTGGGGCCTATCAATGAAGATTCTCATCAACGTAGCTTCCGGTATTCTTGGTTTCATTTATTTTTCTACTCGATTAAAATATTCTATTATAAAACATGCAGTTTCATGTCAATCGTGTTTTCTCTTTAGTTGGCCAACTAGACATTGTTGCAGTTAATGCTTTCACTATTGATGAATTTAAAAGTCAGAAAACGGTTAGTGATGACAACAATTGTGTATTTTTTAACTAATAATCGATATTACATTTGGTTTGTTAATAACTTTGTTTTTAAATATTAGTATTTTTGTCTTGACCCCGCTAAATCCTAGCTTCGCCCCTGGTTCCCCATTGAGTAGTAAAGGGGCGTGCTAACTTATCAAATCCTTAAATTCAATCCTTAATTACCAATCCTTAATCCACCTCGAGACATTAACCTTTAGGAAATTCTCCATTAAATCCAAAATTCAGTTCTTCATTCTATTATGCGCACTGCATACACACTCTCTTTCTACTACTAAATCTTCCAGCTTAATGCACATTAAAAACCAAAAAGGTTTTGCTAAGCATTATTCATTATAAAAAAATTTTAAAAAAAATTACAAATTAATATGCATTGTTGAATAAAAATAATGATTATAAAAATCTTCCTTAACAATTCGTTTTATAAGATCTAGAAAGACCGTTAAGGTATCAAACCCATCAACCTATCCTCCAAATACTACTGTTGGGCCCTTTTAGATTAAGGTTTTTCAGTCGAGTGATTACTATACTAACATGATATCATAACTATAAGGTCTCGGGTTCAAACCTCCCCTCTGCCCCTTCACAATTGAGCAGTAAGGGGGCGTGCTAACGTATCAAATCCCATCAACCTATGCCTTAAAATCTATCTTTGGTTTGATCAAGATTGAGTGGTTACTAACAAAGACAAAACTTTACATATAAAATAATGGAATCGGAAACTTGCATATAAAATAAAACTTACATCCTCTGCAAATATTTCCGTCTAACATGTGGCGTGAATTCAGCTCTCCAGTCAGTGTTCTCCGATTTTGGTTCACAAGCCCTTGCAGTTTCAGAACTGTTATCGTTCATGCCGCTGAAACACTTCAAAGAACTGAAAACGAATACAGAAACGAAGGGTTTAAAGCGGAAAAATATTTGGGGGAGACTTTGAAAAGTTACGTGACGCCTAAGTTTTTATATATCAGCCCTCGACTCTCACTATTAACTTATAAGCCGCGTGAAAAAAAAAAATCTATAGGGGATTTTCAATTAGTCCCTGAATTTTTTCGAAATATCAAATTTTAAACCTGATATCTTTTTTAGTACCACTGATCAATTACTTTTCATAAATACATTAAATTGATCCCTCTGTTAGTCAACAGTCAGTCAAACTTAACGATTGGATAGACATTTTTGTCTTTAAACAGAAATCATGCAACGCAGTCTTTCTATTGTCAGTTCGTCCTAACAATAAATATATCAAGACAAAGAATGTGGACCACAGATTATGGAGAAGTTTTGACAAGTGCATACACTTTGAGTCAAAGTATGTAAATCTAGTGGTCCATATTTTTCGTCCTGATATATTTATTGTCAGGACGAACTGATAATAGAAAATCTGTCATGCCACATGGTGATAAATTTAGAAAATGAGAAAAAAAAAGGGAGGGGGGGGAGGGGGGATAATTATCCCGGTGGCCATTGAATTGATGACACACTATTAAAATGGCCACTAGATTGGAAAGTTATTCTTAAATGGCTATTTTTAACGAACTTTGTGACACTAATGGTCATTCCATCCAATTCCATCCAGTTCTATCCAATGAGTGGCATTTTGGTAAACAAGGGAATACCATTAATTTATTTAAGATAGTTTTTGGAAACCAATTTTTTCAATAAGTGACGTTTTGGTAAATAATTGAATGACATTAATTTATTTTAGATGTTTTTTGGAAATCATTTTTTTCTTTTTTTAAAAAAAATAATAATTATATTTAGTGTGTGTAAATATATATATATATACACACAAACATTAAATATAATTATTCTTTTACAAAAAAAAAAAAAAAAAACAAAAGAAATGGTTTAGATCAATACACCTCTTCTTTGTTTTTTTAAATTTTGTAGCCTTAATCTTCTTTAAAAAGAAATATATATATATGTGTGTGTGTGTGTGTGTGTGTGTGTTTTTTTTTTTTTTTTTTGAGATATGCTATACATATATACACAGTAAATATAATTATTCGTTTGGGGGGGGAGATAATTATCCCGGTGGCTATTGAATTGATGACACACTATCAAAATGGCCACTAAATTGGAAAGTTATTCCAAAATGGCTATTTTTGACAAACTTTGTGACACTAATGGTCATTCCATCCAGTTCTATCCAATGAGTGGCATTTTGGTAAACAAGGGAATACCATTAATTTATTTAAGATATTTTTTGGAAATCAATTTTTTCAATGAGTGACATTTTGGTAAATAATTGAATGACATAAATTTATTTTAAATGTTTTTTGGAAATCGTTTTTTTCTTTTTTTAAAAAAAATAATTATTATATTTAGTGTGTGTAAATATATATATATATATATATACACACAAACATTAAATATAATTATTCTTTAAAAAAAAAAAAAACAAAAGAAATGGTTTAGATCAATACACGTCTCTTCTTTGTTTTTTTAAATTTTGTAGCCTTAATCTTCTTTAAAAAGAAATATATATATGTGTGTGTTTTTTTTTTTTTTTTTTTTTTTTTTTTTTGAGATATGCTATACATATATACACAGTAAATATAATTATTCGTTTCAAAAAACAAAAAAAAAAAATTGATTTCCAAAAAAAAATCTAAAATAAATTAATGTCATCCCCTTATTTCCCAAAATGCCACTCATTAGATAGAATGGCCATTAGTATCACAAAGTTAGCCAAAAATGGCCATTTTGGAACAACTTTTCAATCCAGTGGCCATTTTTATAGTATGTCATCAATTCGATAGCTACCGGGGTAAGTATCCCAAAAAAAAAAACTCAGTGATTGCATCAAATGCACCACAATCAGAATCCAATGTGGTGCATCAGATGCACCCAAGTTTTTCTCGAGTTGTGTGAAAGAGAGAGTTTCATTAATTGGGCAGCTATCTAGTATGCTAATTGTGAAATTACCAAACAAGTCCTTTTAGTAAACAACAGTGTGCCTACTTGAGAGTTAAACTTGATATTAGGGATGGCAATTAGACCCAGACCCGCGAGACCCAACCCGTGTGGGTCGGGTCTGGGTCCTTACATTCGGGTCACAAGTCGGGTCTGGGTCCAAAATATTAGACCCGATTCGGGTCTGGGTCTGGGTCCATAGACCCAGACCCGGACCCGTAGACCCGAATAGTGAGTTAGTTTAAAAAATAAATAAATAAATTGAAATTTTTGAAATTGAAATTGAATGCAAATAAGAATATTTCCCTTTTATGTCCTCTATTTATTTATTTTTATTATTTAATTATTTATATATTTAAGTATATATATATATTTTTTAGTATTTTTTTAATTGTTTTTGGATCGTGGGTCCATGGGTCCGCGGGTCCAGACCCAGACCCGTGAATTTTCATGGGTCCTTGGTCGGGTCTGGGTCTGGGTCTTCCTAAGACCGCTGGTCCAGACCCGAACCCGAACCCGAACCCCGAAAATTTTCATGGGTCTGGGTCTGGGTCTGGGTTTGGGTCCAATTTTTTTTATCGGGTCTGGGTCTGGGTCCAGTAGGACCCGACCCATTGCCATCCCTACTTGATATTCGTTAATGGATATGAATCACCTTTACTTACTTCCTTTCTTTTTTCTTTTTCTTTTTTAAGAAATTTGAGTTTTTTTGGGAAAATGAAGGACTCGAACCCGCAACCTCATGGTGCAAGTGTAAGAGATTTTACCAACGGACCAACCTCATTTCTGCATGTGACCAAGTAAGAATGATTTCAATTATATGGCTAAAATACAATTAAGTCAATTTCACTGGTTTAGAAATTCTTTAAACGTCTATAATGAAATTTTGAAAACTATTATAAATTATTGACAAAATCCTCCTCTTAAGAGTCTTATTTAATTACCACCACCCAATATTCATAAGTGGTAAATGGCGAATATTTAGTTCGGTAATGTCTCCGATTCGAATAGTCATACCGCATATAGTATATATATATATATATATATATATATATATAAATAAAGAGTCTTGTTTAATTTAATTAACACATGACAAGTGAATATATATATATATATATATATATATATTGTAAAATAATTGAAGAATAGATGAAGAACATGAAGAACATATGAACAAAATATAATAAAGTGAAGTAAGAGAAATAAGAGAGAGAGGGACGAGAGATGAGAGAACACGAGAGGAAGTGCTTTTCCTTTTTACTGATATTATGGAACCTTAACAAAAATGGTGAGACATATATATATATAGGCAAGCACACATAGGGGTCAAATTGTCATTTACCTTATTGAATCATTGCTTTTGCCACCTCACACAAAGACTTAGTGATTAGGTTAAAAGCAATCTTCTCCACGTGTGTGATGATACACATACAAATAAGTGGTGGAGAATTCACCAGATGACTTGGTCATTAAGTTTAGAGGCAAATGCTTCAAGCTGTGGAAAGCCACGTGTATTATAACACTCCCCCCTGGATTTCCATTGCTTGTATTTAATTTTCTAGGAAAAACCCAATGGGATAAAAACCTTCGTAAAATGTATACAATGATCTTCTAAATCTTGTGGAGTTGGACATTATTAGAACTGTCTCGTTAAAAACCTTGTCAGAAAAACCCAGTAGGACAAAACCTGATCGAAGGGAAAAATAGTACAGTGTACATATGTCCAGGATTAATGTTTTTTTTTTCAAAACTATGTTCAAGTTTATACTTTGCTAGGAAAAAACCCAGTGGGATAAAAATCTGAGCAAAGATATTCATTGATCTGTCGAATCAAAGTAATATTTATGATGATCTTTTGGATCAAGGTAATATATATACGATGATTAGCAAGATCAAAGTAATATTTACAATGATATTTTTGATCAAGATAACATATATACGATGATATATTGAATCGATGTAATATTTATGATGATTTTGTGAATCAAATGATTTTTGGGTATGCTTAGAGAATTGCCTTATTAAAAATCTTATCAGGAAAACCCAATGGGACGAAAAACCTGATTGAAAGGAAAAAGAGTACAATGCACATATGCCCCAATATAATTAATATACTTCATTTGATATGCTCCCCTTGATGGGACGCTCCCCCTAATAAAAGTTCTTTTAAAGCAATTTTCTAGATTGCTAAACTGGTGTATACAAATGTTTATTTCATGAAATGAAATAACATCATAAATGATTTAAGGGAGTTTAAGCAAAAACTTACTTTATGGAGTAATATCCATATGGAACCTTTTCATAATCATTTCAACATATTCTGATTGATGGACAAACATTCCATTTGATCTATGCTTGACCTTCAGGTCAAGACAATATTTCCTTTCCCATGTCTTTCATTTTTAAACTCATTTACCAATAATTCAAGAGTTTTCAAGAGCTCTACAGTAGCTCCAATTAAATTCATATCATTAACATATGTTGTGAATATAGTAAATTTGGATTCTGATTTCTTTACGAAGACACTTGGGTATATAATATAATTATTATACCTTTATTTTATCAGATATTCATTGAAACGGTTATACCATATCCGTTCAGATTGTTTTTTAATCCATATAAGGATTTTGTATGTTCATCAAATACAGATTACGAGATCTCGATTTACATGCTTCTAATATTTTAAATCCTTCCGGGATTATAAATATCTGCATTGAGTGACTCATATAGATAAATGATTACTACGTCTAGATGACATATTTCAAGCCTTGTAAAGGCAGCCAAATTTATCAAAAATTCGGAACGTAATCGTATTCATCACTAGTGAATACCAAGTTTCTGTAAGAAATCTTGTTTTACGAGTCGTGCCTCATGTCTCATGATCTCGTTTTTCTTATTACGTTTCCGTATAAAGACTCCTTAGTATCTAACTAGTTTGACATCTCCAAGTGTCTGGAGTACTGTTGGTCTAAATACTTTATGTTTGGCATATGAAGTCAATTCTTCTTGAATTGCTTCTTTTTACTTAGGCTAATCATGATTTTTGTATACAATCATTGATATTATGAATATCATAATTATCATTTATAATTTCAGTAGCGCTACCGTGTATAAAAATACATCATCAATAATTGTTTCTTTATGATTCCACATTTCTCTCATATGATTTATAGAAATTTTCTCAATTTCAATATTCTTACATCTCTGTTGAGATTTCTTCCATTTTCAATGAATTTAGTCATTTCATGAACTTGTATAGAAATTTTCTCAATTTCAATATACTTGTATCTCTGTTGAGATTTCTTCCATTTCAATGGATTTAGTCATTTCATAGACTTGTATAGAAATTTTCTCAATTTCAATATACTTGGATCTCTGTCGAGATTTCTTTCCATTCTAATGGATTTAGTCACTTAATGGACTTGTGTCTCTTTAGATATATCAAACTCTTATAGAGTTGATTTAGAGAAAGTAGATTTATTTATAACTCGAGTTTTGTTTACATTAGGATCCTGATAACAATATCTTTCAAAAAGGTTCATAAGCTTATGATATGCATCAAATGATTTATTTGTTGTCATTTACTCTGATCATTCTTTAAGAACAATCACCCAGCCGGGGTTTATGAGATGACAACTTATAAAATCTTGTAACCTTTAATATATCAAGTAACAAATTAATAATTATCTGATGATCAATTATCTTTCATATTTGAGCGATACAAAGATTGAAATGAGACACATTTATATATAGAGAACCGAACTGGTATTTCTATTTTATATAAGAGTAACTTTTCATTTACTCTTTCTAGAGAAACTTTCCATTTGAAAATTAATCAATATAATAATATATAGATTGTGCGTAAAAATATAAACTCTCAGAAGTTTAAATGATTTAATAGAAGATTAATCAAAATCAATATTAATCTCATAATGATATAGAATTCTTATCTTAGATCATGCCAAAAATACAATAAGGAGATATACTACACAATCAAATATCTTAAAAATGTGAGCAATTCAATAACCAATTACAAGTTGTAATGGTAAATACCGATGATAGGTAATGAGTCATAGATGAATGCATCAACATGTAATATAGAATGTCCCATATATAAATTGGTAATTGAATCGAAATAATAAAGTTCTCGTAATTACCTGGAAATGTTTGATAAGTGATTCCGCTGATCCATTCTGATTATGAGTACATGCGAAAACTGGATGTTGAACATCGATCTCAATTGGAGACATTTGATAATATATAAACATGTGATAATCTTGTAGATGCATCAATTAGAACCATAAAATAATGGAAGAATTCATTTGGTGGATGAATATATCCACATATACTCTCTTGAATGACAGGGATTCAAAACCAACTTTAGAATAAGATGGTTTATTTGGTAGATGAATATATCCACATATTTTCTTTTCTGATCAGCAATATAATCCGGATGATAAAGAACGCAGCTTTTCTATAATCAGCTTCTGGCCTGAATCACGCACAGATATTCAACATTCTTATTATTCATGGTCTCAAATGACATTAATAAAATTATATGTCTTTGATCTAAGCAGATTTCTTTATGTTCTACTTGAATGACATAAAGTATCACTGATACACAATTTAATACCATCTAGTAATAAGATTGTGGCTCTTCTAGAGCCTTTAATCAGATCCATCAAATCCGTTAGATTTGATCTGGTATTAACTTTAAATGCCCTTGAACTAAGCATATTACTTTATGTTGTTCTTTGAATAATATCAAGTATTATTGATACATAATTGAGTATTGTTTGATAACAACATCATGACTCTTCCAGAGCTTTCTATTAGATCTGTTGGAACTAATACATTAAATAACATTTGCTCTCAGCAAAGTCGAATTTATAAAATATTTCTGACTCCACAGAAATGTATGAGTCTTTACACTATTGGCAAGACATACATTTTCCCTTCTGAGAATTTTATGGATATTATTTGTAATGTCATTTTATATCTTATCTGAAATGATAATAATTCCGCAGAATTGTATGAATTGTTGCACTATCATCATTGCATGGATAAATTTAATTATCCCATCCATATAGCAATCATGGCTTGGATCCATGCTTTTAATTTTGCAACAAATATATATACATAACACCATTAATACAAATATGGAATATCAATAAGTGAAACAAGGGAGAGAATAGTACAAACTCAGATGCTCTGTTCGAGGTGTATATCTCTCTGTAGAAAATTTTGATCAATAATCTAACCAATCAGATTGTAGAAACACGAGTAAAGAATGTTCTGACAAAATTTCAAATCGGACCATAGATCAAAGAGATATCACTCTTTGCTGAAATCTGCTCAATACTGGAATTTTCTCCCCTGTTTTCCACCCAGCCTTGTTTGGAACTGCAGAAATCACTAAAGGGAATTCCGATTGATATTGATTCAAGAATTGCAAGAGTATAACGTGCTGACTAAATTTCAGCTCAATCCGATCTTAGACGAGGGAGATATCAAAGTTTGATCAACATTGTGTAGTGATGTTTTTCATGCAATTATTGCACACACACCTCATTTTTCTTCTCTTTTCTAGTAAAATATTTCCAATTTCATTATACATGATATTAGGACCTTAAATTATTTTTATGATACTCACAATATCCTGTTGGATGTGTAGATCCTTCTTTGAATATTGCTCTTCATGAGCATTAGACATGAATGAAATGGATAAAATATTATTTTCAGTTTCATTATACATTAGGATCTTAAATATCTTTTGTGATACTCACAACATCCTGTTAGATGTGTAGATCCTTCTTTGACTATTGCTCTTCATGAGCATCAAACATGAATGAAATTGATAAAATATTATTTCCAGTTTCATTATACGTTAGGATCTTAAATCATTTTTATAATACTCACAACATCTTGTTGGATGTGTAAATCATTTATTTTCTCAAATGAGTGATATGTAAGCATATCACTTCATATATATATGAGATAAAATAAAATCATGGATTATATTAATTTTTCGAACTTTCGGTTTGACCATGAACTGTAAGTTCATATATAAAATTCAGAAAACTCCAAATTCTGAATGGATTTGAAATCCCATGTTCTAAATAATGAAGTGTGGCACTCATGAATATAACACTGGATCCAGAACTCCAGGTTCTTATCGGTTTTCAAAACCGTACCGACTTAAATATTATAATTCCAGAAACTTTAAGTTCTAGTTAGTCGGTCTAGCCAATCTCATATATTGTATAAAAATAAATGTTGAATATTTAAATAATTTATTTGGAGACACAGCATAAGCCAGTCCCGAGGACACAGCATAAGTCAGTCTCATATATTGTATAAAAATAAATACTGAATATTTAAACAATTTATCTGGAGATACAACATAAGCCAGTCCTGAGACGCAGCATAAGCCAGTCCCAAGACACAGCATAAGCCAGTCTCATATATTGCATAAAAATAATTACTGAATATTTAAACAGTTTATCTGGAAACACAGCATAAGCCAGTCCGGAGACACAGCATGAGCCAGTCCGGAGACACAGCATAAGCCGGTCTCATATATTGCATAAAAATAAATACTGAATATTTAAATAGTTCCAGGAGGCTGAGCTCACCTGTTATGTGCATAAAAATAGATGCAAACATTTAAACAATATAAATAAATCCATAACTATATATAGAGAATCCGTTGACGGCATAAGCCATCTTGTATACGGAAATATATATGGATCCAAAATATTGAGATATAAGTAAATCATCCATTAGGGGATCCCTTTTACTTATGTTATAGGTAAAAATCGTCATAAAGGACACGTCATCACCATAAGAAGCCACGTAAGCAGGAGTCAAGAAAAGTCAACTCGAAGGGGCAGAAATCCCCCAAAGTAACTTACTTGGGAAAGATTAAAGCAACCCGATCACAAATGAAGAAAACCGGCTCGGGCAGCAAAGTCTGCTCGGGCATACTCGGGATTCAATAAAAAAGATAGTCACCAGCATTCACATTCCAAATGCGTGGGTAGGATTAACAACCAGCATCCCCACAATAAACAACGGTGTGTCTGCCCAAAATTCAACAAGGAAACAAATAGGTTTCCCGCAAATAAAGGAGAAGGAATCAGTCCCAAACTCGGACTCAGCCAAATCAGGAAACATGTTGCACTCAAGAAGGAAACAGAATCCGTCTAGGACTGGACAATCGCCCAAAACTTGGACACCACAACACTAAACCCTAGCAGCACCCACAAACCCTAGTAACATTATGTATAAATACCCCTGTAACGCACAAAATAAGGGGTACGCAAGAATTAGCAAGAGAGATCTGAGCGCAATATTTTGTAATAGTTTTTCATAGTGGATTTTACTTCGTTGCTAAGGCAACAACCCGTGGATGTTTCTCCGGTCATCGGAGTTTTACCACATATCTCCGTTTGTTACTCTTTTCATTCTCAATATTTTCAACCATTCACATTCGTAAACTAAAATAAATCGAAATCGAAATCAAATCGTTGACCAAGTGACCACGAAAAATCACCGTCAACAATTGGCGCTAGAAGGAGGGGGCAACCAGACTCGTGAAACAATGGCTGGCGAAGGAGATGGTAGAGATTCCAGATACAGTCAAGGTCTACCAAATAACGAGCTGGAGGATGACACCACCCTCAATACTGCGGATGCAACCGCAACAACGGTAGACCAATCAGCTGCCCTGGCTTGTATCCAACGTTTCCCTACAACTAATGATGACATTGTGCAACGATTCCGTGCTTCTCTGCAACAACTTATATCAGATGCAGTAAGGCAAGGGATTGACCTTTCCACTACGGAGGGTCTGATGTCACCTCACAATCTGTCTACCCCAAATCAGCAAGCAACAAGATTGCGTTCAACGGTGGTGATACCAACGCCTGACGCACCTCTAAAAGCAAGACGAGATCCTACAGACAGGCTAGAGATTTTGTTCGTGAGACTAGCTAGGGGTAGTAGGGAGCATAGAGAGGAGAATGATTCTGACAGAGGGTATGACCAAGATCGGATGGCCAGGGATCGAGACCGTCCCAGGAGGCATACTCACCGGAGAGATCAGTCATCATCCTGGAGGAAAGTGATCAGAATCATCATCGCAAGCGCCAAAGGGGCATGGTTCGACTGCATGGCCTAAACCGAGAACATAGAGAATTGAAACCAGAGGAAATGGGCCAAAAGCTGACCACAAGTCAGAATTTCAATGCGATGGGGGAACCAGAAGGAGACAGGGACATACTCATACAAAGTTTGACCCGGAAGGTTCAGAATAATCGTCGACAAATGGATGCTTTAGTCAGGCGGTATGAGCGTAATGAGTTGTCAGATGACGAATCCGGAAGCCCTTTTACCAATGGAGTCTTGAGGATGCCTTTCCCGGAGAGATTCAGAATGTCACCCGTAAAGCTGTTCAAGAAAGATACCGATCAGAAAGAACATGTCCAGAGGTATAGGAGCGCTATGGCACAATAAGTCCATAATGACGCACTGCTATGTTTGAATTTTCCACAGACTCTGGGGGATCTGGGTTCTCGGTGGTTCGGTAGATTGCCAGCAGCAAGCATAAGCAGCTTTAGCGAACTAAGCAAAGCTTTCTCAAGGCAGTTCCTCGGGAATGTACACAGGAAGAAATTAGTGGCTCACTTGTCCCAGCTCAAACAGGGAAAATATGAGTCGCTGAAAAAATACTTGGGAAGGTTCGGTCAGGAAGTGTCAGAAATAGGGAGTGCGAACGATGAAGCCATCATTGCAGCCTTCATCAACAACCTTCAAAACGGCCAACTATCCTTCGATTTAAGAAGAGCTCGTTTAACCAGTTATGCAGACATTATGGACATGGCTGGGGGTTATGCCTTAGCCGAGGAAGAAGAAATTACGACGGGAGGTTACTTTGTACATGGAGGTCGTCCAGAGGGAGCCAAAACAAAAGACCAAGCTAGAGCACCAGACAACGGTGACAAGCTAAAGAATAAAGCACGAGATGGACGGGATGGCAGCCGGGCTTATGATCCAAAAACTGATCAGCCGCGCCAAAAATTCCAGGGCAGATATTCGAATTACACCCCGTTGAAGAAAAACCAGGATGAGGTATTAGCTATCTTGGAAGAAAAGAATATGTCCAAAGAGCCGCTTAAGCAGTCGACTTATGCTCGGAGGGACACCACCAAGTATTGCAGATTCCATAAAGAGAATGGACACGAGACATCCAAGTTCTTCCAGCTAAGGGATCACATCGAGACCCTCATCCGAGAAGGGCACTTAAAGGACATCGTCCTGAAAAAAGTTGAGAAGGCAGATGGACAGAAAGATAGCCGACAGGGTGGATGGGAAAGGAAGCTAAGTCCCAAGAGAGCTGGAGATGAAGGAGCAATTAACACCATCTTTGGTGGGCCAGCAACAGGTAAAAGTAACAGGGAGAGAACCCAGGAAATTCGGGAAGCCATGGAAGCCCGAAGAGACCTCGACGTCAACTCCATTGAACCCGATCCGAAAAGGATCAAGGAAGGCTGGGATCCAATCATCTTCACAGAGGCTGATTCTCACGGAGTAGATGTAAAACCAAATGATGCGTTGGTCATCAGTGCTCGAATTGGGCACAGGGAGGTTCATCGGATCTTGATTGATAATGGAAGCTCAGCGGATATCTTGAGTGCAGAGGTATATGATCAGTTAAGATTGGATAGAAAGGACTTACAGACCTTTCATACCCCACTCAGAGGGTTTGGCGGGGCAGAGGTAAGGTCATTCGGCACAGTAAAACTACCAATGAAGATCGCAAAGGCCCCTTGTCAGAAGACAGTGTTACTCGATTTTATGGTTGTAGATACAGAGAATTGGCCATACAATGCCTTGCTCGGCAGACCATTCCTAAATAAAGCAAAGGCAGTAACGGCAACGTATGCCCTCATGGTGAAATTCCCAACTGAGTATGGGGTAGGCGTGGTCAAGGGATCACAAGAGATGGCGCGAAATGCGAATCTACTAGTTTACAAGGATAGGGAAGTACACCAATTATACACCATATCAGCCGAGCAAGCCAATGAACCTGAGGAGCAAGCAGAAGCACCAAAGGAATTTGAACTAGACCCTAGAGAAGCGCCTGAAGCCAAAAAAGATGAGCCGACCGAAGAAGTGATATTAGACCCAGATGATCTGAGTAAGACAGTGAAGATAGGAGCAAGCCTAAGCGGGGACATCAAAGCCAAACTCATCACATTACTGAGGGATTACCGGGATGTGTTCGCTTGGAGTCATAAAGATATGCCCGGGATAGACATAAAGGTGATATCTCATTATCTCTCCATCGACACGGGGTTCCACCCAGTGGTACAAAAGAGAAGATTGTTCAATCTAGAGAGAAGCATCGCAATCAAGAAAGAGGTGGAGAAGTGGAGAAGTTGCTTTCTATAGGGTCAATAAGGGAAGTCAAATACCCGGAGTGGGTGGCCAATGTAGTATTGGTCAAGAAAAAGAACAATCAATGAAGGATGTGTGTGGATTTCACGGATTTAAACAAAGCTTGTCTGAAAGATAGCTTCTGTTGACGGTGAAATTTGGATTGCCACGCACTCAACAATTAAATCAATTCAATATGAAGTAAGAAAATTAAAAACACATGCAAAAGACAAGTTTTACGTGGAAAACCCTTGAATGGGAAAAAAACCACGGCGCCCCTTAGGGCAGAAGAATAATACTAGGTTTTCGTAGCTTTGTTACACACTCTAATCTCTCACAATTGCTCTCTTTTCTCTCTCAATATTTCTGAACCCCCTCCTCGTGGGATAAATGGTTCTATTTATACATGTTTACTTAGGGTTTCCCTTTGTTGATTTGTTCTAGGATCCTTCTTTGTCGCGGATTGGGTCTTCTTTCCTTTTACGATTCCTTGTTGCTTCGGGTCTTCTAAAAGTGTAGGGTTTACTTCTGTATTTTTACCGAGTTAGTTCAAGCTCAGTGTGCTGGTCCAACGAGTACCTTTAATTTCTGGGTATTACGTTTCTGGCGAGCACACTTCTATATTCGGCGAGTAGGTTTTTAGTTTTGGCGACCATGCCTTTGACTTCCCTCTGGTCTAAGCTATTCTTCCATCCTGACTGGTCAAACTTCTTTCCTTTACCCGGTCAACGAATGACGTGGCAACCTTTTGTTAGCTCCTTTGATGACGTGTCAGTTGGGCGAGTTTATACATACAACAATACCCCCATAAATACTTCGAGCTGGGCGAATGACTTATCCTTCATACTTCGTTTGTCTCTGCGAGTAGTATTTATAAGACTTCAGCGCTTTTGTGTAACAACTCACTCTTCCCCCCTTTTTTTTTATATGTCCCGCGTTGTTTCACTTAATTGATTCTTCTGGTGCAAGCTTTTAATCTGGGCCACGTGATTTCAACGCTTTCATTTGTTTTGTCAGACGAAGGGACGTTCTGACTGCTTGGTTGTCCCCGAGAGGCCACGTGTCCTTTACTTGGTGGTGGCTGTTGTAGTTGGTCACTGTAGCCGTCATTCTCATTAATTGCGTATCACTCACTTGATTTGTTTTTGTTTTTGAATTTCGAAGTTCCCCCTTTTGACGCCTAAACGTTCCTTCTTCTCCTTTTATCTCTTCATTTTTCCCTTTAGTTTATTTCCCTACCGTCTTCTCATAACAGAAAGAACAGCTTGATTTCCTTTGCTTTTGTCTGCCAAATTTCTTCGAGTACCTGCTACAATCCTTTCCTTTGTATTTAATTCCTTTTATTACCGGACGGTTTCGTCGGACTCGGTTGTTCCTGCTTCTCTGCGTATCCTTCGTGAATCTAGGGTTTCCTGGTGAGTTCCCATGGACCCTTCTCTACGTTCCTCTCTTTTTAATCGGATGATGCAAGCTATGGAGCTTGGTGACAAAGACACCGCGGACAAGATCGAATCTCTGATTCGTAATTTTCGTCCGGGTTCTCCGGTGCCAATTTCTGTTTATATTCCGTCTTTCGAGGACGCTTTTATCCCTAACACTTCTCCTCCATCTTCTGGCAGTGATTTTCCCACGATGCCGAGATCTTCTAAGCCGAGCGCGAGCAAACGACGTGCCTCTAGGGCTCCTCGTGGATCCCTTCTGGATGCCCAAACAACCGTTGATTCAGATGTCGATGATCATCAACGAGACAGGCTGAACTTTTCGTTTGATCGCCCGTGCTCTTTTGATACTGAAGTCAACGTGGTTGGCGAGGCGGAGCTCGGCAAGTTCAAGAGTCGCTTCGGGATCCCAGACTCTGTGACTTTGATTTTGCCTGGTGACCGAGCGGTGTGGAATCCTCCTGAGAACGCAGTCGCCATTTACGGTGCCATGCTTAGCTGTGGGATCACCCTTCCTCTGCAGCCCTTTATCGCTCGGTTCCTCGCGGAGGCAAAAATTACACCCGCTCAACTTGCCCCGAACAGTTACAGGATCCTCATGTGCCTGGGTTTGATGTGGAAATTGAAAGGTTTTGGATCCCCTACGCCCCGCGAGATTCGTCATTTCTACACCTTGAGGCAGGCTGGCAACAGCGGGACATATTTTCTGCTTTCCTCGCCCGTGGAGAATTGGATTCCAGAGGGTGTATCGAACCCTGGGCAAGTGGAGGTCTCCAGCGACGAGAAGAAGAAAGGCTTTATTTGGGGCTTTCCTTCTTCAAACAAAAGATGGAAAAACAGCTGGTTTTTCGTCGGTGACGAATGGGGTAGAAATGTGTCTGCCAATAGCCGCCTGAGTCTTGTAGCGAGGAAGGTTCCTAGGCATTTTACTTCTCCTGATGCCTGGTCAAAAACGGTCCCTGTTTTGCTGGATGCAGAGATATCTCACCTTGCTGCTGCAGCCGTCCTTCCTCTAGACGAAAGAGGCCGATCATTTCTTCTGGACGAGGACAAGATGATCGCAAAAGGGTTATTCCCTCGTCTACCAGCCAGACTTCCTCGCCGTAAGTTTTACTCCTTTCTTTATGGTTTTCGTGTGTCCATTCGCTAATATTTGGTAGGTTTTTGCAGTGTATGATTTTGACAGAGTTTGTGACCTGCAAGCTCGGGCGGTCAAAAATTCTGAGGCTGCCAGTAAGAGACACGCCGCTGGTTTGGCCAAGGAAGGCGTTGCTAGCCCGGATGGCGGCGATCCTTCGGATGACGAGAATGTTGGCGATGTCGATGGGGAGCAAGTCGATTTGGGGACATCTGTTTGTCCGGATGATGCTGCGAATACCCCCGTCGTTAAAGATAGTGTGGCTGCGAGCACTGCGGCGAGTACTGCTGCGACAGCTCCAAGCCGTAAGGGGAAGGAAAAAGTGGGGGTTTCGGGGGTGGCCAGTGAGATCCCTATTTTCGATGCGAACGTCCCTGAAACTCCCCTGGATCCTTCAAGCGACCTAAACCCCAGAACTGGAAGGGGTAAGCGTCCAGCAGAGGGCACGCTTGATCGTACTGCTCGGCCCGTAAAGCGGGCGTCAAGGGTCGTGCAATACGTGGTTTCTTCAGATGAGGAGGTCGCCGAGGAACCTGTGCTCGCCGAGGTTCCTTCTGCTGGGACGACCGTCCCAGGGGCTCCTGTTGAGGGACCAAATTTGGCGGAGTCTCCTCTCCGGGAAGGGGCAAGTAGTTTTGGTGCTACTGCCATTCCCCCAATCAGTGCAACTCCTCCTCCAGCAGCTGCGGAAAAAAACGAGTGCTTCTTGTGCTGGTCAGCCC
Organism: Acer saccharum; assembly: GCA_030490815.1. NCBI lineage: Eukaryota > Viridiplantae > Streptophyta > Magnoliopsida > Sapindales > Sapindaceae > Acer > Acer saccharum. The sequence continues at coordinate 51,658,821 of CM059866.1, forward strand.
GGGTCATCTGGTCAACAAGGGCCAACAGATAAACCTGGGTCGTCCAGACAGGGGGAGGCTGCTGCATCTGGTTCTGGTGTTGCTCATGGAGCTCCTCCTGTTGACCCAGCTGAGGCTGGTGAGGGGGATGAAACTGTCTCCCTCTCGGATTTCACAGCTGCCGAGATTTGTTCTTATTTAATGAATAACAATGTCTATGTCGGCGAGAGTTGGGAGCAGATAAAGAAGGGATCCTGCAACAAGAAAATGGAATTCTTCTTCAACTGCTATTCTTTGGTGAGCTTCTCGCTGTGTTTTTGTATTCTCTGTTTAGCGCGTCTCCTGACTTCTGCTTTTCTCTTTTTCTTTTTAGATGCTGTCTGAGTTGACTGATAACTACAGACGAGGGAATTTTTTGTCGAAGGATTTGAAGCGCCTACGGGAGCAGTCCTCTCTTTCGGAGGCTAAGAAGCTTGAGGCTGAGGAAACTCATGCTCAGCAACTTGCGCAACTGAGGGAGTCGGCAGATGGGCACCTTTCAGCCCGATTGGCTGCTGAGGAGAAACTGGTTGTTGCTGAAGAAGAGATTCGCTTACTGCGAGAGCAACTCTCCGCTAGTCAGGAGTCGCTCGCTGCACGTTTAGAGGCTGAGCGACTAACTGAAGATGCGAAGGAGAAAGCCGAGCGTGAGGCTGCAGATTTGCGCAACCAGTTGGCCTCGCATGAAGTTATTCTGACTGATCTTAAGGCCGTTTTGGAGGTTGAAGCGGTTGATCGTTTCAAAAGATCCCCTGCCTATGACGCGCTCTTGCTGCGCGAGTTTGAAAAGGGCATGAGGCAGGCGAAAAAGTTTTTTGCCATGAAGGACCATTCAACCGATAAAGCTCTGCGGCGTTTTGACAGGTCTCTTGAGCAGCATATGGCTGATGGTGTGGGCTCGATAAAAGAGCAAATAAAACGATGGCGAGCCCATTGCCGTTACAATAGGACTGACCCTCATCCCATGCATTTGGAGATCCCCAGCAAACGCGCCTTCAACACATATTACTCGGGTCAGAAAGGCAGTTTTTCTGGTTCGGGCGCTGAGCCAGATTTGGGCCCTGTTGCTGGAAGGGATTATGAGCCCTTTATGCCAGAAGGGGATGAGGAAGTCATCTGGCCTTCAGAGGAAGAGATGGAGGATGAAGAGGACAGTGAGGGCCCCCCTACAGCTGGTTGAGGACTGTGTTTTTAACTTTTTCTTCATTTATTTGTAATTCTTTATTTGTAAATAACCTTTATTCAAGTTATAAACTCTCTTTCACTTTTTGTGTTCAGCTGCCTTTGCTGATTTGTTGGCTTCGTTCAACTTTTTCTTTTCACCAAGTTCTTTTTAGCATATTTTATAGCTTTGTTCAGCTGCCTTTGCTGTGTTTTCGGCATACTCAGTGTTTTGTCAGGACGTATCCGACCATACACCAAGTTTTTTAGCATATTTTAACGCTTTGTTCAGCTGCCTTTGCTGTGTTTTCGGCATACTCAGTGTTTGTCAGGACGTATCCGACCATACACCAAGTTTTTTAGCATATTTTTTGTTTGTTCAGCTGCCGTTGCTGTATTTTGACGCACTCAGTGTTTTGGCAGGTTTTATTCGACCATGCCCTGAGTTTTTATTTCTCGCCAGTTATCGCTGCAGCGAGTATAAAGCTCGTTTTCTTGTAATGATAGCTATGTGATGGCGAATGCCTTTTGCGTTTGGCAAGTCAGAATCGAGAATCTCTTAGTAATAAATTACTCTTTATTGAATACTTCCTGCAACTTTATTAACAGTTATAAAGAAAGAAAACTAAAACGAACAACTGTTCTAAACTAAAATGGAAGAATAAAAAGAATTCAAAAGAATCTAACTTGTCCCTTAGGGATAGTATATCTTCAAGTACTGCGCATTGCATGGACGGGGTAGCTCGCCAAGTCCTTCTCGAGTAATGCGATATGCCCCATGGCCAGCTATCCCCGTAATCTTGTAAGGCCCTTCCCATTTGTCTGCGAGCGATCCTGCAGCCTTGTCTCTTGTTCCCGGATTGACCCTCTTCAGTACTAAGTCACCAAGTGTGAACCTCCTTTCACGCACATGCGAGTTGTAATATCTGGCTACCCTCTGTTGGTACGCCGCATTCCTTATTTGTGCGCACTCTCTTCTTTCTTCTAATTCATCTAGGCCGCACTTTAGCATATCAACGTTGATTTCTGGCTGGAAGAGTTGTACCCTTGGTGAAGAGAAAGCTGTTTCCACAGGAATAACAGCTTCTGCTCCGTAAGCCATGGAATATGGGGTTTCGCCTGTTGAGCCCCTTTCCGTTGTTCGATATGCCCAGAGCACTTGTGGTAACTTATCCGCCCAGTTCCCCTTTTTGGTTGCCAATTTAGCCTTCAGGTTGTGTTTGATGATTTTGTTCACTGCTTCAGTTTGGCCATTCGTCTGTGGATGTGCTGGAGAAGCGTAGTAGTTGTTGATGCCATACTTATCACACAGTTCCCTGAATTTCCTGCCGTCAAATTGGGTCCCATTGTCTGTGATGATGGTGTTTGGTATCCCGAACCTGTACAAGATATTTTTCTTCACAAAGCTAATGGTGTTTGCTTCTGTTATATGTACCAATGGCTCGGCCTCTACCCATTTTGTAAAATAATCCACGGCTACTATGGCATGCTTTGCTCCTCCAGTTGCTGTTGGCATTGGGCCGATCAAGTCTATTCCCCACATGGCGAATGGCCAAGGCGAGGTAATACTTTGCAGGAGCTCAGGTGGTTGTCGGATGTTATTTGCGATTTTCTGACATGCTTCACATCTCGCTGCCACCCTTTTGGAGTCGGCGAACAGAGTTGGCCAGTAAAAACCCTGTCTCAATGTTTTGTGGGCTAGGCTGGCACCCCCAGCGTGGTTCCCACAATTTCCACTGTGTATGCTTCTTAGGATACCTTCTGCTTCTTCAGGCCCGACACATCTCTGCAGTGCCCTCGAGTATCCCCTTTTGTATAGTTCTCCATTGAGTACCGAGTACCTTGTTGCTCTGTATTTTAGCCGCCTTGCCTCCAATGGGTCACTCGGAAGTACATCGTTGACGAGATATTCTTTTATTGGCGTGATCCAGCTGTCCCTCTCGCCAAAGACTGCCCCGACTTCCTTTGTCTTAACTATACTCGGTTGCAATAGGCGGATCATAGAGATATTGTTGGGCCAGATGTTGATGGTGGCAGATGCCAGTTTGGCTAAGGCATCAGCTTTTTCATTTTCTTCTCTGGGGACGTGAACAATTCTATACTCTTTGAATCTTTCTAACAGCTCCCTTGCTAATTCCAGGTAAGTGATCATGCTTTCTTCTCTCGCCTGGTATTCATCTAGTACCTGATTGACAACAACTTGAGAGTCGCTGAAAATTTCCACCTCGTCTGCACCTAAGATTGTGCTAATCTTTAAACCTGCTATGAGCGCCTCGTACTCAGCTTGATTGTTGGTGGCTTTGAAATTGAAACGCAAGGCACATTCGACTGAATCTCCTTCCGGTGTTGTCAGTACTATACCTGCCCCGCTGCCGTGCGTGTTTGATGAGCCATCAACGCGAAGTTGCCATTTGAATACTTTCTTATTTTGCTCCACCATCATTCTCGCCACCTCTATGCTTGGTTCAGTGAACTCTGCTACGAAGTCTGCCACTGCCTGGGCTTTAATTGCTGTCCTTAGGAGGTATTCTACATCGAATTCACTTAATTCGATCGCCCACTTTGTTAACCGACCGGATACTTCTGGTTTCTGCAGGATTAACTTCAGTGGGCAGTTGGTGTATACCCTGATTCTATGAGCCTGGAAATATGGTCTTAGCTTCCTTGCTGCTGTTATTAGGGCGAGTGCCATTTTTTCTGCCGGCGAGTACCTTGTTTCGGCTGGTAACAGTGCCTTGCTGGTGTAGTATACTGGTTTTTTGGATTCCATCCTCCTGTCGTACTAGCACGGAACTTGTGGCTGCTTCAGAAACGGATAAGTACATGTACAATGTCTCGGCTGTTTCTGGCTTTGATAGCAGTGGTGCCCGTCCAAGGTAGTCTTTCAAGGCCTGGAAGGCTTTTTCGCAATCCTCATTCCATTCGATCCCTTTTCCCTTCTTTAAAGCTTTGAAAAATGGTAGGCATCGGTCTGTTGATTTGGCTATGAATCTGCTCAACGATGCTAGGCACCCTGTGAGTTTTTGGACATCTTTCAGAGTCTTTGGCGAGACCATTCTTGCTAGTGCTTGAATTTTTTCAGGGTTCACCTCTATTCCTCTTTGGTTCACCTGATATCCGAGAAACCTCCCAGATGGTACGCCGAATACACATTTTGCCGGATTCAACTTCATTCCATACTTGACCAGTACGTCGAATGTTTCTCTCAGGTCATCTGCATGTCTATCTGCGGTAATACTCTTTGTCAGCATATCATCAACATAAACCTCCATATTTCTCCCTATCTGCCTGGCGAACATCTTGTTGACCAAGCGCTGATAAGTTGCCCCAGCGTTCTTCAGGCCGAATGGCATGACCGTGTAACAATACAACCCCTGATCTGTGGTGAATGCCGTTTTCTCTTCGTCAGGCCTGTGCATCTTTATCTGGTTGTACCCTGAATATGCATCCATGAAACTCAACATCTCATGTCCGGCTGTTGCATCTACTAACTGGTCAATCCTTGGTAATGGGAAGCTGTCTTTGGGGCAAGCTTTGTTCAGGTCGGTGAAGTCGACACACATCCTCCATTGATTGTTCTTCTTCTTTACTAAGACTACATTCGCCACCCATTCCGGGTACTTGACTTCTCTAATTGACCCTGCGGCGAGCAACTTTGACACTTCCTCTTTTATCGCTGCACTCCTTTCTGGGTTGAAGCTTCTCCTTTTCTGTACTACCGGTTTGCATTTCTCATTCACAGCTAGATTGTGAGAAATTGTGCTTCTATCAATCCCTGGCATGTCTTCGTGGCACCAAGCGAAAATCCCCCTATATTTTTTCAGCAAGTCCGTAACATCTTTTTTAACCTGTTCAGTCAGCCTTGCTCCGATCTTTACTGTTTTATCTGGTTCTGTTTCATCTAGAACAATCGACTCAGTCGGTTCTTCCTTTTCTCTGCTTTTTTTGTCTCTTGGGTCCAGTTCGAAGTTTTCCGGATTATCCTCCTGCGTCTCTGTGTCTACTTCGAATATGTTCAAAGTTTCCATTCCTGTTTTATCTTTGAAGATTGACAGGTTGGCGCGGCGAGCCATCTCCTGCGACCCCTTCAATTCTCCAACGCCGAATTCTGTAGGGAACTTTATTTTCAGTGCATGGGTTGAGGTTACAGCTCGAGCTTTGTTAAGAAACGGTCGGCCCAGTAGAGCATTATACGGCCAATTATGGATGTCAACGACGACAAAGTCTAACAGGATTGTTCGCCGGCACGGTGCTGTTCCAAATCTTACCGGTAGTTTCACTGTTCCTAACGACCTAACCTCTGCGCCACCAAATCCTTTCAACGGTACGTGGAATGGTTCAAGATCTTTCCTGTCCAGCCTCAACTCATCATACACTCTGGCACTCAAAATGTCAGCCGAACTCCCGTTGTCTATCATCACTCGAAGGACATCCCTATGGGCTATTCGAACTCCCACGACAATTGCATCATTAGGCTTTGCATCAATCCCGTCTGAATCTTCTGCTGTAAATGTTATAGGATCATGTCCTTCTCTCCCCTTCTTGGGGTTTCTCTGCACAGAATTGACTTCCATGCTCCTGCCTTCATACATCACTTCTCGAACTTCCGACATCCTTTCTCGATTGCTCCTCCCAGTGTGAGGTCCGCCGAAAATTGTGTTTATGGCTGCGTTAGGACTGTTCCTCCTTGGACTCTTCCTATCCTGCCCGTTTCCTTGGCGGCTATCTTGGCGACCCCCGTGCTTGTCCCCTTTCAAGGCAAAGTCTTTCAGGTGCCCATCTCTGATCAGGCTTTCGATGTGATCGCGCAGCTGGAAACACTTTGAAGTTTCATGTCCATGATCTTTATGGAATCGACAGTACTTAGTTGTATCTCTCCTTGCATTCGCTGACTGCTGTCGGGGGTATTTGGCGAGTCCCTTGTCTTCTACCACAGACAATATCTCCTCCTGGTCGCCATTTAAAGGGGTGTAATGGTTGTACCTTCCTCGAAACTTATTGGCCCGAGTGTTTCCCCTGCTCTCTCTTGAGTATCCCTTTTGGCCTTTCTCATCCTTCTGGCGATCACGTGATTGCATCTTTTTGTCGTCCTTATGGTCTGTTTTCAAGTTAGGCTTGTGCCCATGCACGTAGCTACCCCCTTGCGCTACTTCTTCCTCCTCTGCCAGTGCATAATCGCCAGCTATTTCCATCATCTCTTCGTAAGTTTTAGGTCTATCCCTTCGCAGGTCAAAGGACAATCGTCCACTCTGTAGCCCATTGGTGAAAGCGGCGATTACAGCTACATCACTGGCATCCTCAATTTGAGCTACTTCCTTCCCAAACCTGGCCAGATACTTCTTGATTGATTCGTTATGTTCCTGTTTCAAGTTTGACAGATGGGCGAGTGACTTTCTTCTTTGGACACTTCCCATAAACTGCCTTATGAATGCCTTGCTGAGGTTTGAGAAGCTGCTTATGGTTCCGGGTGGAATCCTTCCGAACCATCTAGAGGCGAGGTCGCCGAATGTTTGCGGGAAGGTGAGACACATTAACCCGTCATTGGATGAATACTGGGCCATGATATTGCGGAATCGGCGAACATGTTCCTTTGGATCCCTGTTCTCTTTGTACTGCTCAATAGTTGGCATTCTAAACCTGTCTGGAAATTGGGTGCGAGCAATAGCTTCAACGAATGGGCTATCTGACTCATCATCTGAGGATACATTACGACCATACCTTCGTGCCATTGCTGAAACCTTTCTTGATAGCTCTTGTAAGGTGACATCTCGCTGTCCCGTTGGTTCTCCTGCTGGATCGAGCCTACTCTTGATTGTCATTCTACCATGATTGCCTCTCTCATCTGGGCTTCTTCGATCTTCAACGGATCTTCTCCGCTTCGTTCTTTTAGATCGCAACTCCCTTCGCGGACGAGGACTCTTGCCCTCAGATGAGATGGACCGGTGTCTCCGCCGGTTTCGCTGGTATGTGTCGCTGGAATTGACCCCATGTGTTCGCACCTGGTCTCGTTCCTCCCTGGATTCTTCATTCATCACACCCTTTCCCTTCCTTTGTTTTCTCCCCTCGAAGTCCTCAATGTGGTCTTGGGGGGTCTCCTCGGTGGATTGTCTTGCTTGAGTGTCGGGAACTGTGATATGAACTTCTGACCGCAGCCTTCCGGGTGGATGGGTTCCAGGGGTGGTTAACTCGTAAGGAGATGAGACTCCTAACCCTATGGGAAGCGAAAGTCCTATTTTGCTGGCTTCGCTGATTAGGTTTACCAACGCGGCTTGGAAGTGCTGCAAAATCCCGGGATCAGCCGCCCTACTTCCTGGCGTTGCTGCTGACTGCTCCCCAACTGTCACTGCCCTGTCTCCCATTGGCGCAGCTGGTTCAACAACCAAATCTCCACTGGAGTTACCATCTCTGTCGCTGTCGTTGTTCATGCTGTCTGATTTCGCAAGGGTCCCTCGAAGTTTTCCGTTCAAAAGCCCCCCTCCTTCTAGCGCCAATTGTTGACGGTGAAATTTGGATTGCCACGCACTCAACAATTAAATCAATTCAATATGAAGTAAGAAAATTAAAAACACATGCAAAAGACAAGTTTTACGTGGAAAACCCTTGAATGGGAAAAAACCACGGCGCCCCTTAGGGCAGAAGAATAATACTAGGTTTTCGTAGCTTTGTTACACACTCTAATCTCTCACAATTGCTCTCTTTTCTCTCTCAATATTTCTGAACCCCCTCCTCGTGGGATAAGTGGTTCTATTTATACATGTTTACTTAGGGTTTCCCTTTGTTGATTTGTTCTAGGATCCTTCTTTGTCGCGGATTGGGTCTTCTTTCCTTTTACGATTCCTTGTTGCTTCGGGTCTTCTAAAAGTGTAGGGTTTACTTCTGTATTTTTACCGAGTTAGTTCAAGCTCAGTGTGCTGGTCCAGCGAGTACCTTTAATTTCTGGGTATTACGTTTCTGGCGAGCACACTTCTATATTCGGCGAGTAGGTTTTTAGTTTTGGCGACCATGCCTTTGACTTCCCTCTGGTCTAAGCTATTCTTCCATCCTGACTGGTCAAACTTCTTTCCTTTACCCGGTCAACGAATGACGTGGCAACCTTTTGTTAGCTCCTTTGATGACGTGTCAGTTGGGCGAGTTTATACATACAACAGCTTCCCACTGCCAAGGATCGACCAGTTGGTAGATGCGATAGCAGGGCACGAACTACTGAGTTTCATGGATGCTTACCCAGGATACAATCAGATCCGAATGAACAAGGCAGATGAAGAAAAAACAGCTTTCACCACGGATCAAGGATTGTACTGTTACAAAGTGATGCCGTTCGGGCTAAAGAACGCCGGGGCAACGTACCAGAGATTGGTAAATAGAATATTCGCTCGGCAGATTGGGAGAAACATGGAGGTCTATGTGGATGACATGTTGACCAAAAGCACCACAGCGGAAAAACATTCAGAAGATTTGAAGGAAACCTTTGATGTCCTGAGGAGATACAAGATGAAGCTCAATCCAAGTAAATGTGTGTTCGGAGTACCATCAGGAAGGTTTTTAGGTTTTCAGGTTTTCAGGTACACCAAAGAGGAATTGAGGTAAATCCCGAGAAGATTAAAGCATTAGAAGAAATGGCTTCACCAAAGACACTGAAGGAGGTGTAGAGGCTGACGGGATGTCTTGTATCACTCAACCGGTTCATAGCAAAATCAATAGACACGTGTGCCCCATTCTTCAGAGCAATAAAAAAGGGAAAAGGGCTCAAATGGAGCAAAGAATGTGAAACAGCCTTTCAGAAGTTGAAAGAGTATTTAGGAAGAACACTCATTCTTTCAAAACCGGTGGTCGGAGAAACACTATACCTGTACCTGTACCTCTCGGTTACAAAAGTGGCGACAAGTTCGGTACTGATTCAGTTAGAGGAAGGAGTACAAAGACCGGTGTATTACACAAGCAAGGCGTTGCTACCGACAGAAACCAGGTATTCGCCAGTTGAGAAAATAGCGTTGGCCCTGATCACAGCAGCCAGGAAATTGAGGCTGTATTTTCAAGCACATACAATAGAAGTATACACGGACTGCCCGTTGAAACTCATCCTCCAAAAGCCGGAGCTGTCAAGAAGATTGACCAAGTGGGCAGTGGAACTCAGCGAATTCGACATCAGGTACACGCTAAAAGCGGCAATCAAAGGGCAGGCAGTGTCAGATTTTATAGCAGAATTCACCGAGTCGGATGCCGAGGTAAGAAGGATAATGGAAAATGAACAAGCGAGTGAATTTCAATGGAAGTTACATGTAGACGGGTCATCAAACACACATGGCAGCGAAGCAGGAATAGTCATAACAACCCCGGAAGGAGACGCTGTGGAGTGTGCCATGAGATTCGATTTCAAAGCAACCAACAATCAAGCAGAGTATGAAGCTTTGTTAGCCGGCTTGAGAGTCTGTATAGCATTGGGAGCAGATGAGTTGGAAATTTACAGTGATTCACAGGTTGTGGTTAACCAGGTACTGGATGAATACTAAGCAAGGGAAAAGCACATGATAGCTTACTTGGACATTGCAAAGAGGTTGCTCAAAAAGTTCAAAATGTACAAAATCTTTCAGATTCCTTGGGAAGAGAACGAGAAAGCAGATGCCTTGTCCAAATTAGCTTCAGCCATTATGAGTATCAGGTCCAAAGCAATACGGTGGCACACCTGACTAAGCCGAGTACAGCAGAATCTGAGGAAGCCATGATAACAGAGATCCGACCAAACCTAGGCGACTGGACATCCCAGCTCAGAAAGTACTTGGAGGAAAATGTATTACCGGAAGATGCTGTGGAAGCTAAACTTATCAAATACAGGTCAACCCAGTACACAATTCTAAGGGGAGAATTATACAAGATAGGGTTCTCAAAAGTACTATAAAGGTGTGTTACCGGCGAAGAAACCAGAAAAATCCTAAAAGATGTTCACAGTGGAGTATGCGGGAACCATACTGGAGGTAAGAGCCTAGCACACAAGGTACTTAGACAAGGATTCTACTGGCCGACCCTGTTCGCAGAGGCGCAGCGATTCGCGGAGAGTTGCAAAACATGCCAAAGAATAGCAAACGACATTCGGCGACCCCAGAATTACTCAGAAGCTTAACCTCACCTTGGCATTTTGCCATATGGGGCCTCGATCTAATAGGACCAATGCCCACAGGAACAAAGGGAGGTGTAAAGCATGCTATTGTGGCAGTGAACTACTTTACCAAGTGGGCAGAAATAGAGGCACTCGTGCACATCACCGAGGCAAACACCACTAGCTTTGTCAGAAAGAACATAATATATAAGTTCGGGATCCCGAGCATCATCATAACGAACAAGGGACCCAATTCGACAACATCAAGTTCAAAGAAATGTGCAAAGAGTATAAGATCGCAAACTACTACGCATCACCTGCTCACCCTCAAACCAATGGTCAGACCGAAGCTGTGAACAAAGTGATCACGCACACACTAAAAGCAAAATTGGAGGCAAAGAAAGGCAGCTGGGTAGACAAACTACCTGAGGTGCTATGGGCATACCAAACAACCGTAAGGTCGTCCACAAGGGAAACTCCTTTTGCACTGGCATTTAGAACGGAGGTTGTTATCCCAGCAGAAATAACTTTTACATCCCCTAAGGTTCAACTATACAGCCCCGAACATAATGTAAACATGCTGCAGCAGAACTTAGACAAACTTAAGAAAGTCAGGGATGCATCGCAAGTAAGAAATGCCGCGTACCAGCAAAGGGCTGCAAGGTACTATAATTCCCATGTTCGGGAGCGTAGATTCCAGCTCAAAGATTTAGTGCTAAGGAGAGTGTCCCCAAATACCAAAGACAAATCAGCAGGATCCCTTGCTGACAAATGGGAGGGGCCATACATCATCAAAGGAATCGCGGGGCGCGGGGCACGGGGCCTACATGATAGCCCGACCAGAGGGTAGCCTGGTACCCCGACCATGCAACGCACAATATCTCAAGACTTTCTATCCCTAAGGAATCCATCCATGTTTTTATGTTAATTTATTCTGCTTTAGTTCAGTTTTAGCTTCACATTGATTGCTTTAGATTTATTCGTTGATTTCATTACCATGTTGATTATCTAATAAAGTTCAGTTGCTAATAAAAAAGTTATTCAGTGGAGTCGATAGGTTCCATGATCAAAGAGCAACACTTCAACAGCGGCCACTTAAAAGCCGACCAAATAAGCTCTAAAAAAGAATAAAATTCGGGCGCTATGAAGCCGTGAGAGAGCGGACGAGTAGTGCTCGAAGGGTGAAAAAGCTGAAGTAGCGTGCCCGCCTAGTTAAGACGATATGAACGCATCCCTTAAGCAAAAAGGCAAAACCGAAGCACCAGGGTAACTGGAAAACTGCTCGAAGCGCCGCTAGAAAGGCCAGTGAGATGCGTAGCCGTGTTGGCCGGTACATATTACCCCAATGATTCGGTGAAACCTTGCACAGATAAAACCGGGAGACGTCCTAGGTGACTTGTGCAAGGACCTTAACGTATGGTCGTGGTGAGCCTCGGCGTAACGTTGAGGTAAAACGACCTTAATAAAAGGCTGAAAAACAAATGCCGTGTTGGCCGTGTTGGCCGGTACATATTACCCCAATGATTCGGTGAAACCTTGCACAAACAAAACCGGGAGACGTCATAGGTGACTTGTGCAAAGACCTTAACGTATGGTCGTGGTGAGCCTCGGCGTAACGTTGAGGTAAAACGACCTTAATAAAAGGCTGAAAAACAAATGCCAGTTAAATAAGATAACTTGGTTAAATTAATCTAATGCCAGTTAAATAAGATACTCGGCCGAATTAATTAAACGCAAGTTAAATAAGATACTCAGCTAAACTAATTAAATGTCAGTTAAATAAGATACTTAGCTAAATTAATTAATTTCCAGTTAAATAAGATACTCGGTTAATTAATTAACTGCCGATTAATGAAATACTCGGCCAAAGTAAAACTAGGGATTTCCAAAAATCCATAAGCTCAAAGACATCCGAGTACAGGTTGTCAAATAAATTATACTTAACACAGATTTAGTTCATCCCGTTTATGTGTTTATCATGCAGGGAAGTTAGAAATAGCGGAACAACGTAAGAATAAAGATTCATATATATATGAGTAAAGGTGAATACAAAGATCATTACAAAAATGATTAAACAAAAAAATCAAGAAGACGGCGCTAGGGGTTGTGAGCTGCTCCCGCCAACGCTCGAGTCAGGCTCCATCACATATTCGCTCAGGAGGCTATCATCAGAGGGCCACACGATTACATTTTCCTCTTCATCATCCATCCAAGCACTATAGTCAATCCCAGGGACGGGCCCCAAGTCAGGGTTCTCACCATCAATCCCCGCTTTCTGACAAGCGAAAAAAGTGGAGAAGGAATCTGCAGTGGGAACCTCCAGGTGCATGGGATGTGGCGCTTTACCTTTACTTCGACAATATGCTCGCCACTCTTTCATCTGGATCCGAAGAGACTCCAGAGACGTATCCACATGCTTTTTTATGGAAAGGCTCCAGTTGGCCCTGGCCCGGTCAGTCGCCCTATTCTTCATCTTGAAGAACTCTCCAACCGAGACCATCCCCCGCTGGAACTCCCGGAGAAACAAAGCATCATAGGCCGGAGATCTCTTGAAACGATCGACACCCTGTATCTCCAGTTCCAGCCTAACTTCCTTCGATAGGGACTTGACTGTCAAAGCCTGACGCTCTAAGTCTTCGATTCGGCGTTCATAAGATGACTTGGCGTTTTCAGCGTTTTGCTCGGCCTGGAGCAAAGCATCCTGAGTGGATGACAACTAATCTTGCAAAGTTTTGGCCTCCTCAGCAGCGAAAGACGCATTTTGTTCAGCCTCCATTTGGCGTGCCAAGCATTGATCCAGGAGCACCTGATTTGACTTGGCTCCTTCCTGACAAGCCAACTCAACCCGAGCGCAACGGTCTTCGCTCTCCTTTAGTTGGGCTTCTAGCCGCTTTATTCTTTCTTCCTGGGCTTCACTAGTTCGGCAAGCCTCGGACATCTCGGCCACCATCTGCAGCAAATCAATAATGAATAACGAAGTGAAGCAACACTAGCAAAAGAAAATACAAAATTATACATAGTTGAAGCGTTACTCACATAGGAGGCACTGTTGAAAAAGCTGCAGAGTCAGTCAGACGAAGTACCAACCCTAAAGCGACTCCAATGATCTTCCCCAATGTATGCATGGCCCGAGGACATGGCTTTCAACATAGACTGGGGGTTAGGATCGTCAGGTTGACTCGGTAACCTTGAACCAACGGCACCAGCATCAAGCATAGCGGTAGATGTTTGGGCTTGGGGGAAAGAGCCTGCGAGAGGTCCAGCCTGAGACTCAATACGATCTCTAGGGGGGTTGAAAAAAGTCTCATTCCGACACTGATGCCAGTTTCCTCGTCTCCTGAAGAGGAGTCAACATATGCAATTACTTGAGAAATCTTCGGGGCAGGGCGCCCAGGAGAAAATGAAGCTTTCCTTTTTTTCGGATTGCCTCCTACGAGTGTCAAGGTCGGCAGCAGGATCTTCCACTTCAACATCGACCCCAAACTCAGGTGATAAGGGGGTAGAAATTGACACGGAGGCTGGTATAGAAACCGAAACCACAGTAGGTGCAGCACCAAAGGGTTCCCCGGCCCCGCCAATGCCTTGAGACACGGCAGCCGCCTCATCAAAAGCAGGACCCCTCAGATTGCCTTGATTATTAGGCAAATGGCCCCGCTCATTCCTAAACTGCCTCCCGCGGGTATTCAAGTCAGCAGCAGGATCTTCAAAACCTGGGTCAGGATGTCTCAACTCAGCACCACCACCACCACCACCCGTGGACGAAGGGACAGGGATTGACTCGGGAGAGACCGGCATTTTGGCGGCCACCGCACCAAGGGGTTCCCTAGCTGCCTCAACATCCCTTGGCGCATCATTCGGCTCATTCACAATAAAGCGAGGTGAGGGAGTCCTGTGGGAAAGAGCTACTGGCTCGGAAGGCTCCCCGACCTTCTCCTTACCCTTGAGCCTTGAGCCTTGAGCGGGCAACGCTATCTGTTTGTGTGGCTGCCTCGTCTGCAGGAGGTTCGCCCGAATTTTGCATGTCCCTCGCTAGGTCAACCTCCTCACCAGCATCGCGAGTCTCCTGAGGTGTGTATTCGGGAACACCCTCATTATGTTCCTCCTCAGGGGTATCTTCTGGAGAACTCTCATCAGAATCACCTTCTGGAGGCACAATCCCAGCCGTTTCTTGGCGTAAAGCCTCTTTCCGACTGGCTTCAACCACAGATTTCATCCGGCGCGCCTAAACGTCACAAACGATATCTACATCGTACACTGGAAAAGAAGGAACTTGTGATTATTAAGCCAACCAAACAAAAGATTAGTTAGGCAAAAAATAACAGGGAAAGGAAACAAGAAAAACTCACGGCGTCACCGATGGGCGAAAATCTGAGGGAAAAGGCGAGCTTTTATCATCTTGCTCTCACTGTAGAGGTATGGCCTGCCTCTTTTTACCAAAGGCCACACCGTAGCCCGGGCCAGAGCCACAAGCTCACTATCAGTATAAGTTGGAGTCGCTCGGTTCCAGCGCTCAGGCGAGCAAAAATATCGAGGGATCTTGTACGTCACTCGAGTCTCATCAAGGTCAAAAGAAACCGATTGGCCCCAATGACCACCAACGAAGAACCAGCTGTTCTTCCAAAATTTGTTAGAAGAAGGGAAGCCCCAGACGAACCCCTTCATCTTCTCGTCAACAGTTGACTCTACTTGCCCGCGGACTTCCACATCCTTAGGAATCCAATGTTCGGGCTTAGTTGAGTAGAGGAAATAAATTCCCGACTTGCCCAGTGGCCTCAACAAGTAGAAATGCCTGATCTCGCGAGGAGTAGGAGGTGGCCGCTTCATTCGATGCCACATATGCCACATGTACATCAAAATCCTGTAACTATTCGGGGTCAACTGAGCAGGGGCAAGTTGGGCTTCCGCGAGAAACCAGGTAATGAAAGGCTGAAGTGGAAGGGTCACGCTGCAAGAAAGCATTGCACCATAAACCGCCACCATGCCCAGCGGGGGGTTCCATGCCGCGCGACCTTCGGTTGGGCTCAACTGAATGCAGGTGGTATCCAAGTTAAATCGACTTATGTATTTACTTACTTCGGTGGGACCAACCACATTCGACTCAACATCGTAAGCGCATGCCTGCTCGGGAGAAAAAATGAGGCGAGCTGCCCGATGCTCCTCCTCCATGTCACTCTCATGCAATCTCTGAGAGCCGATACGACTCTCTCGGGAATAGGAGTCCTTGGACACCTTGCGTTTACTAGCATGCTACCCCATTCATCTCCACCACGGCCGAGTAGAACTAGGGTTAGAGGTAGATGAATCCGACTGAACCTCGGGGTGATAAGATTCCTCGGGATGATAAGACTCCTCGGGGTGGTCAGACTCAGGGGTTACAGAACCAGAAGAAACAAAATGAACTTCGGGAGTGGGAGGAACTCCGGAAGTAGTAAGGTTGTCACGGTAAATTCCAGAAACGTCGGCGTTAGTAAAACGCGGTTGATCGAAGGGAGGCTCCTCTAATAACCTGCGAACAACCGTGGCAGTGAGAGTATCATTTCGTTCAATAGCAATTATACCAACAATAAAAAGACGGTACCTAGCTGCAGAATCCATGAGAACTAACCTTGATATATCGAAAAACTGAAGTTACGCGGACTGTAGAGGAAGAGTCTTCAAGAAAAGGTCTGGGGGTTGAAGCTGAGTATCTCGGCAAAGCAAGACTAAGAAGTGCTTAAGTTCAAGACGAGTTCGAGAACAGAACAAGATTCCCAGAAATACAACAGATGTAGGCAAACTTCTCTCTCGAAGAAATACGAAGATGGCGGAGAAAGAAATAGAGATGGGAAAATAAGTGCAAGCCAATATATATAGGCAAGATATCGATTTCAAAAAAGACCAAAACCCTAGGAGAAACGCGGAGAAGCGGGAAAACAGAGGGACGTGGGTTGTGACGTGGGCTGCGCACAGGCGAGCAGAGGGGTTATGTCTAATAAATGCATTGTACCACAACCAAACAGAAGGAGACAGGTGGCAACCAGAGAGCGCCTTGAGCTGTCGGAGAACGAAAGCGTCACCATTAAGAGATTTTTGAAATGAGTGATAAATCGAATGCGTGCGGACGTAATTAAGACACGTCATTTAATGCATCGAATCAAACGAGGATACATTAATATAGAAAACGACAAACGAAGACAAGTTATAACAAAGGAAGTATATGAAGTTAAATATTTGTCCCGATAAAACCTAACTCGGCACAGTCGGCTCAAATATTTAAAGGGGTATTGTTATAGGTAAAAATCGTCATAAAGGACACGTCATCACCATAAGAAGCCACGTAAGCAGGAGTCAAGAGAAGTCAACTCGAAGGGGCAAAAATCCCCCAAAGTAACTTACTCGGGAAAGATTAAAGCAACCCGATCACAAATGAAGAGAACCGGCTCGAGCAGCAAAGCTTGCTCGGGCATACTCGGGATTCAATAAAAAAAATAGTCACCAACATTCACATTCCAAACGCGTGGGCAGGATCAACAACCAGCATCCCCACAATAAACAACGGTGTGGCTGCCCAGAATTCAACAAGGAAACAAATAGGTTTCCCGCAAATAAAGGAGAAGGAATCAGTCCCAAACTCGGACTCAGTCAAATCAGGAAATATGTTGCACTCAAAAAGGAAATAGAATCCGTCTAGGACTGGACAATTGCCCAAAACTTGGGCACCACAACACCAAACCCTAGCGGCACCCACAAACCCTAGTAACATTATGTATAAATACCCCTGTAATGCACAAAATAAGGGGTACACAAGAATTAGCAAGAGAGATCTGAGCGTAATATTTTGTAATAGTTTTTCATAGTGGATTTTACTTCGTTGCTAAGGCAACAACCCGTGGATGTTTCTCCGGTCATCGGAGTTTTACCACGTATCTCCGTTTGTTACTCTTTTCATTCTCAATATTTTCAACCATTCCCATTCGTAAACTAAAATAAATCAAAATCGAATCGTTGACCAGGTGACCACGAAAAATCACCGTCAACAACTTACATACACGAATATCGAGCCATAAGTAAATCACTCACCTAGAGATACTTTTTACTTACATACGATCGTGCTGATAACGTGTTGTAAAATAATTGAAGAATATATGAAGAACATGAAGAATGAAATTCCCTTAAGCAATATAGTGTAAAATATACCTAGAGGGGGGGGTGAATAGGTATTTACTCAAATTCTTCCAATCTTAAAAAAGATGCGGAATATAACAAAGAAAATGCACACTTGATTAGATTTAGCAAATGAATTGATTTCACTAATACAAGAGTTAATCAATTTACAAGATATGCAATCAATGTAAGATATGGAAGATAAAGAAAAATAAAAACAAAAATGAACACAAGTATTTTTTACGTGGTAAAACCTCAAAGAGGAAACATCCACGGGTTGATACCACAACCACCGGCAAAGCAATTCACTATATGAAAAGGACTTACACACTCAAGCTATCAACACATGATATCCGCTCAAGCTATCACCTCCTAATCTACCCTCGGGCAAGTGAACTACCAAGCCTACTTCCTATCCGAGATGTATCCTACACCTCTAGAAAGCAACTTCCTATCCAAGACGCTCATGTCTCTAGGAAGATTTCTTGCTTGACTATTCGAGTCCTCCCGACTCTAATCAAGGCTTCTTGCTTGGCTATCCGGAACACTTTCCTAGCCAAGACTTCTTGCTCAAGACAAAGCTTCACTCACTTTGCAAGAGACTTCAACCTTTCACAAGGCAATGATCTAAGTGATGCAAATGATGCAAACACAAGCAAATAGAGCAAGTAGATCAAACACACTCTATGAAGAATTAGATTTGCACAAATCAAGCTCACAAGCAAATTTAGCTAATTCTTATGAACATGTGATTAGAAGTCTAGATTAGACATTCAAAGTCATTCACAAAAATATCTAGAAACCTAAACATGTCAATCAAAGCTAGAGTAACAAGTTTTCAATAAAAATCACAAAACTAGCTTTGAAATCAAGTGAACAAGTTAACACTTGAAATCCACAACATATTCAATCCAAACAAGAATTAGATTTAAATGATAGATGGCACAATCAAAAATCCTAGTAGATGAACATGTTACAAAAACCTAGAAATCAACAATCAAGATCAAGAACAAAAAGTATTTCTAGAATCAATATCAAGATAGGTCAAGTTTAGCAATATATGTTCAATTGAAATCAAATAGCTAAAACTCAACAATCAATAGATCAACCACCCCTAGAATATGATCTAACAACATTCTAAACACATATCATCTATCAATTAGGAAGATTAAAAGAGATGATCAAAAGATGAAGTGAGAAGAAGAAGTTTCACATACAAAAATTGAGTCTCGTACTGAAATCAGATCACTGGGAAAAATGACGAACTTAAATGGCTCTGAAAATGCTTGGGGTTTGTAGCTCTCTTCAAGACCAACAATTTTGGCTTTTGAATCACTCAATTCGGAGTTGAAATGAGAGAGATATGATCAAAATAAGAAATCAAAAATTGTAAAAAATTCTGCTCGGGATTTCGAATATAAATGGAGGGAAAAGAGATGGAGAAGAGAGAGGATGACGGGAGCCAATCAGAGGCTGCCACGTCAGCACCCCGTGGGGAGCGCGTGGGCCACACGGGACCAGAGGGGTGCTCTGGCCGTGGGTCCCACGGGCTCCACACGTGGTGGCCAATGCATGGCCTTTGGCCATGCTTGCCTCTCGCGCGCTCCCTCACGTTCTTCAGCCGTATCTTGGGCATCCGAACTCCGATTTCGAATCCGTTTTCAGATTACGAACCGTGACTCCCTCACGCACGACTATGACTATAAAAATTTGAAAAATTGTTGAGAAATCATCTCGGAAAATGATGATGAAGTCAACTCAACGAATGAGAACGCAAAGTAGCATAGCTAAGTCGTTTGGACTCGAAACCTTATGAATGAGTAACCGAAACGACCGGAACTCAATAAGGAATCAAATAAGAACATATTCAGGTCCAAAATATAAAACACACAAACAAATAAACACAAATTCACACAAGCATGCCATATCAAAGAGATAGTCACAAAGCATGCAATTCTACAATGTTTATCTATTAGAGATCAATGCATGAGCATACTAAGAAGTGTGTGAATGTGTTATACCAAATGTTTGAACCACAATGCAGGGACACACATGTATGAATTGTGTGTGTGTGCGCTTACGCCTTGCAAGAGGATAAAAGTCAAGATATACCTTTGACGCTTTTCACCTCTTGAAGACGACTTTTGCACTAGACGTTGCTCTCCACCTTTTAAGCTTCCTTTCTTCCAAGAATATCCTAAGCAACAACTAATACAAATATAGAGTGTTTTGCAATGGAATCAAGCCAATACAAATCATAAACCTTACAAAGAACATATGAACAAAATATAATAAAGTGAAGTAAGAGAAATAAGAGAGAGAGGGACGAGAGATGAGAGAACACGAGAGGAAGAGCTTTTCCTTTTTATTGATATTCTGGAACCTTAACAAAAATGGTGAGACATTTATATATATAGGCAAGCACACATAGGGGTCAAATTGTCATTTACCTTATTGAATCATTGCTTTTGCCACCTCACACAAAGACTTAGTGATTATGTTAAAAGCAATCTTCTCCACGTGTGTGATGATACACATACAAATAAGTGGTGGAGAATTCACCAGATGACTTGGTCATTAAGTTTAGAGGCAAATGCTTCAAGCTGTGGAAAGCCACGTGTATTATAACAATATATATATATATATATATATATATATATATATATATATATATATATGTTGACATTATATAGCCATCTATTTAGATAAGGTATTTTTTTTATTTATTTATTTATTTTTTTTGAAGCCTTTTACTATTGGTAGGATTCGAGCCGCTAACTTAGGAGCCATTTACCCAAGCCCCAAGCTCGTCCATCTACCAGCTAAGCTACACCCCTAGGTCAAGTGAAAAAAAAAAAATTACTTTGCTTACACACGTTAGTTGAATTTAAATGCAATAATAATTTACGATAAAAGTTATATATCATATATAATAATAGCTTCTTTTTTTTACCGGAAGCATATGTTTTTAAAAAAGTATTACAAGAACGGGACCTACCGAGATCAAACAAATACATATGTGGCAGCTCGGATATTTACTCTCATAACGAGAGATAACTGCCCACAAATCGAGGAGAAAACTCCCCACACATACTTATAAAATGTGCATAGTGGGATTTGAATCCCTCGCCACTAATATGAAAGGGAGGTGCACAACCATATGTGCTAAGAGGTTAATGCTTACAAAATAATCAAATAATTCATATCATATATCATATATATATAATAATCATCAGAAATTCTATTATCAGTTCGAACGGACAAAAGATATATCAGTTCTTTGCATGTGAGCCACTGGATTTAAATACTTTGACTTGGCTGTATGCACTTGTCAGTCAAAGTATTTAAATCCAGTGGCCCACATATAAGGAACTGATATAACTTTTATCAGTTCGAACTGATAATAGAAAGACTGCAATAATCATATCATATATATAAATATTATATAATTTGTTTTCACGTGGGAGCGACATGTGCCATTTATTTAATGTTATATTATAATATATACTATTTAATTTATTTATTTGGTCATAATATAATAATGGTTTCTTTTAACAGGAAATTGTAATGTATTCTTTTATTTAATTTTCCCCAACTATTTTTTTAAATATATCATATTATTATAATAGCTTATAAAAATGTTATTAATTTTTTTTTTTTGAAAGTATATCATATTATCATATAATTTTATATCATCATATTATAAAAATTAAAAAAAAAAAAAAAGTAGCCATATAATCATATATAATAAATAATCATATCAAATATTAATATAAAAATATAATAATAGGTTATAATAATCATTTCGTACATAAATTTATTTATATATATATATATATATATAAATGGTCCCGTTCTGGTCAATGCGCACTGATGTAACTACATCAGTACCAATGCATGTGGACCACTGATTATGAAGAAGTTTTGACAAACTATGAGTCAAAGTATGTAAATCTAATGGTCTACATCCAAAACACTAATAAAGTTATATTAGTACACACTGACTTAAACATTTATATATATATATATATATATATATATAATAAAAATATTGATAGCTTTTTTTTTTTTTTTTTGGGTACAGAGGAGGGCAAACAACCCAGAACAGAGGAACTAAGGAAGAGAAGAGGAAGGACACAATCTGGAGAAGGCAAAGCATATATATTAATTATTATTGTCGCAATACAATATTGATTTTTTTTTTATTTAAATTGGTTTTCAAATTTTATTTTATATTTTCTTAATTACTTAATGTTAAATTGATTTTTTTTAATGTAATTTAACAATTTTGAATTTCTTTTTGTTCTCAACACAACAATATAAGAATGAATGATGAGTTAAACCTAAATCTAGGTTAGGTTTAATTTGTTTGATTATTTATTTTAAACTTTTTTTATATTGTAATATAGTATTTTAAATAATATTATTTAACAAAGTTTGTGCATCACACATGTTGGCACATGAGTTAAGAATATTAAACATTATTTTAAATATTCTTAACTCATATTTAAATATGCTTATCCTAAGTTTAGGTGAAATTACAAGTAATATTTAACGAGATGAGATTGGTCCGGTGGTAAAACATCTTACACATAAACCATGAGGTTATAGGTTCGAGTCCTCACTCTCCTCAATAATGTAAAACTTCAAGAAAAAAATATATATTTAACTTTGACTAATAGTTGATCATAGTTAAATGCAATGAAAAGATTGAAATGTCCATTTTGTCCTTTATTAATTAATTAATAACAATAAAATAATTAAAAAGAAAAACAAACCAATGGAGATCACCTCTCCTCGCTCATGGATAAGGGTTCTCCTCTACACTCGTGGGGGAGCGATCTGCTCCTCCATGATGGAGAAAATCCCCCGGTGTCACCAGGTTTAGTTATTTATTTATTTATTTATTTATTTTAAGAGCATCTCCCATGATAATATGTATTTTTGAGTTAAAAAAAAAAATAGATAAATACATATTTCCATCTTCGATGCAATTATCTAAAATCAAATATGTATTCATTTTATGATCAATCATCATAAAACATTTATTTCACTCTCTTTCCTAATTTATTTTATAATTAAATGGAGTTGTAACATTATTGGTGGAAATAGTTAGAAATTCTTATCTACAAAATTTTTTGTCACATCACTTCCATATTGAAGATAGATAATTGCATTGGAGATGTTTTTTTCTACCTTATTTTTTCTTCAAATGTCACTTCCATATCTATCATATATGTCACTAATTTTTCTTCAAATGCATAATAGCATTGGAGATGTTCTAAGAATTTCAAGAGTATTTTAGTATATTTATTTATAGTCAAATTTGGTCAACAGTTAATTTTGACCAACTTTGACTTTCGATAAAGTTGTTTTCGCATGTAAAATAACAAACCTCATAGAGATATGGTATAATTTATTCTATTTTGATACTATTTTCTTTAAATATTTTCATTCAACCGAAAGTGTGAAGATAAAGTTGATAATTTTAAGAAAGATCTTAACGAACTTTAATTTTTGTTTATATCCATCTAGAACATGCTCAAACTGTATGAAAATCCAAGAGATTCCAATAACAAACAAAAGTAAACTTTATTAACTTAAGTCACGTTTGTTATCGTTTTTAAATAGTACTTTAAAAAATGATGTGTTTAAAAACATAAATGTGTTCCATAACGTTTTTTAAATGTAGTTTTCAAACAAAAAACAATGTAAATATGTTTTTACTGTTCATAAAATGGGTAAATAATTGTTTGGAGAGAAAATCATAGTTTGTTTTCAAAAGATGTTTTGAAAACAAAGAAAAACTTTTTACTTATAACTTTTCGGGTTTCTTTGGCCTATTTCAGATGTTAGAGGACTTAAAAAAATCCAACAATATATCTTAAAAGCTACTTTTAAGACGAATTCATACATAGGATGAAAAAACAAACTAGCCATAAATGAAGAATCTACAACAACAGCTTGGATCAATTTGTACAATTTTAGGATATACAGATTTCTATTGAACTTCAAAACAAATTTGTTGGACAATTTTTCACATTTTATTACCTCAAAAGAGGTGGAAACTGAAATTGATCAAGCAATAACATAATTCTCCCATGCGCCGTATCTTGAACTCAAGCATTCTCCTCCGAGTTGCTGAGCAAACTCCCGATAAACTTCACGCGCACAAACGTCCCAAGACTTTGCCATATCCGCAAGAGACATGGGCTCAGAAAGCTGGCGGAGTGATCTGTTGAACCTCAACCTTGTCTTTGCCATTAGATTTGCTGACTCTTCGCTCACACGGCTGATGAGACAAGAGAAGATATTTTTTAATAAGACAATCATTCAAAAAATTAATTACAAAATATATATATGAAACAAATTTATCAAGACAAAGTCAGTTTCCCATCGCTAACCTCCAGTCAACATTCAATCCATCCAGGATTATAGGAGAAGAATTTGGATAATCAGCAGGAACAAGCAACCGTAAGGGAAGTACTGGCAACTGTAAGCAGAGGACCACATTTATCAATCTTAAAACATCAATCAATTATGCGGCATTGTGGCTAGTCAATCTACAAACTCACCATTTTAAGATTTCCATCGAAAGCCACAGCACGGTAAGTGCATCTGACTGTCGTTCCTTCACCAGCTTCATATGTAGCAGTATCTTCAGTTGGATCCAGATCAACCATTGTTTCTACCATCAACTGGTTTGTGTATCTGATTTCATCCAATAAACCTTTGCTGGGCTGCAAATTGTCAATACATATCAATACCTTGCGAGGAAAGTAAATGGCCGAAAGAGGACAGGTGAGACACACACACTAACACAAATAAATGAAACTAGAAGTAAAGAGCAAACACACTTATTAAGAGATTGTACTAGCAGTAGGCAGAAAAGAAAGTTATCTGTATTTGTTATCTCATCCTTGATGGGTGTGTTTCATAAGCCATTCACATCATATTTTAAATTACTATCTAATCATTATTTTCGTTGCAAGATTATTTATGCATAAAAGTATGGAATCTTAGTTGCCAATTTCAGCCTCTTAGAGTCTTAGCATATATTTAACTCTTGTAAAACAATGTGTGACCCTCAGGTGGAGCTCGGAAAACCAGGATGAGCAAGGACCAGTTCTAACAGAAAAGGTTTAATAGTGAAAACCATAGGAACAGATATCAAACCTCAATCCTACGCCGCTTAGTCGTATATGTTGCAGTTGATTCTAATAAGTCGCATATCTGACCGGTTGACCGATTGAGATCATTGGTTTTACAAAGTGAAGATGATGATACATTCATGGCCAAGGGGCGTTTGTTTTGCAACCTGAATTTCCCTGCTTGTAAATGACACATTGGTCCAGATGTCAAATCCTGACCAACAGCACCTCTAGAGTCTTTACATGCTGTTCCAGCTAGCATGTCAGTGAGGTTCACAACTGCACCAATTTCACTAACAGAGGCACTTAATGATTTATGTGATAATGATTCTACCTGAAATTACATTAACACAATCTCAGAATCCACCATATAATACTAATTTGTAAAGGACAAAATAGTGAACAGCATCTACGGTAACTTCTATGTTGTATGTAATTCCAGAAGCTAAAGTGAAAGAACATTTCAAAGAATAGGTCAAATGATGACAAACCCAGGCATAATCAATACATAGTTCTTTGTTGAGTAAAGTATAATGCAGCATAGAACCGCAATCTCAGCAAATAATAACCAAAAAATTACTTCATTTTACTAGGTCTAGTGCTTAAAGTGGAAAGGGAGAAAAATCAGAAAATATACATACTGCATCAAGTAAACGCTGAAGTGGCTGCTTTGTAGAAGATGACTGCTGATTGCCATCTTGATTGGTAGACTTTATATGAAAACAGGATGTTGATACCCCAGGCAAATCAGCGGCAACTGATTGATTAACAATACCATTTTGCATATCAACTTTGGTTAAGGCAACAGTAGTTTGAGGGTGTCCAAAGTATTGTGGAATTGCTAGTGGAATAGCACTAGTTGTTAGAGTCCCATTGTCCGCTGGTATTGAAAGTCGAGTTAAGGAAGAAGAAGGAGAAGCATTTATTAATGGTGAACGAGGAGAATGCAATATCCCCCCACCTATTGAAAGAGGCGAAGGCAAAGTTTTCTGGTCAGCCTGGGCAGAGGAATGTTGAGAGATTTTAGGAGAAATTGAACGAACTTGACAAGGAACCACTGGAAGTGGCATCTGAGGGTGATGTTCTGAAAGTTGGCTAATCCAGGGCTGCTGATGACACATACCAGAAGTGTCAGGGAGTTGGACGTCGGGCATTGCCATCTGTTGCATTTTCTGCTGTATCAATTGTGGTTGAATATGTCGCTTGAGGTTTTGTGGTTGCGTCATTTGATGCTTCACTTGTTGCTTCTGTTGTTGGAATGGGTTGACAGTAGAACTCTTCTGAGGGGAATTTATGTCAGAATCAAAACCATTCACACTGGTATTACAAAACAATTTTTCCTGTTGCGCACCCACAATATTTTGGCCTTCAGATTTTGCCGTATGCTGCAATGAACTAGGTATATTCCTCTGTTCATGTCCTGTCTGAAGATCAGAGTGTAGTAAACTCGTCATTTGTGGTTGAGAACTTAGGATCCCTTCTTGCATTGATGATAAAGGAGATGAATCACCTAGTGTGCTTGTCAAGGTCGATTTTGCCAAAGAGAACTGGACTTTTGTGCTCCCCAGTTGCTGCAGCTGAGATACTTGGGACTGTCCATCAGGTGGTTGACGAATTTGTGCATGTTTCTGTACAGAAGCTAATTTCTGCTGCTGAAAAAGCTTAACAAAGTGAAGTACCTTATCCTGGTAGTATTCAAACACTGTCTTGGGTATCTGAGCTATATTATCACGTTGCAAGAATAAAAATCTGATCAGTTTTTCAACTGCAATTATTTTTTTATTGTAGTTTTCAGCCATTTCCAGTCCTGGTGCCTGCATAAATTTATACATAAAAAATCAGATGAACGGAAAATAACATTGCCAAGATAAATCAGGGAGGCACAGATAAAGAGCAAGTCAATTAGGTGGAGTTGGCAATAATGCAAAATTGAGATGAAACATTGGAATAGCTTATAACCTTTTGACGCATCACATTCAACATTTTGCAAATATCCTTCAATTGAGGTAAGTATTCTTCCTTCATGGACTGAAGCTGGAAAATGAATGTAAACATTCCTAACTAGTAAGAAACAGTCTCATTGTTGGAGGATGAACTATAAACATACATAAATTGTCAGTCTTTAGTGAAAACTGATCTTATTTCAATGAAGGAGATCTGTACCAGGAGAATAAATGATGGTTTGGAAGGATAGGCAGAACAAAGAGAAATAAGAGAAAAACAGGATGAGATAGGCTTTGTAGATTATGGAACAACGAATTGACATTAAAATCAGTGTAAATAGTTAGCTGATAAACCTTATGCAAATGGAATAGCCATTAAAATAAGTATAAATAGTTAACTGATGAGGTATGATTTTTTAGAGAAAGGCTCTGAAAGCATGGTCTACGTTTTCTTGAAGTAGAACAAGCATATAAATAAAAAAATTATTATGTATGCTTAGTTCTACAAACAGTTACAGAGAGATAAAACAGAAGTCGCAGCAATTTCAAGATTAATGAAGTGCAATACTACTTAGCATTAAGCACAAAAGATAAATCTATAAATGTAGTAAGAACAACAATCACATAATAATATAATATAACAGAAATCCAAAAGTAGCATGATATTTTCAACAGAATCCACAAAAACTAAAAGACTAATCAAAAATCACCTTTTGATATGCCTGATCATGACATTCAGCTTTGTTTTCCAGTTCACTTGGAGCTGAAGATTCAATTTTTACTGAAGGAATAAAGAAAAAGGGTGAGGATAAACAAAAGAAATTATTTATGGGCCTAGTTATCTGACCTTTAAAATATCTCCAAATATAAACTAAGTACGGTAGCAAACGTCCTTACAGATCATGTAATTCACATACAGTTTAACTGTTTAAGTTAGATATTCCAGGACCACTTCAGACATGAAAGATCAAATTCAAATCAACACAAATATTATATTCAGGGAACAAAGAGAATTATATGCAAATGATTGTAAGAGTTGAAAAAAAAAAAAAAAGGGTAATTCTGTCAATAACAGATAATAGAGTCTGATCAATCAAAAAAGTTATACGATACATTCTCTTAGGCACATTGGCACACCTGATGAAACCTCAGCACTGGTTCCTTGTGATAGTTGCTGCTTCTGTTTATTGATTACGTTTTCAGGCTGAATGGAAACAGGCAATGACTGAAGTCTTTGATGGGTAGCTTCTTGTTTGCTTTGCTTTTGAGAAACCAGAAGCTGATGACATGTAAGTGGCTGCCCTGTCCGCTGGACTTTCTGCTTTGAAGATGTATCCCCTACTTGTTGAAGGCTGAGTTCTGAGTGCTGATGTGACCGTAAGTTCATGACATCCAATGGTGATCTAAGCATTCTTAATGGTTGCTGCGAGTCAAGAACATTACTTAGTAAGTTGACAGGGTGCTGCATCGAATTTGGCATGTGCTTCTGGCATGACAGTTGCTGCTGCTCTAAAGTATTTTCCTGGCCAAGAAGCTGATTCAGCTGACAAACAGTAGTGTTTGATTTCTCCATGGATAGTGATTTCTGTGACTCTGTCAGTACTGTCAGGCACTGAGAACACTGAAGTTGACTTGGCTGTGATATACTATGCTGCTGTTGTTGATGGTGATCATTGTTAAGGATGTCATGCTGGATAGGTGAAGCACAGATATTTGATTGCTGGACCTTTCGCTTTGAAAGCTGATGTTGCAACTCCTGCTGTTGGTGTTGCTGATAAACCGACTTCTGCGATGACTGAACTCCAGGAATCTCCCTACAGCTATTTGCAGAGATATCTGGTTGCATTCCTTGTCTAACTGGACTACCAGCTAAATCACATGATACCTGACAGATATTCTGCAACCTGGAGTTTTGATCAGCACCAACTACCTTACTGGTCTGTATCAGATCTGTAACAGATGGAGAAAATTGTATTAAAACTGATATTACTCTAGCATATTATCATGATTGTTCAGGTACAACTACTATTGCAGTGACTGAGACTGCAAACTCTCAATTCTTTCTATTTCTATTGGATGTAAGATATTGTTTAAATGTTTAGGGTAAAGTAAAGAGAAAAAGGAAAAAGGGAAACACTACTACAGGATGATAATCAGATCAATGTACATATACAATATGCAGACCAATTCGTGCAGATGACACTGTTGTTGCATTATAATCAAATAACAAATTACCTGAGAAACGAGTTAAGATGAGTCAACAGTAGTTCAAACACTACTTAACTGTGCAACAAAGCCCTCATACATCTTTAGCAATCTCCCATTGCATATTTTTATCATAATTAAATATCATCAATGCTTGAAGACAGGATATTCCAAAAGACTCCTAACAATCACATACATACAATAGAGTATTACACAAGTAATGGTGTCCAGAAACTAGAAGTGCATTCTAAAACTTCTATTCCTTTGTACAATTGTACTTAAATATGATTTACTATTGACAAACAATGAAATTTCAGTTGATCTAAATCATTTACACAAATAATGAAATCTAAAAGCATTTCAGGCTCTCTTCTGAAGAACTTAAAAGCAAGGCCTACAGGTATAACAGAAAACAAAAAAACCTAGTTACCTGAATTGGAGGAGGCTGCAACAATACGATGACTTATCTTTTGTATTGAATTCATTATCCTCCCAGTTATAGTGTATATGTAATCATCCTGAGCAAAAGAGAACACAAGTATAGGCAATTAACACTCAAATAAACTTGATGAACTCCAGGAGGTAAAATAACAAAACAGATTTTCTATTGGCACCATTTTCTCAGATTTTGTGTTTACAAAATAAGCCTGAGCAACAGAGATCACAAACAATCTAACACACACTCAACCAAAATTTGGAGTAGACATAGTATCAAAATTAAAGACAAAGAACCTATGATCCCCAAATCAAACTGGAGTTCCATTCTTCTATTAATAAATCAGGACAGGTTGAACCTTCTCCATTCTAGGCCGATCTCTCATATAAACGAAATGTAACAATCCCAAGTTCATAACTTGGTTTGTTGAACCCAGTCATAAATTGGTACATTACCAACTTTATTGGTTTCTTTAATAGATTCCAAATTTTCTAATTTCTTAATATTATTTTTCCGGCTACAATTGCATGACAACTTCATCTATTCTGAAATGAACCATGAGCCAGTGAACCCAAAAAAAAAAATGGGATGATAGGTTGCTACATCTACAAAGGATAAAATCATGGATGAATCAGCTTGCTACATCTAGGACTAAACTTAATTATAACTTTCATTTTTTTATTTTTATTTTTGAATAAAGATTACTCTATAATACTTGATGCCTCATTTGGCTGATTCAGTGAATAGAACTTTGTTTCTTATGTTACTTACTAAAGTAGATTTAGTTTTCTTAAATAAGTTAGATAGATTTGGTTTTCCGGCCTCTACGAATAGGCTTTGATGTGTTCTATATTAGAAAGCTTATATACAAATGAAAATATTTTTCTAGAAACCCCAACTCTTCCTCTCTATTTGTTTGTTCGTCCTCCCTCCTTTCGCTTCTTCTTTCTGCAATCTCTTTCTTTTCTTTCTATTCTTTTTGTTATTCTCTCTCCTATCTCTTCTGTCTCCATTCTCAATTTCTCTTCAATTTTTTTTTCCTTTCCTCCCTATCAAGTTTGCAGAATTACGGTACACACTAACAAGACCAAGAACAACTAATTTAACAGGAACCAAAATGACAATAGTACTCAGTAACTTGCAAAGAACTAATATCAAAGAGAAAGTAACTAGCAAAGCACCAATAAAAACAAATTTAGAAGCTTATTGTAACAGATGTACCTTTGATGTTGCATCATAGAATGCTCTTTCCTCCAAATGCTGAGAAGCTCTAACCGTGCAGTATAAAATATCGGGATTAGAAGAGGACACCTCTTTATTCAATGAATCCAGACTTCATTATAAAAAATAAAACAGAAAATAATAAGAGATTATTCATGTATAATAACATCACATATTAGTATATTACTAATGAAATAACATATATCTCATAAAAAGTAAAAATCAAGAAATGCCAAAATAACAGATGAATATAAAGGGTAATCCATAACATAATTAAATAAATATGATATACATGTTTAGAGTCTCTTTCCAAAGCAACACTAGGTTTCCTGTTTCTTGTAAATCAAAAGAATGACTCATTTTACATGTAAACAACTGGGAAGCAGAAGAAAATGTGCCTAATGTTATAAAAAAGAGAGAAGCAACATGCCACATAAAAGTAAAAGATTCACAACATTTCAATTACATGTGGCAATTGACATATAATGTCTTCCTTATATATAACATTGTGCTCACAAGGCAATAAGCATAGTCACATGTTGAAGATCATAATCTTAAGCACTAATGATACTTAGTGTAGTTTAGTCTACAGGTAATATAAAGAACACCTCATCTGCATTCAGAATTAGAAACAAACTATCTAAGACAATGTATTCAACTTAAAATAAGAGATGATACATAACTTTACGAAACATAGGTGATTTCAGTCCCAAGCTCTAGAGTTGAGTACATCACAAAATAATCAAGAACAAACAAAAGTTGCTACGGGCATGAAATTTTCAATTTTTTAACAGTAAAATGATTTTTCTCTATAAAACCACCTCTTAATAAACAAGAACTTTAACAATCCTCCCCATGCTGCGCAAATCTTATCACGCCAGCACTCCATAAGGTAAAAACAAACCTACTTTTGAAACTTAAAGATAAAAAGAGTTATCAATTTTCCCCATGAGTAACCCTTTGTCTCCATCTCATCTATCTTTTTTGTCTTATTGACCTACATTAGAGGAGGTTCACACAGATCCATAGGATAAGAACTCCCCGTACCTGTCACAATAGTTGCCTTGCCTAAAGGATGACAAACCATTCTAAGTCAACCTCCTAGACTAGCTCTTCAAGTTCCATGACCTAAAGTATGAAAAACCACATCTGCTGATATTTCACTTGTACACAACATGCACTGTAAGGAATAATCACAGAGCAAAAGGTAAAAAAATAAATAAATCCTCCTAGAACACTTTTCCATTTGAATCCAGAAAAATAACTCTTAATTACCAATCCTTAATCCACCTCGACACATTGACCTTTAGGAAATTCCATTAAATCCAAAATTCAGATCTTCATTCTATTATGCACACGCAATCTCTTTCTTTGACTAAATCTTCCAGCTTAATGCACATTAAAAAGCGAAAAGGTTTTGCTAAGCATTATTCATTATAAATTTTTTAAAAAAAAATTACAAATTAATATGCATTGTTGAATAAAAAATAATGATTAGCATTATTCTTTATTCTACAACAACAAAAGCAGGAAATTATTAGAACGAAAAGTCACATTTGTTTTCAGATTCAAGCAGTAAGACAAGCCAACACTGCTACAATTACAGGGTAACATGAAAAATTAAGATGACTCAAGTTGTGTACTTTTAGATGCATAATTTTTTTCAGAACCAAAAAGACTTCATTAACAACTCGTTCTATAAGATCTAGAAATACTGTTAACGTATCAAGCCCATCAACCTATCCCCCAAATACTACTGTTGGGCCCTTTTAGATTAAGGTTTTTCGGTTGAGTGATTACTATACTAACATGATATCATAAGTCATAACTATGAGGTCTCAGGTTCAAATTCCCCTCTGCCCCTTCACAATTGAGCAGTAAAGGGGCGTGCTAACGTATCAAATCCCATCAACCTATGCCTTAAAATCTATCTTTGGTTTGATCAAGATTGAGCGGTTACTAACAAAGACAAAACTGTGGACTAAAAGAAAGCTTATCACTCTAACAAGACCTAAACGAAAAACGCGTTCATGGTTCAGAGTGAATAACCAATGCCTATTCACGCTCTTGACTAACAAAACAAACAAAGAAATTATAATTACGATTTTACAAGTGTAGAAACAAATCACCAACAAAAAAAAAAAAAAAAAGAATCGGAAACTTGCATATAAAATAAAACTTACATCCTCTGCAAATATTTCCGTCTAACTTGTGGCGTGAATTCAGTTCTCCAGTCAGTGTTCTCCGATTTTGGTTCACAAGTCTTTGTAGTTTCACAATTGTTATCGGCCATGCTGCTGATTCTACCACAAAAGAAACATTTTAAAGAAATGAAAACGAATACAAAAATGAAGGGTTTAGAGCGGAAAAATATTTGGGGGAGATTTTGAAAAGTTACGTAACGCCTAAGCTTCTATATATCAGCTCTCGCTCTCGACTCTATCTACTAACTTATAAGCAGCGTGAAAAGAAAAAAACCTTTAGGGGATTATAATTTAGTCCCTAACTTTTGTCGAAATATCAAATTTTAATCCTGTTTGCTTTTTTAGTACCCACGGTCTGTTAGTAGATGAATGAGCTTAGGGCTTGGGCAAATAACTCCCAAGTTAGCAGCTCAAATCCTACCAATAGAGAAAGTTTTCAAAAAAAATATTTGGTCCAAAATTAATAGATATTGTCAACAAAAAAAAAAAAAAAAAAAAAAAACATGGTCTATTACTTTTCATAAATACATCAAATTGGTCCCTTTGTTATTCAATAGTCGGTCAAACTTAACGGTTGCATGGATATTTTTTTTCTTGAAACATGAATCATGTCATGTGTCAACAAAAATAAAAAATAAAACAAAAAATCAATATTTTATATATCACAAAATAAAATTAATATATAATTATAAATTCAAAAAATAATAACTATTTTATTAATATATAATTATAAATTCAAAAAATAATAACTATTGTTTTTTTATAAAAGGAATTTTCAAATGGAGGGAGAAAAAAAAAAACATTTTAGACCTTTTTTTATATGGTTTTTTAATTTAAAATTAAAAACAAAAAAAACAAAAAAAACAAAAATGAAAAATAGACTTCCATCTCTACCGTCCATCGCCGTAATCATGAATAATATCTTATCATTATTACGTAAAAATGGTTTAGGATTTGTTAAATTATTTTTATTTAGTTGTTTGTATCATATAAAATGAAAATACATCATAATTAATATAGCAAGGGTATAAATGTTAAATTACATGTTTTTAAAACATTTTATATTTAAAAAACAAATAAGTTGACACCCTATTTAGAAGTGAAAAAAATAAAAAACAAACATGTCATTCATTTTCAGGTTTCAGTCACTATTCAGTCTTCAGTAAAATTCAGGACTATTCATGTAAGTTCCTCAAGTTTGATTGGCTTATTTCGGTGACAAACCACATGTGAGGATTGATGTAAGGGTAGCTCAGGCTTTTGATGGTTGGTGCTT
This sequence comes from Acer saccharum, assembly GCA_030490815.1. Classification (NCBI taxonomy): domain Eukaryota; kingdom Viridiplantae; phylum Streptophyta; class Magnoliopsida; order Sapindales; family Sapindaceae; genus Acer; species Acer saccharum. The sequence continues at coordinate 51,692,673 of CM059866.1, forward strand.
TGTACAACCAAGGCATTCTCAAATCCTCAAGAGAAGAAGCACCAAAGGTAAAATTCTAAGTGCTTACTTGCTTTAAAGAGATAGTTGCACACACTCACAACTCATGCATATATTTAATACTTGTATGTTGTGTGTCTAATATGTGTGCATTAATGTTCATTAATCTCTCTTCTTGCTTGTTTATTTGATTGCATTTTGTATGTCAAATGCCATGACATGTTTAGACTTAGGATTGCATACATTGTGTAAGGCGCTGTACAAAGCACTGTTGAAATCGTTGTACGTACAACACCCATCTGAGACCTGATGGAAAATGGGATTAGTGTTGTACAAACCTGATCGATTTTAATCAGTCATTGTTGGGTCGCTGTACAGTTGCTATACAAAGCATTGTACGCACAACGCTATGTATAGCGACACTCTGTTTCCCGAGAAGGATAGAGATTTGGCGCTGTTGAATTGGTCGCTCTACAGAAGCGTTGTTCGTAGAGCAACTATGAAGATTGTTCTTCATGTTCTTCATGATTTCCCAGGAAGGCGTTGTACTAGTCGCTCTACGTAGAGCGACTAGTACAACGCCTAAGGCAAATACAAGTTCATTTTTTCAAAACGACTACATTTCATTTAGTCACCCTATATATATGCCTCTTTCATCTTAGGTCGTTTTTAAGAGTTTAAAAATCATATTTTTCCCTTAGAACATTTTTCAAGAAAAAAAATTCACAAGAACTCACCTTTAAACACTCAAAGTAATTCCTTTGTACATCAAAGTTCATCAAGCATCATCTATGATCATATAGGATGCATCCATGCATGGTTTTGCAACATCACATCTTACTTGGTAAATTTTTCACTAACTTCATCTAATTTTAGTGTCTTTCTTAGCAAGCCATCTCTTGTATTACTTGTATGCTCTTAGAATATTATTGTAGTTACAAGATAGAGATTGTATGTGGTGTATTGATTGAGTGTTGTATTGTGATAGCTTTCTAGGTTTGCATAATCTATGTTTAGCTAAGTTTTATGACATGTCATATAGCTATTGATATCTAGGATTGTTTTAATTGTCATATTATTATCCTAGATAAGCATATAGGGTTCCCTAACTCTTTGTGCATTTTAGATATTCATACATATTCACATAGGCCATATTATCTCTTCATTGAAAAGTAAGTCTTGTGTTGCTTCCGGGGTTAGGTTGCTTAAATCATAAACAATTGGACTAGATTCACTTATACCGAGATTAGGTAGTGGTGGTGAATTATATACCAGGATTAGGTTGTAATCACCTTTACTATTAGTGGATTCGAGGTTCGAGTGTGGCGCACTTACTAGCTCGTGATTTTTCCCTCTTAAGGGTTTCCTTGTAAAAATCAAGTGTCTTTTAATTCTGTACTTATTACATTTGATTTATTGCTTTGACTAGTTAAGGGTATTTTCGGAATATTGACTAATAATGAAAATTGGGTAAAATCGGTTAAAATCAATTCCCCCCACCCCCCTGGGCCGCTAGATTAATATTGAACACACCGTAATTTGTTTCAGTTCAATTTTCAGATAAAAAAACAAACGACCCCTTACTTTTTATTTTAAGTTGTTTTTTGGTATTTTTAAGTTGTTTAACCACTTGAAAAAAACAAACAAAACAACTTAATAATTTCAATTCAAACCCATTAAGTTTTAAGTGCAAAAAACAAATGACTCCTAAGAGTTACGAAAAAAAAAAACTTACAAATAAGTTTGATTTTTAGGAACCGTACATATGTATATGTATTAAAAAAAAAAAAAAAAAGTACCCTGCTTTTCAAAAAAAAAAGAAAAAATTCAAAATATAAAAATGTTTTTTGTTACTTTTGTAGGTATGTGATTGTCTAGAGAACTCTAATTCTTTCATTAGTCTTAAAAATTCTAAGTTTAATCGAATCTAGTTGCAACAAATTAAGTTTTCATTTATCTTTTTTTTTTTGGTTTTTTTATTTAAAAAAAACAATGTATTTGTATTGACTTTTTAATATATATATATATATATATAACTGTTAGTAAAAAACCAAAATATTCATAAGTTTTGTTTTTCTTTAACTTTTCGGAATATTGACTAATAATGAAAATTGGTTAAAATCAATTCCCCCCCCGGGCCGCTAGATTAATATTGAACACACCGTAATTTGTTTCAGTTCAATTTTCAGATAAAAAAACAAACGACCCCTTACTTTTTATTTTAAGTTGTTTTTTGGTATTTTTAAGTTGTTTGACCACTTAAAAAAACAAACAAAACAACTTAATAATTTTAATTCAAACCCATTAAGTTTTAAGTGCAAAAAACAAATGACTCCTAAGAGTTAAGAAAAAAAAAAACTTACGAATAAGCTTGATTTTTAGGAACCGTACATATGTATATGTACTAAAAAAAAAAAAGTACCCTGTTTTTCAAAAAAAAAGAAAAAATTCAAATATAAAAATGTTTTTTGTTACTTTTGTAGATATGTGATTGTCTAGAGAACTCTAATTCTTTCATTAGTCTTAGAAATTCTAAGTTTAATCGAATCTAGTTGCAACAAATTAAGTTTTCATTTATCTTTTTTTTTTTTTGTTTTCTTTTTTAAAAAAAAACAATGTATTTGTATTGACTTTTTAATATATATATATATAACTGTTAGTAAAAAACCAAAATATTCATAAGTTTTGTTTTTCTTTAACTTTTCGGAATATTGACTAATAATGAAAATTGGGTAAAATCGGTTAAAATCAATTCCCCCCAACACACCGTAATTTGTTTTAGTTCAATTTTCAGATAAAAAAACAAATGACCCCTTACTTTTTATTTTAAGTTGTTTTTTGGTATTTTTAAGTTGTTTAACCACTTAAAAAAACAAACGAAACAACTTAATAATTTCAATTCAAACCCATTAAGTTTTAAGTGCAAAAAACAAATGACTCCTAAGAGTTAAGAAGAAAAAAAAACTTACGAATAAGCTTGATTTTTAGGAACCGTACATATGTATATGTATTAAAAAAAAAAAAAAAAGTACCCTGTTTTTCAAAAAAAAAAGAAAAAATTCAAAATATAAAAATGTTTTTTGTTACTTTTGTAGGTATGTGATTGTCTAGAGAACTCTAATTCTTTCATTAGTCTTAGAAATTCTAAGTTTAATCGAATCTAGTTGCAACAAATTAAGTTTTCATTTATCTTTTTTTTTTGTTTTGTTTTGTTTTTTGTTTTTTTTTAAACAAGGTATTTGTATTGACTTTTTAATATATATATATATATATATATATATATATATATAACTGTTAGTAAAAAACCAAAATATTCATAAGTTTTGTTTTTCTTTAATTTTTAAAAGAGATTGATCGAGAAAGTATGGAGATAATATTTTTTTTTTTTTTTTGAAAAATGGAGAGAGAGAGAGAGAGAGAGAGAGAGTAATTAGGAGAGAGTGTTTAATATGGTAATAACAATTTAGGAGGGAGAGTTTAATATGTAATATTTAATCTAATAATTTAGGAGAGACAATTTCTTTTTATAATTATTTAATTAGTTTGGAGTGTCTTTAGAATTTTTTTTGTCTTGGTTAGTAATTTTAATTCAAGTTAAAATTGTCATTAATAAATAAAAAAAATGGGAGTGTAAATAGATAATTTGTGGATTGTAAGAAGAAGTTCTCTTTGATGTATTTATGACAAGTAAGGGACCATGGTTGCTAAAAAAGCAAACACGTTTAAAAATTTGATATTTCGTTAAACGTTAAAGACTAAATTGATAATTGCCCAAAAATATATACAATTTTGTAAAGACACTTTTCCCTTGGACCAGTTAGTCAACACTCAACAGATAGTCCTACAGTTCCGGGGACTTAGAGCATCTCCAATGCAAAAGTGGCTTGTATACCAATAATTGTTGACATGACAACAATGTCCAGAGACTTGCTTCCTATGTGGCATAAAAATAGACTTGATAGACAATCAACTTAAAATTTGGTCTCTAATGCTTCCGTCTAAAACACATTTTTTTTAATGACGTGTCCATCTTTTTTTCCTGTTTTATTTTTTATTTTATTTCCTTACCAAAAAATATGAAAAATTAATGTCAGTTTTAAATGTTTGTTGAGTCAATCTAAAAAATAGTTGTGCAACAGACCGTCTGAAAGTGGACGGTCATGTTGACAATGTCTAATATTTTTTTTGCCATGTCAGCTTGACGTTAAATATGCACGGTTGCATTAGAGACACAATTATTAACATAACGTCTATGTATCTTACGTGGCATCTCTTTTTTTCACAAGCCACGCTTGCATTGGAGATGCTCTTAAGACTTAAGAGTGTGTTTTACATAGCAATCAATAATTAAAAGTAAAAGTAATTATAAAACAACCCCAAAATTTTAAATTGCCAATATACTAAAACAAAAATTATAATGGAACCCAAAAAATTTCAGAATTGAAAAGTGAAAATAAAATTAACAATTAAAAAATGTAAAATTACAAAACTCCACTAGCTCATGAAGTTCGTTAAATTTTTTTTAATTAATTTATTTATCTTTAAATCATTTTTGCTTTATTATTTAAAAAATAGGAAACTTATCAATTTAGTCTCTATGTGTTTCGTGAATTAATGATTTTTTTAATGTAAAATGTTTTTATTGTCTATAAAAAAAATAATTAATTAATTTCAATGTAAATTTTATGTTTGGTTTCATGTTTACATTTGGCTTTTACTTTTCTCAATATCAACTATATTATTTTTTATAATATGAGATTGGTCTAATGGTTTGCTTCTCATATTTACAGTTGTGGGTTCGAGTCTGTCCCTCTCCCCAAAATCCCAAATTATTGTAATATTTCAAAAAAAAAAAAAAACCTATATTATTTTGTTTATATATTTTTTAAGATTAAATGTTCACATTTAATAAGAATAATTTCAATGTAACTTTTTTTTGTTTATTTAAAATACGATTAAAGTTCATGAATCATGAGTATCTTAAACTCGAGGGTAGAATCATTTATTACATTAAAGAAAATGCAACATTATTATCTAATTCAAAAAAAAAAAAACCCATTTATTCAACATAAATGATAAAACAACATAACATAAAAGATATTAAAAATAAAATTATAATGAACTAACATTATCACACTAGAAACAAATAAAGAAAAAAAAAAGAGAATTCAAACAATTCTCTCCGGTTTGACCCAAAAAAAAAAAAAAAAAAAAAAAAACAAAGCTTGTGGTTTCGAAATTAGATAAATAAATTCTGTGAATCAAACACCATAAGGGTTTTGATGGAATTCGAAAATCAAAGGTTTTGTGCTACAAGACAATTAAATCTCTAGGGAATTTTTCGAATTCTTCCAAAAATAAAATTAGAGATTGAGTGACAAATTAGGTCCTGTAGGTTCAGGTTGTTGATTCGGAAATCCCAACATCTGTCCTTGCTCTGCAATCCAGCTACTAGTTGCAGCTCCTAGATTTCCAAGTAATGGAGTAATTTGATTGAAGCTAACATTTTCCATAGGTGGAACTAGAAAACCACCATTTGTGCCCCAATAATTGATAGATTGATGCTGCACAGCAAATTGTGACCCATTGATTCTCGGTCTGGACCACCCTTCAAAAGCATAACCACCCCCAAAACGAAATGGTTTATGGATCATGGAGCTCATGTTGACCCCCATAGGCCTGTGAAAATGCCCATTAGAGAACCCCACCATGGATGGATATGGGTACAGTTGTTGAGTTGGTGCCAACTGATCAAAACTTGGCAAATAAGGTTGCTTGTTTTTTTTTACAACTGCCCGTTCTCTTTTGTGTGCATTTTGGTGGCCACCAAGTGCTTGTGAGTTAGTGAACTTCTTGTCGCAGTACTTGCAAATGAAAAGTCGACTCTCTACTGCCTTATTTTCTTCTGCCACCTTATTCGCTTCTGCTTCTTGCACAACGGCAGACGACTCCAACACTTTCGGAGGTGAATCCGTTTCGAGATGGTCCAACAAGTTAAGTTGTAGCTTGTTGGATCCATGAAGATGATGATCAATCACATCATTGGAAAGCCTTAAATCTAACATGGGTTCTTCTTGTTCAACCTTTGCTTTCATTGTTTCTCTTCAAATTTTGTTGATGAATAAAGAGAATGGATTCGATGGTACTTATAGGATGAGCGGAATAAATATTGCATCTACAAGATATGGAAAGATATATCCAATTTGATTTTCTTGCATATTCTCGAAGATGGTAAAATAGTGAAAGAAAAACCAAGTTTGATGGGGTTTATAATGCACTCAATAGTAAATTCCAATAACAATTCGTCAACCCATATCAACACGTATTCTTATAGAGAGTATGAAATTCTAATATTATATTCCATATAAATGATTATGAAGACTGAACCAGTCAAACTTGCCATAAACGGATGAATTATGATCATCCGTCGATATGACTTAATGGTAAAGAGTGTTTATTCAGTCAGATAATGTTTCAAGTTCGAGTCACCCTACTTGCAAGTCACAAAAAAAAAAAAAAAAATGATGAATTACGAGTTTATAATTTAGTCAAAATTATATCCAATTATAATCTTCTAACATCAATATGCTTGTAACATCAAAAGCTAGCTACACTCTAAGTTCCAACCGTTGGATATGATACTTTTAAATGTTTAAATGATTATGAAGACTAAACCGGTCAGTCAAACTTGCCATAAAATGATGAATTACGATCATCGGTTAATGTGACTTAGTGGTAAAGAGTGCTCATCCAGTCTGTTGGATGTGATACTTTTAAATGTTTAATGATATTAAAAGTAATTATACATAATCCAAAAATTATATAAAAAATAAACTCAAATGAGACAAGCGTATAGTCTATTGCGTGCTCTTTTGGTATCATTAAACCATAACCCTAGATTGTCAAATTGAAATTTTTTGGTACATATGTATGACACATGGTTTAATACATTCTATTCTTTAAAAAGTAAAAGAAAAAAATAATCTAAGTTATGCACAATGATTATTCCTTTGGGTTTTTGATATATCACATGTGTTGTAAGAATTGAAACCTGAGATATTAATATTAAAGCTATGCATCCATTACAATCAAGTCATATTGGACACCAATATTGGACGGTGCCCAGTGATAATGATTATTTTTTCTTTAATAACCAATAATTTAGAATAATCAATAGATTATATACATGAATTAAAGTTTGTAATGCTCTATCATTAGTAAAGGTGTAGGCAACTCATGCTAAATCTTTAGTTTTTATATAGATATAGATAACTGCAAATTAGTAAATAAATTAAAAATGAAACAAAATATACTTCTTGAAGGTCATCATTACTTTATAAATCAAAACCTAAATACTTTAAATTCTTCCTTCTTCCTTCTACGGCCTACTCAATCTTCAAGATCAAGTGTTCAAAGAAAGGTATTCTCCATTATTTTAATTTTATATTTAATACAAATGTCCTCGTTTCAAGAGTTCGACTACCTCCAATTTGAGGGCAATGCAATCCTTTGTCCGATGGCCGTGATCTCCGTGGAATTTGTATCAAAATCTGGCATCCTGGTGTTCTGGGGGAGCGTTCATCCTTTTTGGCCATTTGACTATTTTCCCTATGTCCTTCATAACTGCCACTAGATCGACATGTTTGATGCTAAGGTTGTACTCTAGGATTGGGATTTGCGATCGACCTATTCTTGGTGGATTTTATTTGTATGACCGTCTGTCGTTTGGCCCGTTATAGTGAGTCTGATTGCTGCATCGATCCCCTGTTGGGTAGGGTTCAATTATCTTATCAACTAACCTTCGGTCGACACATTCATTGCGTCTGTTGTAGTTGTTTGCTTTTTAGACATAGTTTGCCTCATCTTTTTCCCATTTGATCTGTGCCCATGCTTTGCCAAAACATGTTCCATTGTCTTGCACGGGTATTTGGTGAGCTCCTTGTAGAGGTTAGAGTTGAACCTGAGTCCTTTCTTGAAGGGGAGATTGTGGTCACCTGATTGTATTATGGAATTTGCACATTTTTCCCTGTTGAAGCATCTGACATATGTCCTTAGATTTTCGCCATGCCTCTGGGTTATCGTGTAAAGGTCATCCGACTGTTTCTCAAGCTTTCGACTACTCGTGAATTGCTCCACGAACGTATATGTAAGCTGCGTAAAAGAAGTAATAGAATTGTTAGGCAAATTTGTATACCATTGTAGAGCCGAATCGCTTAGGCTGGATCCAAACGCTTTGCACATGCATGCTTCTCTGAGGTCGCGTGGAATTGTTGTGGTGAACATGCGCTGTTTGTATTGTGTTATGTGGTCGTCCGGATCTGTCGTTCCCTCGAATTACTTCATATTTGGGAAACTGAACTTTCTGGGATCTCGACTAGGGCGATCGCATCGATGAATGGAGAGTCTGCAAAGTTGTTCGTCGTGTTTTTCTTGATGGGGGCTAGGACTCCTGGAATCCCTTGTATGAGGCCCTCAATTTCTACAAACCTACGAGATAGTTTTGGGTCATTAAAGATATGTAGACCCGAATTAGATTTTACCGGTTATGGGGTCGATTGGAGTGACATAGGGGTCCTGAAAGCGTTCTCAGGCTGCAGATCATTATTCAGGTTTGGTTCTTGCGGTGTTTCTTACTGGATCAGCATGTTGGGTGGATCTGCTTTGTCTCGAACCGTCTGTGTCGTGCCTTGATTTGCCCTTATGATGGGGTTCATCTCTAGCCTTCGAGGATCCGTTGTTGGCATGTCCGGAGCTGTCATGTCGACATTTTGCTCGGTGTCAAGCACTGGGACTGGGGGTTATGGTGTAACATTTTTAGGTGCACCCTCGTTATTGCTCGTAACTCTGTGTTATGGGTTTGGACTGCAATGTTTTCCGCTTTAAGCACTCGCAGCTTATCAACGTTCACAGCCATTTGAGCAATCAACACGACGATCTACTCTTCGACGGTCAGTGCGTTTCCATCTCTTGACATCTTGGGAGAGTCGTTTACTTGATTTGACTGGTTCATTGTGAAGATGCAATGGGCCCCGCGATAGGCGCCAAACTGTAGATGGTTGATCTACAATTGCTATGGATCAGGTCGGATATTAGTTAGGCCCAAGCAACTTGGTCTAACCTTGGTCGAATTGAATGTGTTGAGTACTCAACCTGTAAAAAAAATGAAAGCAAATAGAAACGAAAAAGAAGAAAAAGAGAATGGTGGTAACCGATTTTAGCCTTAAATTCACTTGGGCTGAGCGTGAAAGTAAAGAAGATCGTAAAGTAACTAAGTACATGTATTCCGGTGACTGGAGTTTGTATTTTGGCAAAGTTTTGGCACGCAAGAGCTTTAGAGATTAGAGGAAAATCATAATCCCCTCTCTTTTCGTGAGAGGTTCTCTTTATAGGCTTTCAAGGAGAGTTGATCGTTGAGGATTGTTGGGAAATATCACTTAAATCTCGATCGGATTTTGTGGGATCACGTGATCATGGATCAATTCAAACCTTTATCATAACACTGAAGTGGTTTATCAGTCATTGATCGGGACTTAGTCAAATGGAACTCAAACTTAGTTGACTCGTATAAGATGGATCCAACCCAAGTCCAACCAGTTGGTTGTGGGCTGTAAACGTTTGGGCTTAAAGGCCATTTTGTCTACCACAAATTTTACAAGTTATATATATATATATATATATATATATATATATATATATATATATATATATATATGTATTTTATAAAAAATAAATAAATTTTTTCAATAGAATTATGATAATGTGATCATTATATGATATTAACTTGCATATATTGGTTTTTTTTTTTTTTATTAAAAAAAATAAAAAAAAATAAAAAATAAAAATAAAAAATAAAAAAACTTGCACATATTTTCTTAAAACTATTTACACATATTATTGTTATCAAAATATATAGTTAACGGTCAAACTAAAAACATAATTTTTATACCTTTCAAATAATAAAAGTAAAAATTCAGACTTCCTATATATATATTTATATGTATATATATATATATATATATATATATATATATTAATTAATAGGTGAACATAAATTATTTGTATAGTAAATATATATATATATATATATATATATATATATATAATTACTACCGTATATTTCTAAATTGTCATACTTTATAGTAATTATTAAGTTAAATTGATTAGAAATTGTCATTGATATTTCTTGTCTCATTGTAATCTTAATCATAATTTTGATGATTATATAAATATATATATATATATATATATATATATATTGAATTACTAAAATTTATAGGTGAGAATAATGTTAACTAAATAACTATTACCATATGGTGTTAAAAGTTTATACAATTTTTTTAAGCATTGTACCCAAAAGTTTTTAAACTTTGTTGTACATTATTTGACATTAAGCACCATTATAGTTTATTTCTCAAGATGCATAATGTTGTATAGTCATTTATATCATTATTTGGCATAGAAATCGACTATTTGTCAGAGTTTAAAGTTAAATTGTATTTTAGTCTGATTTCATATTTCTAGATTAATATTTAAATATGATTATTATTTTTACAAAGTGTTAAAACTCTTTATTTAACTTTTAAACGTATTTTTAATTTTAATTACATTGGGCATTAATATAACGAGGATAAATGTTATCAGGCATGAGAATTTAAATTATTTTAATTGATTACTAATGTTTTGCAATTGAATCTATAAGTGGTACAATGAATTCTTTGTAGACGAACATTTCAATAAGTAAACTCACTCTTTTTTTTTTTTAAAGTAAAATCACTTGTTATCCAAAAAATTTCATTTGGTAGGTATTTTCCCTCCAAAAATTAATATGTAGAAAGTTTTCATAGTTCACAAGTGATTTTTGAGTTTCTTATTTTTAATATTTCATTTTATCAAACTTTTTATAAGATTAATAAATGATTAAAATATTGTATTTTCTATTAATTAGGATAATTATTGTAAAAATAATTTAAAATTAATGAAAGTTAATCAATTTTCATTTGTAATTAATAGACTTATATCTTTAGCGACATTTTGCTACACACGTTGATATGTCTCGCTAATAACATATTTTTAGCGATGTATAGTACATTCTGTGAGAGAATATATGATGTCGCCATAACGACAACAAGTAGGGGTAACCAAAACTTTACAATTGCGTCATAGAAAAATGAAATTAATATGTTACTTTGATGACATATTTTCAATGACGTCATACTTAAAGGATCACCAAATATTGGTTTTAGTGACATATTTTTTGATGTAACTAATAATTGTATCGCTAATGAGTAATTTTCTTATAGTGATTTATATTCTTTGCAAAGATTAAATAATACATGATGATTTTTTATTTTATTTTTCAAAGGCATTTATTGAGTTTCTCTTTTTCAAATTCTATCATTGTGATTCTCTACAATACCAAATAATTGAGATTTTTATTTTTATTTTTTATTTTTTTGATAAAAAATAATTGAGTTTCTTTGGATTCTCTAAACAAAAGAAATAGTTATGGATTTTACACGTTTTGCACAATTTTTTTTTTCTTGTAGTGATTTATATTCTCTGCAAAGATTAAACAATACATGATGATTTGTTATTATTATTTTTTTCAAAGGCATTCATTGTGTTTCTCTTTTTCAAATTCTATCATTGTGATTCTCTATAATACCAAATAATTGAGATTTTTATTTTTATTTTTTATTTTATATTTTGATAAAAAAATAATTGAGTTTCTTTGGATTCTCTACACAAAAGAAATAGTTATGGATTTTACACGTTTTGCACAATTTTTTTTTTTTTTTTTTTTTTTTTTTAGATTCCTTTATTTGGAATGTTGGCACAAAGTTACAAAAAAAAAAAAAAAAAAAAAAAAAAAAAAAAAAAAAAAAATTCTACATATTTATAATTGATTGGTGCATATTTTATATTATTTGGAATGAGTTTCACACATTTTAGTCACAAACAATTATTATTTTTTAGATTGCTTTCACACAATTTTACATGTTCACACAATTCTACTATTGACTATTATGTTGGAAATTTTTATAAATTTGTTAATGCTTCTTCTAAAATAATTTCAATCTAAATTATTTTAACAATAATTTAATTGTTTGGGATTTAAAAAATTATTTTAATAATATGTAAAATATCCATAGACTTTCGGGGTGAAATTCACAATATTTCGGGAATATCGGGAAATTTTTATGGATATTTCAAAATTAGTTGGATATTCTACAAGATATTGGATATTTGCCTGTTTTGATATCGATCCCTCTAAAATACGGATATATTGGTGGATATTTTGGTATATCTTTTGATATTTAGTTCCTTGAATAGGAGAGACTGTCATTTTCTGGTCTTTTTGATTTACTTTCTAAAATACAAATGATTGTGACCTTCATGATAGTCTCACACAACTTAAATATGTCTTTCACTTATAAAGAATCTTTGAATTATTTACTTTTGCTTAAGATTAAAGCATTATCTTTGCACTCTTAAAAAATAAACAGTATCTCTACAGATTCATGTAATTAGAATATTAGATACCTTCGCTATCTTGTCCAAATTTAATACCTAAATGATGTAGCAGCAATTTAATCCATTCATTTAAATCATGCAAATCTAATACAATCTAAATTAATGGATTTGAGTGCTGCCACATCATTTGGACTCTAGATTTGGACAAAGTATCATTATTGTTTTTAAATTAGATATTAAGGAGATGAATTAAGTTTATTTTTTATATACCAATTGCTTTATGGTAATGAAGTTTATGTAAAGAAAATCCTAACTTTACGAATCACCACGATGTAGCTTTCTTAAAATAAATAAAAAAATAAAAATAAAAACCTGGAACCTGAACCACCCTATTGAAAAAGTAACTTTGCAAATGGCAGTATGGAATAGAATGTCTCCATAAATGCAAAGGAAAAGAAGATAATTAGAAACAGAGAAAATATTCAATGCTCCGAGCTATAGATATGAAATATGGGAAAATCCTCGGTAGCTAGCTGCATCACTCAATAGTGGACCCAACTGGACATATGTTTTGTTTTATGAAATATTATATAAATTTAGAGTTTTGTTATTTTAGAAGAGGGGGACTCAAACTCAAACCCATAACTTTACGAATCAACACGATGTAGGTGTGAGAGTTATATTACAGTGGACCAACCTCAACTTTTCATATGCTGGAATCCACTAGTTTTGTTTTAAAACAGGCATAGTGGATGTTCATGTGCGTACTAATTTTGGACCCTACTTTATCACTTATCAGCAATCCAATTTTGGCATAAAATTGGAAAACTAATTTTATTTGTTTTTTCCAGACAAACAAACAGACACATTCAAAAAAAAAAAAATTGGGGATATCGATGTCATTTGTTTGGCATATTCATACAGGATGAACTTTTTTTTTTTTTTTTTTTAACAACAAAGTAGAATATATTAATCAAAACCTGGAAACAGGCAACAAACAAACAATGGCAACCCAGCCATACAAAACAAGCAAACGCAGCAGAGAAAAACCAAAGGAACCAGCTCTCTGCTAAAAGCAAAGAAACACCCATCAACCCACACCCTCCTTACAAAACAAAAGCAAAGAAAGGCGCACCAGAAAAACAACCACCGGAAAAACAGAGGAAAAAACAGGGCATCACAGCCGCCCCCCCCAAAAAAAAAGATTAACGATCCCTCCAAACAAAGATATCCCCTCCCATGTTAGAACCTTTTTTAACAAGCATGTCCGCGAAGGAATTCGAAGTTCTAGAATTATAAATGACCACCATATTACCGACATACAGGATGAACTTCTTAATTATAAAACTTGAAAAAAATTAATCAGACAATTGTAAACATCGAAGATCATAGAAACAAGGGAAAATTGCACAAACTTACCCTAACGTTTTCCATTATGGCATAATATTCAACTAATGCCTTTAATTGCACAAACAACCCCTCATGTTAGTCAACTTTGGTTAAAAATAGCCATTGACCATGATTTTTTTTTGAAAGCCCAAAATTGCCCCTGCACTTTATTACAAAAAATCTTAATTGCCCTTTATTTAAAACATTATCTACTTTAAATTATTATAATAT